>VZTB01012900.1:241542-279003 GCA_013397245.1 Thryothorus ludovicianus | reverse complement strand
CCGTGCAGGGTGTCTCTGCAGGGTCCCCGTGCAGGGTGTCTCTGCAGGGTCCCCGTGCAGGGTGTCTCTGCAGGGTCCCCGTGCGGGGTCCCCGTGCGGGCTGTCTCTGCAGCAGGGTCTCCCCGCCCAGCGCTCGGTGCCCGCCGGGCCGTGCTCTCGCTCCACCGGCCTGCAGGGGGCTGCAGAGCCCCGGCCCGCAGGTGTCGCCAGGCCGGGTCAGCCGCTCGCTGCCCGGGCAGCTCCGGGACACGGCGAGCCCGGGCGCCGGGAGCCAGCCGTGCCTCGGCAGCCCTCCCCTTCTGCTGCGCTCCAGCTCGCTGCCCGGCAGAACCGCTTGGCAAACGAAGCCGAGAGATATCACAAAGCCAAACGGGCGTCCGGAATCAGGAATCCGCCTGAACCTCACAGAAAAGAGGAACTAACAACTAAGCCTAGCTATCACTGCAAATGGAACGAAATCCCACAGCGACATCTCCAACACCGAACAACTTGCGTGCTTTATAAAACCTGATGTCACAAGCAACCGTAGCACTAAAATAAAATAGGAGGTAATTAAAGTGAATTTATTTGCTTCATTGCGTCAAGACACATCTACATCTGAATTTTACTTGAAGATTATGCAGTGCTTTAATTTCAGTACCATTCTTTTGAAAAAGCATTTGTTTTGGTTTTGTACTGCCCATTTCTGACAATGGCCCGGTCACAGGCAAAGCAACCTGCCCCACACTTCAGGGCTGAGCAAGGAGCGAGGGGAAACCACTCCCTTCACCAGCCCGTCGAAGTCCAACAACATTCCTCACTGCTTCCCTAGCCGACTTTAACCATTATGAAAATCTTCCCACCAAAGGCACAAGTATTATCAAGCCAAAGATATTAAGAAATAGTCTTCAGAAGAGCTCGTATCCTTATCTATTGTTATAAAACACCACACCAATTTGTGGTGATGGGCACATTCATCTTTGAGGAAAAGCAGAGTTGCAGAAATTCCATGTAACTTCTCCCTACATAACACAAGCTGCAATTCAGTATTTTTTAAATAACATTTTTTCCAACTATGCACAAAATTTAAGGTTCTTTTATGCAAATTCACACTCTAATTTAAGAGCATCTAATACCCTTGTTCTGATAGGTTACAAAATCTTCAAAAATGAAGTATCTCCAGTAAATCCGAGCACAGACAAATTATTTGACATCATTATACATCCATCATGGATGTATGTATATGCAGGATTTTCAGAGAAGATCTCTCAATTCAGCAACCTTACATTGGTCCACCACAATCAGATGACAGGACAGCTAGTTTGGAAAAACGATCTGACTGCAATTTTTTCAATGAAGCTTTTAAGAGAGGGTTGCTCAAGTGCCTTCAACCTGATTCAGTGAGAACTCGAGCTGAACTCTCACAGCAGGACTTTGCAATGGGCTGCCTGGTTGTTTAATGACAGCTAAATGTTCTCATGTAGCAAAGAGCAGGTGGGATGCTATAATCTGACGTTACTGCGGTTTTTAGCTAGATTTCAAATAAAGACCATTTTGAAAAAAAACTCTGCAATAACCAAACCAGAAAACCAGACCTTTTTCTTATTAAACATAAAATCTCAAATATTTTCACTTGGTTTGTAAGATAATTTAGGGGTTGGATGTTTCCTACATTTGCATTTTGTTCAGGTTCATAGATGAACACAGTGCTTAAAAAGCAGAATTTAGCAAGTCTCTAAAAACTTTATCCCATAAATCAAGTGACCAAAGAACAAGCATAAAGCAGAAGATGAAAGACTATGTAGTGAGGAAAAAATCTCAAGTTCTGTGTTGCATTATCCATAATGATTTATTTACTCGGTTTTGTTATTGAAAATTGCTGTCTAAAACACAGCAGAGCAGCAGAAGAGAGGGGTCAGGAGAGTTACTGCTGTCTTTGAGAGCTCTCACTGTTAAAGACAAGTGACAGTTGAATGTCTCACTTGACTGCGCAAGGCGATTCAGAACAGGTCTGAACAAACTAAATCCTGCTTTTCACATTTGGGCACCATTTGTGGACAGTGGGGAAAAAAAATCTTACCAAAAAATGTCTCCCTAGAAAGTCAGTTAAACACAACATCACAATGAGTTCAACATCACACAAAGTATCTACCCAGGATGCTCCAAAGTTTTGATTCAGAGCCACACACTTCATGAAGTATTCCAATGGTGTTGCTTTGCACCATGCTACTTCAATACACATGGAAATTGCAAATACTGAGAGAGTCCACTCACTGTGGTGATTATATTATTTCTAATACAGTCTAAACTTTAATCTCTCAAAAACTGGGTTTCAGATAATAATTCAGAAGATATTTCCTGTTCAACTATTTCAAATAATCTCCTTTTACCCTTTAGGAGGGGTGGAGGAAGGAGAGAACACAGAAAGGAGTAACATCTATTATTTTTTCTTTTTGTACCATTAGTATCTTTACGTGACATGTTTTGAAACATCTCTAGAAGCTCAGTTTTAAAAGACTGGCAGGAAACCAGAAAGAAAAGTGCCTTAAATAGGAGATAATTCTATGCATGCAAACCAAGTTTGCTGTATTTTTGCACCATAAATAATTCTTGCAGGAAATTAGCTCCCATGGACTGTATACATACTATAGAGGGTGATATATGAGGAACCCCTGTAATGAAACTACCAATTGTCTCACATGAATTGAAAAATATGAGTTTGAAGTTAGAAAGAAATCCCTGGTATCAGAAAATACTAATTTGACAATCTCTTATTAAGTAAGTGCAATCCAAAGTTTAATATTAACTGGTCATCTAAGGTACTGTGGAAAGCTCAAAATACTTATTAGAACCTACACAGAAAACAAGCAGACATTTAATGTCTGTATGTCACAGCTCATTTTCTGTAACAATAATCAACAGATACAATGTATTCTAGTTATTTCTCTGATATGACAGTAATTAAATAGTAAAAGAATGATGATAGATATTCACACTATTTTTCTTAGAATTACGTCCTCATGATAGCCACTGATTATAGTACTAATAACAAATGCTAGTTTGCAATATTTCCTGACTCCACATGTAAATAGGAGGTTTCTGCTCACAGCCCATCCATTTTTGGATGATGATCTCCCTGGGCATTTCTGAACGAGCCTCCCTTGTCTGTCCTCTCCCTCTGCAGCCTGAGCAGCTCTCCAGAAACCCTGGCACTCTGCTCTTCCTGGACGAGGAGCTACACTGGTTTCAAGGCACATGATGTTATTAGTGTCTGGCTTAGTTAACTCCTACAATCAGAAAAATTCTCAGAAATACAACAGTTTTCAATCTCTAAAGTTAATGTAATTCACTGAACAGTATTTCCCCCCCTATAATACAAACAGCATAGCAATCTTGCTGCTCAATCAAAATCTGGCTTGAAAAAAAATAAAAGTATTTTTTAATGTCTATCCTCCTCAGAGTGCTTTAAATTTAGTAGACGTAGTTTAACGTAAATGCTTGCATGTCAACATTTAAAATGTTTTGGGCAGTGAGTCACCACTTAGCAAGTTACAGCATAAAAACTTAAAAATGCATTTCCCTGGAACATTTAATTTTTACAGTAAGAGGAAAAATTCAGATTGAGTTGCATTCCAGAAAGAAGCCAAAACTCACCAGCAGTTTTCCCTTTAAATGTTTTTACTTTAGTCGCTGATAAGAACACATTAAAAAAGATAAACTCTTTAACAAATAATTTCAGAAAGTACCATACAAGCCCAAAGGAAAAAGAAACAAACTAGAGGAAGGGTTGTTTGGCGTTTTTTGAATCATTATTACTTAAAAGACTGTTATTAAATTACAGTTATCTAGGAAATTAAATTACTGCTGAGTATCCGTTGACATGGCAGCCTTTTACTAACAAAAACATTGCAGAAACAAGTATTTTAGAAACCGAAAAATTAAAAAATACATATTTGTATAACAAAATTAAGTATCAACTTTCCTCTGATTTTTCATATTATAATTAAACTTCTCTACACTAAAGCAACTTTTTCCCATAATACATTCTGACTTCTTACAAAGGTATATTTAAAAAAAAAGACTACACTTACATAATGATCTACTCAATTTAAATTTCTCATGATGCTCAGTGAAATTTAGTTTTGTGTCATCTTCCACGTAAGCATTAGCTCACATAATTTTTAGGATATTTTTGTAACGTGTCAATTTACTTCAAGGTTCTATTCAGCAGCGATAGCATTGAAATACAGAGAAAGAGTGGTTAAAACCTGCAGCATCACAATCATTGATTATTCACAGTAACTGCACTTAATTGCACAGATTGGTACAATGTTAATACAAATAAAATCTATCAGCATTTTATTGTCTCCACTCTTACAGAAGAAGAGTTAAATGAAAACCGTTTGAAAAATACTGCTTGTTAAAATTAAACCCTGTAAGAGAAATGAGAGAAATCTTTCATCTCCAAAATGATCTCTTTACCTGGCTGATGCTACTAAATATTAAACGTGTAGCGTAAGCTTTATTGCTGCCTAGAATTACTGTAATAAATTTCATGAAAATTGCACTGCTATGTGTTTTAGCTTCTCTGACATTTTAAATATATTTTTGTTAATCTAGCAGAAATCATCTGCTAGACTGTAAAGCCACCCTACATAACACACAACTGTTAAAATGTAAATTGCCAAACTATTTTNGAGAGGGGGGGAAAGAAGAATATTCCTGGCCTCGGGAATAATGATTTGAGGCATTGTGTTCATTTTGTTTATCAAGCAGCTATTCAGCCTCTAGTGGGGCCCAAGTGCTTATGCAAGCAAAAGCTTTTAAGAGTGCCTGCAGCTGCAATCCTGGCTTCCAGGTAGGCTGCAGGTTCAGAGCACAGCTGCCCCAGGCTATCCACACTATCTCAGCTCCATCTGGAAGCAGTGTTAAAACAGGATTTCAGATCGCAGGCTTCTGTCTGCAGCCTCGTGAGCAGGGGGAGGAAGAAGGGAAAGAGAGGGAGGAGAGACCAGGGGAGATGCGAGGACTCGCAGAGCCCATCCGCAGCGGAGGCTCGGTCCCAATGAAAAGCTCGGCCCCATTTCGCTGCCGCTGTATCGCTGCTGCCTGTGCAGCGCGCTCCATTCAGCCTATCCGGCTCTGAGTTATGACTCATCCAAGTGCACCTGCGCCCATGTGTTAAGTACTGCCAAATAAAAGCCCAACATCCATTTACACAACAAAGAGATGGATCCCGCAAGGCAGCGGAGCTTCCCCCTCCCCTCCTGTTTGTTCTGAGCAGGGGAAAAAAATCATTCTGTCCTTCACTTCACTGGGGATTTTTCACTTCACGTGGATTTTTAAATGCAGATTCATTTATAAACAATTTTCTTCCTTTTAAGAATAAAGCATTTTTAATACCACAAAACACCCCTATAGCATTAGATTATCACAGCCATTAATGATTTTTCCACCAAAACCCTTCCAACCTTTTTTATCAAAGCCCTTTATTCTCGAAGGATAAATTTTCAAGCAAAGAGGGATCAACAAACTAGTTGCTTGAAAGCTTTCCTGATGCTAGGCTGAAGTTAGGAAAGGCTTAATGAAGGCTTTAAAATCCACCAGGGCTTCACAATGAACATCTGACTCGGTGATTTATGCATATTAATAACCTCAGTCCTACTGAGGCAAGCTGAGCTGTACATGTCCTCCGAATCTTAATGTCTTCAGCTCCACTGGGATTATTACAAATGTAAATTTCTAAGATTCTCAGCTATTAATCTCTGTCTGTCCTCCTGTTCAGCAACATAATGACTAATTAAACATCAAAAGACCTGTACAGGAGATCTTCTTTGACAGCTCCTGGCCCAGCTCTCTTCCCAAGAGAGGAATTCAAATGACAGGGACAAGTGGGTAGGAGCATATGAGCGAGCTACAAATCACTGCTATGAAATCTAAAAATTCCACATCAAATGTGTATTTAGTCCTGCAGAACCACTCCCAATTACCCAGCCTAGCTGTTCGTGTCCAGCAGACAGCCCTCCTAGTGCTAAAGTTCAGTAATTTGTATGTATGGCAGGTAAAGAGAATGCAATTTGAGCTCAATTTTTATCACTACAAGTAAAAAATCTAGTACTTACGGAAGAAGGCAAACCAGGGGGCACCTTTCTTACTTTCTTTGTCTGTAGAGGATCTGTACACAGAAAAATAGCATTTCATCAAGTATTTACATTATAGGTGAAAAAGAATAAACAGCTACACTGCTCAGTTTTTTCCTTCCATGATGAATTTCTCTTTTACCAATTTCATGCACTTTTTTATTCCCTGGCAAAGAGATTTGTCTTTCACATCAATATAAAAATATAACATACCAATGTTCTCCTCTAAAATAAAGCTTTGCTAAGTAATTACTTTCAATTCTTTCCTTAGGGAAAAGTTATTCCTAAGAAAAGTTACTCTAAAGGGTATACTTATGACCTTATACACTTGCTAAGAAACAAAGTAAGGTTTTGAGATACACAAAGAGGAAAATGGGACTTATTAGCAGAAGAAATGCTTTATTTTCTGCATGTCAAATTCAAAAGGAATTTGACATGTTATGGTATGATTTATACTCTAAGAATACTAACATGATGTTATAGTTTTTAGACTCTACCAAGGTTGTAAATAAATAACAAATTTAATGACCTAATTACTTTCCTTGAGTAATAAAGTCAATACATCTCAAATTTGCATGTAATAGTAAAGTTGGAGGTATGATTCTTGCTTATTTCTTCCAATAGTTATTGTATTATAACAAAAGTAGCCAGTAATTTCACTACCTAAACCAAGATCTGAACCAGTTTAATTAGATGCTAATACAATTAATCTGAAAACTCTGCATGCAAATTACACATCAACTGATGTTTTGAAGATGAGTATCTGGCAAGATTACCAGTTCTACAGTTAACCAATAAAATCTTGAATTAAAACACAAAATTCCTATTTTTCTGTTTTTATTCAGAACATTTATGATGATATGACAAGATAAAGGTGAGATAAGGTGAAATATCTGCTGGATATCTTTACTCTCATCATTTCCCACCGGGCACACTCACAAAGAAAAGAGAAGGACTTTTGGAAGAGATATTTACATTGGATTAGAAGTGTCACCGGGAAGACGCCGGTTGGTTTCAATGCAATTTAATATGAAATTTAACAAGGGCTTGTTATAATCCTGGTCAGACAACTCCTTCTCAGGGATAAAATGGGCATAATTTGACTTTGTTAGAAATTCTCAGGTAGCAGATTTGTAGCACTTAACAAGTCCATTAAAAAATAGTAAAATTAAAACTCAGACATACTTTCTTAAGCCATTGGAAAAGACTTGAGATAAAAGTGTACTTCCTCCTCCTGACATTCCTGGAAAAACATTTCCATGAATTTGTACCCACTACCTGCCTTATCCCAGGTTACAAGTCCCAGATTCAACCAGGACAGAAAGAGGAATATCACCAATTTGAACATATTTATACCCCCTGAGCTTCTCTTTCAAAGAAAAAGCTAAATAGACTCTGGAAACTCCATGCTTCACTTCCATTTGTTTCATTTAATAGTATCAGGAACTTACAAAAATCTTCATAAAGACAGCCAACACCAAGTTAAATGGCAGTTGGCTCGACAACAAGGTAAAAAGGTTATACAGATATAGTATTTTAAAACATATCTATATATACACACATGCACTAGGAGAAGAGAAAATGGCCTTAAGTTGTACCAAGGGAGATTTAGGTTTGATGTCAGGAAAAATTTCTTCACTGAAAGGGCTGTTGGGCACTAGAACAGACTGCCCAGGAAGTGGTGGACACCATTCCTGAAGGGATTTAAAAGATGTGTAGATGTGTCACCTGGGGACATGGGTTAGTGGTGGACTGGGCAGTGCTGGAAAAAAGGTTGGACTCAATGGTTTTAGAGGACTTTTTCAAATGAAATTATTCCATGACATATAAGATGAGGTTCCAAAGTAGTATTTTTTATAAAAAAGACTATTAAAAACAATTTCAAGCATGTTCACGACTATTTTAGTGCCCAAGAAGTTTGCAGTTATGGTTAATATTAAAGTTACTTCACAAAACAATGTGCATTTGAAAATTCTATTTTGGGTAAAGTATGGCTGGAGTTCCATGGCTCCAACAAACAGGATTTTCACTATGGAATGGAAGTGCTATACAGAATGAGGGGCATTAAAGACTCAACCATATAATTAGAGAAATTCTAATGACCTATCATACTAATACTGAAATATATGGTAACCATAATATATGGTTATATAACCAGAATATAATGCTAAACTAGAATATAAGGTTACAGTCTTTATTATACCAAAAAGATTTCTTTAATTTGCACACTCAATTATTCACAATAGTCTTATAGAAGATACTATAGAACAGCTGGCTCATTCTTGATTTTCTAATTCCACAGAATTAGAGAGCTATAAAATATTACCACAGTCTATGACCAAGTGTGAAAATTCCATTCACCTCCCACTATCCTCAGATTAAGATACTAACACTGTCACAGGATTATAAGAATTTTAAAGCAAGTTCCTGCCTACATATTTTGCAAGGTAGTTTGATTTTAGGATAAACTACTAGCCTTCAATTGCTAAGATCTTTAAAGGCATGTTGAACCACTTACAATGAACTATATATTGCCCTGAATAAAGTTACTTTTAGCATATAAAAGGATAATTGTTTCCCCTTTGTGTCCTTCCCCTACTAAATAATGGTAATGACCTCAAGGTCAGGCATTTCCAGGAGTTAATGATGGCACGGGTTAAGGGCACTCAGCTGGTCATCAGCTCCTATCCATCTGTCATTATTGCTTTTGCAATTAAGGGTTTTATTAGAGTTTCTTGTTTGTTTTGTAAGCCAGACTGACCAGTGTTGAATCCAAGCTAGGGTCTCAAAGAAAATGTTAATAATTCCAATTTTTCTCTTATATAGCAGTTTGGTTTAATTTCAATTGCTCAGCACAGAGCAATCTCCTGTATATTATATGAACTGTCAAAAAAAACAAAACCTGCAGAGAAGCATCATGAAGGCAAGTTTAAAACTGTCTGTATGACTTACCAAGAGCTGATGAGTCATGAAGTGGTCGGCGGCGCTGATTTGTGCCAGAAAATGGGTAGTAGGGTGTTCCAGGCTTCCCAGAGGATGACAGCTGACCTGGACTTCCAAGCCCCATATCAGACCGAAGCAGACTGGACTACAAAAGCACACAGGGAAAAGTCAAATAAGGCTCTGCTAATATGCCAGGCTGACAAGCTATTAACCACACTCACTGCTCTTGGCATTTATAGGAATTTACTGGGATTTAGTGGTGGTTCTAGACTTCAAAAAAATGTAGACTTTTAAAAATCAATGTTCAGACTATGTGCTATAGCATGACTCAGAAAAGCAGAGCAAATTTGGCTGTAAGCCTCCAGAAAGCCATAATCATTTCAGCTGAAAACATCTGAAAGAATCAATTCATATTTAAATTTTAAACAAAAATCATAATCCTTTGTTTAGTTTGCAATATAACACCTCTTCTATTACACAATACAAACATAATTGATAAAAACTGCTAAGAGTTTATAGTGTGACATTAAGTTTTAGCACATACTTAGAAATCAAGACTTAGATTACATTCATAAAATCATGGAATAAAATTGTCCAAAAAAAAAGTCAAATGCAGACAAGAGATAACAGAGTAGATTAATAAACAGAACATGAAAAATGGACATTTTAAAAACTTCAACCTAACAAGGCAGTTGAACCCTATCCTTTTTGTTCCCTTTTCACACAGTAAAAACAAAAATATTCTAAACACTTAGCAAGTGCATTGTTTGACCTCCTGTTACTTGGATTTCCTCTGTAAAACTGAAATAAATGTTGGTGATTTAGAACAACACAGTTTTTCCACAGGTGATGTTATGCTTAGTTTTGTTTTAGTCTGAAAATCCTGACTTGGAGTGAGACCCACAGAACTGCCTGTACAGAAAATGTACCAGGTGCTAAAAATTCTCAGTGTTTCACTGCTGGCTGGTGCACACAGCTTTCCTCACGGAGCAGCATCCACTCTACATTGCACACAGCCAAAGACACACTGCTCTTAATGTCTGCCAGTGTTTTAAGGTCACGTGGAAGCAGCAGCCTCAGAAATTATTTGATTTCTTCAGCTGTGCTCAGTACATGGTGCACCCCTCCCAGTACAAGGGGGCAAAGCACAGCTGGCAGGACAACAGGAATGTTTTGCTTGGACTCATCTGCACTGACATTTCATTGTCAGGTGATGCTCAGACAGAAACTGCTAACTAGAATAACTTTTATACCAAAACCCTGCCTAATTTCTCCTTCAGCCTCGCTGTTCCCAAGCCAACACTCCTTGTCCCATGCAGCTGCTCTCCAGGAGGAGCCCTCATGCCCCCGCGGGTTCCAGAGGTTTCACCAAACCAAGGCTCTCATTGCTCCTGCCTCTCCTCACCTTCCCTGCTGAGGCACAAATACCTCATTCATAAATAAATGAAGTTTTGGATTATACTAGATCACTGAAACTGATTCATCTGGTGTGAGGAGCTGTGAAAGGTGAGGTTCATCCTTACAGCCCACAGTAAGGTACTAAATGCCTTCTATCTTGCAGTGCACTGGGATTAGCAGAAAATTCAGACTTCAGATTATATCACCATTGAAATTTCTCTCTTTTCTTGTTTGATGACTAATTTGAGCATGAAAATATTATACTTTAATTGAATAGAGTGGGATGTGAAAGAATCGCCCCATCACAAACTAAAGGAAGGCCCAGAAGTGTTAAGCATTTTATACGAAAGTGTGAAGATCAAAATTTATTAGAAATGTTACTGCATAGAAATAGCTTCCTCTCAGCTTAACTTCTTCATTGTTATTCTTACAATGGCCTTTGAAACAGAATTCTTAATCTGAAACTCAAAATAAGATACTCTGAGAGGTTGACACAAGTATATAGCAAATACATGCAGGGAAAAATCTGCTGGTGGGCTCTTACAAGGTCTTCTAACTTTTGCTTTGGTCAAATAGTTAAGATTTTATTGTTTTGCAGAAAACATTATGAACATCAGAATTATCTGGTTTATTCAGTAAAAATCTGAATTTAGCAAAGATACTATTCTAAACATTTACAACAGATTTAGAGGTGAACACTGCACAGGAAACGTGGGCAATGTTTTGTGAAAAGCAGCTTCTCCAAACCAACCCTGGCCAGAAGAAATGAAACCAGTTCTCACTTAGGCCACCACTTGACCTTCTTGACCAAGAATACCCAGGACTGAAGGGAAATTTCTTTACGTAGCCTGTGGGGAAGGCAGGAAGTATTGTGCTAGTTGTCATTTCAAGGAGCTGAGGCAAGGTCCCCCTCCCAGAAGGGCAGAACCGCTGAGGCTGGCAGGGACCTCTGGAGGTCAGCGAGTGCAGCCCTGCTCGCTCAGAGCAGCTGTCAAACACACTCAGGAACCACGGCCCGTGCACATTAGAGACAACCCTCCCTGGACCCCAGCATCTCCCCTGCTCACTGGAGGGATTTTGGAAATGCAATGGGATCCATACAGACGCTTCCAAAAAAAAGGGGGGAAAGGGTTCCTAGTTTCTCCGTACTCATCAGGAGATGGGGAAAGATTAAAAAAAAAACCAACTAGTTAAAACTCCTAAATTCATTCCTACAAAGTCATTCCAAAAGGTATGAGCCTGTATCTTTTCCAGACTTAACCTCCAAACTTTACTTCACAACATTGCCATTCTTGCTCTTGTCTTAAGTATTCCAGAGTTTTTTTACTAGACCCTGAATTTCAAAGTAGCCTGGCTTCTACAATAACATAGAGTTTGTGTGTAAACACTATAGTAGAGACACAGTAAATCTCAAGCTGTGCAACACACTCTGAAGAAGTTTTCTGATCTATACTGTGTTTGAGTAAGAATTTTTTATTTATAAAAAAGGATTTTAAAAACCAAAACAATACAAAACCACAGCCCTCTTCTACCATTGGCCCAATCAAGTGAAACATCTGTTTAGAATTTTATAATTGTTCCTCAGTCTTCCAAAAGAAAATAAAAATAGATGTCATTAGTTCAGCTCATTGATTTTTCTGCCTGTTTGAACCAATTGAGAAAAAATATTGATTAGGACTGATCCTTTCCTAAGGGCATCTGATAAAGAAAGGAATACAAAAATACCACTGAGGATAGCAAAAAAGCTTTGTATTATCAGCATCAGGCTTCTCCTGACGAAGTGCCCGAGGTCCCTGTGCAGAGGCAGATCACTTACACACATAGTTAGGGGCATTCTCCACAGAGAACCTGCACACACTCACTCTGAACCTCATCTGCCAAGCATGCATCCAATTACCAAAGAATAATCAATGACTGGTTATTCTCCTGAATGCTTGTCCAAGTCCTTGTCTGTATTACTATGGCAAATAAACAGGCATCACCCTTAAAAATTTACCTTTTTGGATTTTATAATGCATAAATCCAAGTTTCAAGATATACAGAAATTTATTTAAAGCAATGTTTTCCCTAAGGAATGAGTGTTTAATAACCGGGAAAAAAAAAAAAGGAAAAAAGGAAAAAATCAGGCTTTTATTGCAATCAACTAAGAACAAAGCATGTCTGATTCGGAAGAGAAAAGACAAAAAGATGTAAACATGACTTCTTTCTTTTGGAGATTTATCCCTTTTAGAGAAACCAAAAACAATTTTGACAGCCTCAGGGGAAGTGGCACGGCCTGACCCAAATAGGAAAGGCTTTCACAAGGGCAACTATCTCAACAAATGCTTTTTAAAGGGGTCACTTTCCTAAAGAGTATTCTCATAAAAATGAAATGCAGGGGAGTCTTCTATTCTTCTAAGCATTGCAAGGATGAGGTGGGGGGAAGTGAATCATACCTACATGGGGGGGTGGATTTATGCTCCTTTGCCACAGGAAACGAGTAACTCTGCATTGCAGCTGCACTTCTGCACAGGCAAAGTTTGCTTCCACTCAAACTATCGATCAACCATACGCTTGTATCAAAATAATATGCCTGAGATTAAAAAAAGGCTCCTTAGTCACCTTATTTTAAAATGGTTTTTAAACTGATTCTTTCAAAGAATTTAAGCATACAAGTAAAGAAGAGTTCAACTACTTCCTAAGTTTTCTTCTCTGCAGCCCAACTCTTCAGATATAATTTGATGCCAAAATACTGCTCTGCCTTCAATGAACTTCTAGGACCCCAGCCAGAAGAATTCTAATATGTTGGTAAACATTTCTTTGATTTTACTTTGATATTAAAAAAAAAAAGTGGACAAGTAAAGGCCTACAGATGTCCTTACAAAATATTCCTTGCATGATATTAACATTTAGGCTCTATTTAGGCTCTGTGCAAACAGGAAAGCCAAGCTGTGCTGAAAAGCACACAATTTTAACAAACACACTCCATACACTACCTATACAAAGTTTTACTGATTCAAAAATGTATTTGCCATAGGCAGGTAGCCTTGTGCTTCTTGGTCTAAATCTTGTTCACATTCTTAAATGCAAACATTGGCAAACACTTTTAAGAATTCAAATTTTCCCAGCGTAGCCATAGCCAAACTATGCGATAGTTTCATCCAAATACAACTGTGTGCCTTTACATTATTCATTATTTTCTATCAAAAGAATAATATGGTTGAGAATAAAAGCATTAGCCCATTATATGCAACTGATTATGACAGGCCTATTATGCTGGCATAATAAGGCAGTCTGCTTTGGCAATGAAATGAGAGCTGCAACTCACCAACTGCAAACTTAGATCTTGAAAACCTCCCCAACAGTCAACTAGATTCAACTAGATTTTATTTTTCCTATTTTTTTGCATTAGTTTCCTTTTCATAAAGTTTATGCTTTCAATTGCAGTAGTCAGGCCATACCTATTTAAAGCAGGAAAACTGTCTGGAGGTAAAAAAAAAAAAAAAAAGTACTTGAGTGTTTAGTTAAAAACTGGGAGCTTGGATACTTTACTTTTACAAAATAATGTAATGCAACACCATTCATCTCAATCAAATCCCTCTATTATCCCACCACAGTCGCTGACAAACTCACTTGGCATCTCTCTATTTCTCAGAATTACACAGAGCAGATGGCAAGTGCATTCCTTGCCTTACTGTAAACTTGAAATGTTGCCCTGGGTAGAGCACAAGTTTCATGTGCCTGTCCTTTTTACTCAGTGAGCTATTTGGATGACTTACAGCATGGATATAATGTGTCTCAGTATTGCATGTCTTGCCTTATAGATAAACCTGACAATTTGCATAAGCTGGCTTAAAAGAACATAACAAAACAGAAAAGTCAAACTCTGGTAAACTTGCAAAATCCCCCAGCAAAGTTGTATATTTTGTTATGGTGTTTCCAAAGGAAAACCCAGCACAACACCAAAACATTAACTAATAATTGCTCTGAAATCCTAGTCCAGTAGAGAGGTTAGGGCTGCAAAAAGACCATTCACTTGAGTTCCACGTCATGCAGTTTAAGCCAAAAATACAACTAAGATATAAAGTGTTGAATTTCACTGTACTCAAGTCTCCAGTCTTCGGAAACTGTAATGAATATGCACTCCAAAAGAGGAGCCGAATTTGGAAAAAACGCTGCCATATGATGTAAATTCATTTTAAATTTAAATTTTAGAGATATGTTTGCAATTATCAGCATGTTGTTAAAGAATCTCATCCTGAGAATATCATCAAATAGTAATGTGAAATACAGTGTTACCATTTTGAGAACAAAGGGACTCTGAATGAGTAATCAATAGCAACTGGCAGAAAATGAGGCATTAATTATGATCCTCTCTAGTGTTTTGTCTCAAACAACGTTTCATTAAATATATTGTGCTAACCTGTACATCTTCAAGCCATTACCAATAGATTTGATCAGATACATTTTTGGTCTGTTTCAGGGGGAAGAAAATACCAGAATTAGAAAACCAAAACAACACCTAAAGTGTTATATGATAACTTCAGCTTTTTTTTCTTGATCAATTTAAAGGAAATCAGGGGTTGCTAATAAAACATCTCAGGAGAGGATCCTCTAACAACATGTTGATAATTGCAAACATATTCCTCATTTAAAAAAAATACTTAGGTCTTATAATCTCAGTGTAGTCTCTTGAAAATTTAATTATCATCTCCTATACCTAAAGTATCATGCAGGTTTGAGAAGATAATGACAGTCATCCATCAACTGCATCCTGCCAGTGTAATCAGGCTAATCTAGCTCACTGGATTAAAAACCAGCTACCTAGGGTACTAAATACTGAAGTGATGCAACATCATAAACAAAATTACATTTAGCTTTACTGTCTTTCCAATTAATGTTAACACCAATGAAGATCAGGTTATCAATATATTCTCTTTTCAGGGCAAAGCTTTTCCGGATCACCAAGAGCTGCTTATTCATGTGTGTACCGAAGCAGAGGCTGCTACTGTGGCAAATTCTGTTCATGTGTAAATATACTGGGACTGAGCACAGGGGTAGAGCAGAGAGAAGAAAGGAGTTTATTCAGAATCACGTATATGGGGTTTTTAGCACTAAAGAGAGCAAAGATTAAATGCAAAGGGAAGGAATCATTTTGTATTCTTTTTGCAGCTACATGTCTTTAAAGACTCTGATTAATACAAATATTTGGAAGAGTTCTTTCCTTCTCTTTTGCAATAATGTCTTCCCTGCACTGATGCTGCATGTTGGCAAGACTACAAATTCAGTTTTATGCTTCTAAAGCAGCACCCTGCTGATGTTGGTGTCCAATCCCGGAGGTTATGCTGGCTCAGCTTGTCTTCCTTCATCCCCCCAGGCAAGGTATTTTTGCGTTGCTGACTGAATTCTAGGAAGGCATTACTAAGCATTGTGATTACAGGTCAGGCACCTCTCCCTTTGCCTTTGAATCCTTTTGCTACATTATGGAAACAGTAATTTGAACAGCTCCCTTACTGTGATTATACAAAAGCTGCTTTCTGGAAAACTCCAAAATTTTCCAAGAGAAGTTGCTGAGTGTTACTCATTTATTTTTTAATTTTTATGGTACCACCCTCCTTGCTTTCCTTTATGATTACAAGATACTAGCATGAGGAAACAATATTATAATAAAGGATTTTATGCTGAGTCTTATTTACAGAAGTCAGACTATAAAGGATATCATAAAGCTCAAACTATCTTTGCATCTGTTCCCCCCTCTGCATCTTCAGCAAAATGATTTAAAAAGATTGCAGACCATCAATAAATCATTTCATGTATATAGTAAGTAAGCTGTACATCTCCTCTCCCACACAACCAAGAGAAAAACCTCTCTTGCTCTGAACACCAAGGCAGAAAATCATTAACACGCTGAGGGTTCGTAAATAAAGCAAGCAGTCACTTGTTAGGATTTAACATGGAGAACCCACGTTTTCACATAAGATCAAGGGAGAGCTCGGTTCAATACTAGGGTGCTAGGAAATTGCCAGGAGATACCTTAGGCCACAATCTCCTCTCCTGAATAAATGTTATTCTCCTCTCCCTGCTCTTCAGAAACCTGTGCCAGCAGGAGCACCAGTGTCTCGAAAGGCACTCCAGAACATGGCTGAAACCAACACAAGTTGGATGGCTCAGTTCCATGAAGGAGGAATGTAAATGGCAAACCCCGTGGTTCTTCCCATCACTGACTGAGTGTCCAAGGTGACTGTCCCCCCATCCCAGGAAGCAGTGCTCAGTAACAGGCTGCCTACCCCACCCAACTCCCCCTCCCCAGTCCTACTCAGGGCCTCTCTTCTTCCTGACGCCAGTTATTTGTGCATATGTGAAGTTTGGGAAGGGACTTTCTCTACCTAATAATTTTAAAATGAACGTAAATGGGGGCTTAACATACTAGAGTAATTACAGACAAAAGGAATGTACACTTGAAGAAAATCCAAAGGGCAATCCAGCTCATTCAGATACACAAGCATGGCTGGGAGTACAGAGCTGAGCTAATATTTTCACCATCCTTCTCTAACACCACAAATCTGTAACTGAGATGCACCCAGTTCTGAGGCAGTCAGAATAGCTGGACACAAACAGTAATTCACCAAAGAAGTTGTATCTGCACTCTGTGCTGCAGCATTATTTTTACTTCCTTATGTAGCAATATGGAAGATAATATATATATTAGTTTACAGAATATTCATAACTTTAAATACAATCAAAAATAAAAAATAAAGGTGGTGAGAAAATTTGCCAACCCTAAATAGTGTGAAAAAGAGAAGGGCAAAGACAAGAAAGTGTTTGCCTGGTAAAGGCATTGAAAATGATTCCTTACAGAACTGCTCCCCCTTTATAAATAGCATCCCTCCTCCAACTATAACGAATTCCTAACACCTGCTACCCACTTCATTCCAGGGGGAATGTCTTCTGTGATTAACTTCAGGTGGTCACCTCCAGCACTGGAAAAAGAAATCTAGCCTGTGCCCCACACATTTTTACTTTCTAAAAAGGTTCTGCAGACTCCTTATCTGCTGAGTGACAGGAGATATTTCCCCAATAGCACAATAAGTAATTCACTTCTAATAAATCATGATGAAAAGAAAGTTAATATTGCTTGATTCTACTTGAGAAATAAAATGAAGCAAAATAAACTAAAGTTCAGGCATTCTATCTGCCCTTAAACTATATATCCCTCTCCCCATCCCAATCTTTTAGGATGGTATCAGCTGGCAGAATCCAGAGTCACTGCTTCAGTTAACATTGTGTCAGCCTTTCCTTCAGCAGCTGCATTTCTTAGAGATTGATAGCTCAGCTGTAAAAATCTGCTTCAGGGAGACACCTGATATCAAAAGTGTCAGAGAAGGGGAGATTAAAAAGAGAAAATTTACAAAATAAAATCAGTTTTTCAGCTTTAAAGTTATATTGGTATTAAAACCCCCACACATGTACAAGTCTTAAATTTTTTTCATACTTCCATAACTCAGTATTACCTGGATTTAAGAAGACATCATGTTCTCTATATTGCTTCTAAAACTATGTGAGGAAGGAAGAAAAGCAACTGGTGCTTGTAGCATTTCTAAGGCCCCACTCATCAGAAAGGTCCAGAAAATGATGTAATTTTCTGCCTCATTGGAAAGATTCATCTAGGGCACCCTCAAACATACAGCAGCAGCAAGGAGGAAGAGCTTTCTGGTTGTTTAATAGACCCTGGTTGGCAGAAACCCTGGCAAAGCATCCAAGGAGCAACTGCAGTGCCAGGCTGCCATGCTGCTCCTCAGGACAGCACCTGTGCCTGAGCAGGATTTATTTGTGTGCCTCACACCCATTTGAACAGCAACCACCTTGGAAAATACAATGTGCTACAAATACCTTCTTCTTGTCTAACTCTTACATTTTAAGTAACATCTCAGCTGTCAAATGCCACTAAAATCCTGCTCTACCCCACCATTTGCAATCACTCATTTCTTTCACTGTTGTCACTTTGAGTTTTTTGTTCTCACAAAACTTGTATTTCCAATTACATTTTTCATATTCTTCTCTACTTTTCCATTTCTGTCAGTAAGTCTCATTTCTGCTTCCCACATACATTTTGCACATTCTTATCTCCTAACATTCATATTTTTGTCCGTATGTTTAATCTTACAGATGTTTAATGTTACGTGATGCTATATTAAAAACATTAAAATCAGTCAATCTTCTCCATTACACACCTTACAATTACATAGTTTAAGAACATATTAAAAATACTTTTAAGCTGGTGCTATTTTCTGGTATCTATACTCTTGTTTTAACTTTCACTTGCTTAATCCTCACCACCCAGCCAGTAATACAAAAAAGTTGCCATTTTTGCTTATGCACAATCCAAACAAGCTTTTATGTTTCCCCTAGACAGCTCAAATTTCTGGAGTTGTACCCTTATTACATTTCCTCAGCTATTAGAAAGTGAGCTCTGAGATTCTACTTGTCCCAACATTGCAAGATTGTTCTTTAAGTTTGAATTCTGCTCAAGCTGTTTTAAAGTCTCTTTAAATTTTAAACAGGCAAATTACTGACTATGCAAAGACAAAGTAACATACACTTGCAGACATTTCTTTTGCTGAAGTGATCATCTGTTAAATTACCCAAGAAATTGGTGCTAAAGGCATTTTTTGGGTTTATTTCAAAAGTTCTTACAGTGTTTGTTACAAAACAAATTATTTTGCACAAAAATAAAACAAACTATTTAGTCTGTTAAGGATGTAACAGCTAACAAATACAGTCTAACATGCTGCCATTTTATTCTTTTATAAATAGCCAATTTTGCAGGCAACAAGATACAAACCTTTAAAGTTCCATGTTGAATTGCGAAGAAAGGAGAAATGAGTAAATTCTGAAAAGTTGTCTGAAATCATGTCTTAATATGTTTACTCGAAGTATATCCCCATAAGGAGCACTAAGTGTGGTGCTAATGTGCATAAAATGTTACTGTCATACTGCAAAATTCAGGCTAATTGAATAAAGCCTGATGTGCCTTACATCATGTTGCAGTGATGCAATAATATGCTGCTAAATGAGTCACCTCACATTAGCATCATGGCAACAGCAGAGCTGATGGCTGTAGAAGGGAAAATGGGGGAGCAATATTACTGCAAATATTGATGGACCAGCTTTCTATTGGATTTTTTTCATTCAAGAAAAAGCTGCCTTATTTGTTGTGTATTACCAACAATATTACAAAATTATATAAGTTTCGTGCATTAGAACATACACAAAACATATAAAGGTAATAGCAGAAAAATGAGTTAAAAACCATCTGCCACTAAATAAAATATATGTAGTGTACACAGATCATATAGTTTATGATCTGTGTACACTACATATATTTACATCATTAGTGTATCATATAGATTATCATATGCTCTCTGTGTAGTGCTATATATTTCATGCAATATGTATATACATCATGTACTATAGAATAGTGTATATTTTATAAATTATTATATAATCGTATGGTCTAAATGAAATGTATTTAGTAAATTCAATCCATACCTCCTTCTAGCACTCAGATATTTTTCAGTTTTATCAGCAGCAATTTTTTCAAAATAGGTTTTATAACTTTTGAAGTGTCCCATCATCATGTAGACCATAGAGATTAACAAGTAACAAAAATGGAGTAAATTAAGATCTGACTCTTTATCAAAGGCTACACTTCAAACCACAAGTGGTGAAAGCCTCTTTAGTTCCTGCCTAGCATCCATTACACTCAGCATCAATTCTACTTCCTTTCCCACACACAGGATAGTGTGCAGACTTCAAATTATTATGAAAGGAGGATAAATGTGTTATCTCCACATGTCAAAAAATCCAGCATGTCTATTTTTCATGCATGATTGTTCAGAATGAAAATAGAACGTTAAGGGGATAGTCAGCAACAATTTACTATCCTGAGCCTGGTGATGCCAGTGGGGAGAGACTGTGCCGGGCACATGAAGAGGCACTGTGTGGCTGAAGGAGCCCCCCACCAATTACCCAGGGCACTCACGGGCTCCTGGGGATAAAGTTACCTCCTGTGAAGACCCACACAAACAATTAGAAGAATTAGTCTAACAGCTATACATGTACTGCACATTTATCTCAATTTCACTTTAAAAATAGTGCAGACCCCTGGCTTTCTTTGAGCTCAGACCTGTCAAACCAATGTGCAGTGACAGCTGGGGACCTTTTTGATGATATTGGAAATGAGAGTAGTGTATTCAATACCTAAAGTCTAATCTTGTTTCTTTCACACAAGCTGCTGTTTCCAGTACTAAATCACACAAATGTGAAGAAGATCCTTTTTACTACAAACTTTCTGAAAATTTAACCTTTATCTGATTTATGATTTGTGAAAAGATGCCCTTCCCAAAACTGCCATTACACGGCCAACAGGAACGGTGGAGTCCCCCACAAAAATCACAAAACACCACCCTCCCTCCAAAGACACAAAAAGAGACTTTGTGTCAAGTCATGTAGCACTGCAATTTCATTCTGACAGCAAAATAGAGTTTTTAGTATTTCTTCTAAAAGCTGTCAATTCTTCCTCCAGGTAAAATTTTCTGACATTCATCTAAATCAGCTCTGCATAAGCCTCAATTTGTCATCTTACCATCCACTTAAAAGTCTATATACTTTTGGGTGCTCCTTTTTGGCTTGTTTAAAACACCTGATGAAAAGAAAATCTGAGAACCTGCACTTCCTGCTAATAAAATATTCATAAATTAGCCATATTTACATTCTTGTGACTAAATGTTACAGCTGAATCAGATTCTATTACCTAAGGTGCTCAGGTTCTTAAGCTACATTGAAAATCAATCACACTTCAACTCCTACAGCCTAAATATAAAGCCTGTAGGTAGCAAACAGTCCCTACAAATCACTGCTTAGATTATTTTCAGTAAAAGGTGTGAATGATACCAAGACTCTGAATCATTGCCATTTACAGTAGTCTTGAAAATTTTCATTGCAGCCTTCTGTAAACTCAACAGACAGTAAAAATTAAAACCCCTCAGACTTTCATACTAGGTTATTAATACCCTTTACACCAATAACATAAGGAAAGGAGGTAGGAGAAGGATGTATTCAAGAGTATTTGAAGAAGTTAGGTATTTTTAATTCATCTGTACCCAATAACAAACTCAGGAGACTGACTGGCTCTTGCCATTGTACCATTTCAGAAACCTTAACTGCAGCCCTTGAAGAACTCATGGTTCAGAGCACAGACTGGAAAAGAGTGAGGTTGGTTGGTTTCAGAGAGGAAGAAAAGTAGCAGCGTGTAATTCCTCAACAACCTAAATTTCCTTTTATTTTTTTTAAGAATACTGGAAGAAATAGACTGCAAATGTCAGAAGATAATGAAGAAGTGATACTGATTCAGCTGGAATACACTACATAAAATTAATTTCCTTCTCAGACTGCATAATAGATATTTTAATAAGGCTTTTACCACTTCCACATTTCACAGGTGAACCAAGGAACCAAGGACAACTAAAACTAGTGCTGAATACAGAGCAAAGCTGATTAAAAAACAGCTAAGAGTTTATGATCATCAGTGGGTGAATGTATTAACTGAGACTTTGCAGGCGTCTGTTTTGGGCACCATTCCACTTCTTAATTAGTGACTTGGATGAAAAATGAAGACTACATTTACTAAACTCACAAAGCAAATAACCCATAAGGATCTACAAATGCAGAGCAAGTCTGGAATTCAAAATTGCACTGACAAATATAGAGATGGTGGAAGCAGTGCATTAAAAAAGTAAATACATTTTCGTACATGGAGCCTGTAAACTGAAAAACACAGGGTGAGGAATAGCAAGCTAGCCAGCATTACCATAAAAAGGTATTGGAAAATTTCAGATCACCACGATTTAAATATGTATCAGAAACTGGATATTTGTTAGGAAAACAAGCAATTACCACTCAGCAAAAAAATCACAGTATTGTCTGAAAAATCTGGGAAATTTCTTTTTGCCATGGTGGTAAGGCCTTAGGCGAGGTACTTGACCTCATTTAAAGCTCTGGAATTCCCTGGAGTTGTGGAGCTGTACCAGAGAACACTGAGAGCAGAGCATAAGCTTTTCTACTAATATTTCAGTCTGAGATAGATCCTGTTACACAGCCACTATTAAAATATACCTGCACTATACATGCCCAGGTAAAAATTAACTCCAGTTATGTCTTATCTTTTCTAAGGACTCCTTATCATCTTAATCTAATGGCTCCTCCAGCCTCTACAGACTTAAAAGAGAATAGATTCTTCTCCATGTCTGCTGTCTGTAAGACAAGAGTTAGCTACTTTAATTACAATGATGTTTAGATAAGGGACCAGGGGAACCTTCTTAAAGTAATTACACTTAAGTAGTCGAAAACAAAACCTGGGCTGGTCATGCAGTCTCTTCCATCTCTGGACTTTTTTGAGAACTGACCACATGAAGCCTGTGTCAGGGACAATGCAGCTGATTCTTCGTTTGAGTTGTAATGATCTCTCATGATCACTTTGGACCTTCTCTATGACACATTTCAAACACTGTAGCTGCAATGAGAGCTACATGCACTACCATGCATTCAAACAAATATACAAAAAAAATCAAAAAGATTCAGAAATCCCACCACAATCCAAGTTAAATGAATTCAAGTGCTGTCAGATTTACCTGACAAAGACCAAAATAAAGTACAAACTGTAACTTGTCACATGAATTTAAATGGAATTAAAATTTAAAGTTAACTATGTTCCTTTTTTTATTCTCCTGAGTATAGAACTGATACAAATTTACCTACAGTAAAATTTTCCCCACATACTAACAATTTTAAGGAAAAAGAAACTGAAGGTGATTAAATAGTCAGAAGCTTATCAAAGGGATAAACAGAACTAGAAATGATTTTAACAGAAACAATCATGTATAAGATTGTAGGGTTAAATAGCTATATGCAAAAAATTATTAAATGGTATTAGATAGAAACAATCCCAAATATAGAGAGGTATGAGGGTTTTCCTCACTGAGAAACTGAACAACTGAAATTGCACGTATTGCTGCAAAGCAGAATGGAATTTTATGCAAAGTTCACATAAAACCATTTTCCAATACAAAACATTAACTTAATGGAAGAGTAACATGGAAATTAATTTGATTCCAAACTAATGCCACAGTTAAGTTATTATATTTAAATAGAGTACATACAGAGTTATTTCAACAATAGTAACTACACTAATACAATGTTTTAGTGTCTAGACTGGCAATAACGTGAAGCCCATAACTCTCAGGTAAAGAGCTATACTGCTTTTTGGGAGAATGTTGCTGAAAGCTCACCCATGCAGCTACAAATGGGTCTTTGTTTGCCACATCTGCGTTGCAGAGAAGTAGTAAAGGCTGTGAGAATGATCCTTTCTTAATAGGGGAAGCATTGCCACATGGTGCTGCCCAGTCACACTTCCCAAGCTACTAGTTAAAAGACTAAAAAAACCAAGATGTCAAACTCATATGCTAGACGTTATCCTCCAGAAGAAAGACAATCCTGAAAATATCAGTTCAAAGGAAATAGTCAACCTACAGTAAAATTGAAAAAAGATTCCTCTTTGAGAAAATAAAATCAATTAATTTCTTAGAATTATAAACATATTAGTTATTTAAATCTTTATCAACAGACACTGAACGTAATCACATGCTAATTATACTTTTTAAACAGTCAAACTTCCTGTGTATTCAAAACAAACTTTTAAACAATGATCAAAGTATTCTCAGTCTGGCTCATTAGAAATAACATGAAGGAAATCATCACTCTAAAATGAAGAAACTCTGTACTTACTTGACAGCCTGGCAAGCCTGTATCTCTACCATACAGTGGAAATGGACCTCTGTCAGAAGTTTTTCCTATAAAAGAAAGAAATTTAAAATTTGGTTATTTTTAAAATCCCCTATACATCCACATCAGTTGTCTTCTTATATGCAATTCAGAAAATCTAAGAGCATCATAATAAATTTACAAACATCAAATTGCACGAATAAAATCAGTATTTTACATATCTGTGTTTAACACGCTCCAACAACACCACAGCAATGGATGACATATTTACCTTATTAAATTCCTTTTGTAACCAGTCAGATACTATAAAATATTCCTATTCACTGCGTTTAAATACAAAAGGCAAAAGTCCATTTTCATTTCCATTATCAGCAAGCAAAGGTAGAGACACTTTTAGACATTTCTCCTTCCTACATGAAACTAACACTTAGCTGGTATCCATTTTAGACAATTAATATACTGAGCAATAAAATAAAACCACATGAAAAGCAAAGAAAAACTTCATTCAAAACAGCAAAACTCACGCCAACCTTAAACCATGGCTGATTCACTCAACACTTGACACTCACCCCTAAATCCTTAAAAATCTTTTTGTTAATGTACATATCAGCAGGTACAGAACTCGAGCAATACATCTGGGCAAGACAGCAAAACAGACTTTTGTGCCATTGCTGCAATCTCTGTGTGGGTAGCACATACAGAACACGGTGCAGGGTGGCTGCCTTCTGATGCTGCTGCCTGAGGTCACCAGACATTAGCAATGGGCTCCAGAAAAAACTACTTAGTGCTGCATTTGCTTTTGCATTTGCAAGGCATGCCACCAAAATGGCATGTTTGTACATGAAAACTCAGTGTGCAACTTCACCAGTAGAGCTCAGAAGTTTATTAATCAACACTTTGAAAAAAATCTTGAATAGAAGCCCGCTGAACAATGGCAAGCATCAGACACTCATCAAGTTTGTGTGTAACAGAAAACACCAAGTGCATGTGCCTGCCCTAATTAGACAGTTAGGACTCAGAAAAACCCTGTACCACCACTCAGAGTCTTATCCAAAGGCAAGCATTAATTAACCAGATCTACACAATTGGAAATGAATGCTATCTCACCCAGCTAGGCATTCCCTTTGCAAATGATGTGTGTGTTATCCTGTCCTAATAAGAAAAAAAAGTAGCCTGTCTTTCACATGCCCATTTCAGTGATAAATAGGTCCATGCTGTTGCAACTGCACTTCAAGAATAGGACTTATTTGCTTTTTCTGATTTTCCTCTCACTACCGAAAGTCCTTAAATATAATTTCATAAGAGGAAAATCTAAAGTATGCTTTTTGTTCATTTTAAAAGTGCATCTTGTGTAAGCAGGGAGGGAGAGAAGTCTGAATCTCTTGGAACAACATCTCTGCAAGATTATTATTGTGATAGCTACCAATGGTATGGTCAACAATAGTTTACTTGAAAAATGGCAGCTCTGCTGTAACAAAGGGGAAAAAAAAGTTAACATTTTTCTGCTGAAGCAATTTGCCTCTAACAATCTATCAAGCACCAAGCAAATAAAATACCTAGCACGCAAAATTATAAGTAGTAGGATGAATCATGCTGTTCATTTTAAACTAGACTCAGCATTTTCTTTCCAGAAAATGAGAATCTCATATCACATGATAAACAACTTTGACTGAAGTATGCAGTATTCCAGGCAGGCTTTAAAACAAATATTTGTACAAGAGTCAATTAAAGAGGCTAGAAAAATTATGATTTAAATTATGGTTTGTGTAGCAAGCAAGAAATTGTTAGATAAGAATGCATAAAATCATGTTATTTAAATGTTATAATTTTTAAAGTGTGGCAGATTCATATTAAAGGAGAAAAGCTTACTCCAACAGCTCAATCTATAGGAAATTTGGCTCCAAGAAGAGACCAGGAAAAGTCAAAGCTTTCTGATGCTGCAGTACCTATATATTTATCAAAATTTAGCTGGAGCTATTTACCATTTAACCTGTGTTCAAATGTCCTAGCTTTTCAATGAGGAGTTTGGAAAAGAACCCAGGATCAGCTATGAGAGGGGGCCTTTCATAGACAGTGTCCCAAACACATTCCCAGTGCAAGCACTTAGACAGGACTCTCTAACTTGCAATAGTGGCACAATGCTGAAGGTAGACACTTTTTAAACAGCAAAAATTAACAAGCACACACTACAGCAACACACATTGAGCCCACACTCAAGTCCTGCCCCTGGTCCCCTCTCAAACTATGGACCCTGTGGTCCCTCATGTGGGACTGGAGGAGCGCCAGCAGCTGCACAAGGAAGGGACAGAGGTGAGCAATCCTGGGCTCAGGATCAGCACTAGAGCACACTGCTAGAGTCCAGGGAAGCCTCTGAAGCTTCAGTGATAAAAGGCCAAGATGTCCCAGCATCATGTTGTCTGGCCATATCACAGGACAGCTTCACTACCAACACAATGGAAAGGTGACAGAGTACAGACTGAACTGCCAGCTGTCATCTCTACACACTCCAGCTGCTCCAGTCTAGGCACAACGCTATTCTCACTATTTAAACCCTTGTAAGCAAATGCCACAGGTAATGTTTACTGATCAATAGAAACAGAAAATACTTGGCAATACTTCACAAGTACTTGAGAGGTGGGTAATGTCAAGTTTGAGAAGATGACACTTCCTCGATGCTTCACAAACAGGTAGGTCCCATACACTCTGATCAATGCTTGGGCAGTCTAGCAACCAATAAAGTTCATACACATGGCCAAATACATCAAAGCACAATCCCTTTAGTGGTTTTCAGCTTATGAAATACCTTTCTTATTTACTGATACTCTCTAGAGATTGACAGAAGAGCATAAAATTGTAGAGGTAACAGTAAAATTCAAAATTACTGGAGTCCCGGTGCTTATGAGAATGCAAACTTTAAAAATACAATGAGACTGAGAGGCAAAGCAGACCCTGAAATGACTCGCAGGCTTACCCCACAAGATTTGCAGCTGAGTCTGTTCTGCCCTCTCTCGGGTCTTGTCTCAGTCAGTGCCCACTACACAGATAGCAATAGTGTCTTTTGCACTGCAGCTGGAAACTCAGAAATGCTAATGCTCAGCATTTCGGGGACACAAGGAAACTCACTGTGGCACCAACATTAATTAGAATGGGGAGAGCAAAAACCACTATAAATGACAAAATCCTTATTGAACACTTCCATTAGCACAGGTTTGTGTAGAGATGGAGGTAAGGTAGTGTGCAGACTTATCAACTGGGAAGGTAAAACAGATGCCCAGATGAAGTTTATTTCCTCTTCAGATCCGATTTTATTTTCACACAACATAAAAGCTAGATGTTTTCATTTTAGGAGCAAAATCTATGCCTTGCTTACAAAGTAGCATCATGGCAAACTATTCTTCAGGTTACATCCTAGTGGCTCTATATATACCAGAGTTGAGCATTCTAAGAAGATTTGGATAAAGCATTAGACATTTAAAAACAATTAGGTTGGTTATATGCAAAAATTTTACATTTGCACAACTCAATTCACAAGGCATTTGAATCTTTTAATAGGAATTAAAATTGGAATTAATGTGTTTTATTTGGCTTCTGGTTGGTTTTTTTTTTTGAAGCTTCAGGTGTTTTTGTCAGGAAAAATTTCAAGGATCTAGTTACCACCTAACAGGCTTAAAGTTCAGGGACTATGGAGTTAACAGAAACCCAACCAAGAAAATCCCACTTGGCATTTTGAACCACAAATATTTCCCAACTGCATAAATTTAAAGCCCTGACACATTCTCTACCAATTCAAACATTAATAGGCATTTAGTAAATAATTTTTTTCTCTTGCAATCACTTGTCTAAATGTGATCTGCTCACAACTTAATATAGCCTTTGAATACCACACGAGGAATTGTCTTCCACAACACATCCATACGTATAACAGCTGTGCAGCCTAAATACCCTTAACAGTTCAGAGTGAACTGAAACAGCAAGATGCAAAGTGAGAGTGAGCTGAAAACAGCACTACATTAACTCAGCTGAGGACTACTTCAGTCAATGTGCTATAAATGCCTGCCAGTACAAAACAGCCTTTCCCCACTGCTTCTAGATAATGCTTGGCTTAGGAGAAGATGACAGAACTCTCAAAAAATTATTTCAATTCCCACAGAATTAACCCTTTAGAGGCTGAAGAACTTCCTGTGCATCGCTAAGAATTTGTTTGGTTGGCAATATGGAATGCAACATCTTTTAATGAAGCAATGTTTATCTTCCAGTATGAATGCTATAGTGACCACAGCTGGCAGCTGCTGTTTGTCAGACATAGAGCATGTCTGCCCTACTTGCTCAGAGAATCTGCTTTAACTGAATACTGAGGCGTGTTTTTACAGTTCCTAAACATCATTTCTTCAATGGTAACACTTTAAACAGGTCTCTACAGATAGTGTATTCAAAAATGTTTTATAACAAAACATTGTTGACAAGTTTGAGAATTTTATTTTCTTTTCAAGTTATTAAACCGGTATTGGTAATTCAGCTAGAAATCAATTATTAGACTGTCTTCTCCCTCTCCACATCCAGCAAAGTATGTGTCTTTGTTACCCACAGAATGAACACATTCAAATAATTTTTCATGTGCAGATCCAACGCAACAAGGAACAAGCTGCACAAGCTACACTGACAGGCGCATACAAAAGATGCCAGAAAAACCAACAACAAAGTAGACATTTTTCTACTAATCAATATTGCTTGCCAAATTACCATGAGGTAGAAAGTACACAAAGTTTATAGAATAAGATTCTTGTAGGTCCACTCTTTACTTAAATTTTGTTGGCATTAAAAATTCTTATTTAGTAATTATTCAGTACAGTGAAAAAAAAATTATGTTTGATTAAACACAAATCCATCTCTGCTCCTAGGACTTGGTGTGTTGCCTTCTTAGAGGCAAGACTGACACATGCAGCCATAAAAATTTTTACTATATATCCATGCATTTCCCACAGCAGCATAGGAACAATTTCTTCCTTTTCTACTGCTGTATAGCCTACTCATTAAGAGAGGCTGTCACAGTTTTAGTATGTAGCATTTTAAAGATCTATAATGCATACATGTATATATTGTGAATACATATAAAAATACAACATGCATTTTTCCTTGTGATACTTGAGACCAGAGATGCTGGAAATGAAACAGAGATCCAGAGCAACACAATTTGAAGAAATGGCTTAAAACAAATGACCTCCTATTCTCTTCATGACAATGTTTAAGTATTATTGGCTGATGTGTGCCAAGCATGCTGCTGGCTGCACTAAGGATGTTTAACAAGCCAGTGCCAACAAGTGCAGCTGCTGGACTTGCAGCACCCTCCTCCTGTTCATTCCAAGCCAAATTACTCACTCAGCTATGAACAATGAAGCAGCAACACAGAAAAATGCCAAGTGCAAGTGAGATTAGTGATAAACTACAGGATCCCTACAGAGGTCAGTGATTAGCAGGTCCCCAGTCATAATCACTTTCCTAACCTGGCCTTTATCTCATCACTACTCCATCCTAGCTCAGCCTTCTGACTGCAAGCAGCTTCTCCAATCAATATCCCTCCAAGTCTCACACCTTTTAATAAAGCAGTCAAACCTACACAATATGGAATGTCTGCAAACTTGTAGGACACATTTTTAACCTTATATTTAAGAAGTACTTAATACACAACCTTTTAATAAAGTAACAGAACAGAAGAAAAACTACAAACACACTTAGCCAGAAATGCCATGCCCAAATGTTAATCAGCAATGCAGTCTCTACAGCTCACCATAAAAATGGCATGTACAGACTGTGACTAGTGAAAAAATGTTGGAGTTTTTTCCCCATACAGTGACATCTTGTAAGACCTATTTTCCCAGACAGCAGAAGTAAACGTTTTAGCAAAACTCGGGTTTAACACTATAGATTTGCCCCCTCCTCCTTTTTTTTTGGCCAAAATTTTAAAAGACTGGGATCCTACAAAACCAATAATGGTCAAGAAGTAAAAAAACTATGATTCAGAATGAGATTTATGGGATTTCACAGTTCCATCTCAGGTCTGCGAGGAATCTCCTAGGATTCCCCATGCCATAAATTCTCATTTGTAAGAAGACAGCATCATACTTCTGTTATCTAGTCCAATTATTTATTTGGAGCAAGATCTGCTTTTCACATCCAAATAATCCAAAATGTGAAAAATCTGAAGCTGGAATTACCTGTAATCAATTTCCCATTATAATTTTAGCAATTTAGGAACAAATACTGAAATATTGCTTTTGTTAACATTTGCACAAGATGATCTGGAAAAAAAAATTCAGTTTGCTTTCCAAAGACTAAAAAGATCAGAAGTTTTTATACTTACAGTGGTGTTGATATTTGCAGATGTCTTTCACTATGAAAATTCTACTGATTGAACCAACCAGGCAATAAATCTCAGTGAATATTTATAAAGATGTTAAACACAGAAGTCAAGGGATTTCTCACAACGTCTTTAACACAATATTTTTTTTAAATAATGTCAGTGTGTGAAGAGGTATTAAAGAACCTGCTTCTCAAAGACATGCCTTTGACACTTCCATCCCATTGATTTGTAAGTACATCTAAGAAAAGACGGAGTATTTTGTCAGTTTGCAGATCACTGCACAGATCTTGTGCTATAAAAACAATTTATTAATGTTCTTATGTACTTCAAACACACAGGAGGTAAGGGTGGACTAAATTCCACATTATATTTGGATTGACCCTATGAACTTGTAATTTATATGCTCATGTCAAACTAAGAACATTTCTATTCCAACAGAGGCTGATCCATGAGGGCTCCTTCCTCAGTACTATTCCTGTCCCTCCACTTAGCAGGCTTACACTGAGCTGAATAACAAATCAAATGTTTGCAAGGCTAAAAGGCACTGAAGTCGCTGGCAGGAAGAATGCACAGCAGTAACTGAGGGAAGAGGGAGGACAAACCTGAAGAAAGAACTCTCTGCTCTTCCTCCCCCAAGCATATGTGGGCAAGTATCTGCGAACCAAATAATTCCCAAATAGCTGTTTCATGCAGCTTCAAATCCTCCACTACTATGTCTACCCCAGGCTAACCTTACCATTAATGATGTTAACACTCTATTAACCCATTATCTGTGTTGTACATAGAGAGAACACTCAGTGAGAAACAGACTAAAAATATACTAAAAGTGAGGGAAATCAGGGATATCAAATAACCATAAACCAATAACAAGTCAGTCTGTATATGAACACACCGTCATTTCACACTGGTGGCATTTGTCATAAACCCTTACTGACCTCATCTATCCATCCCATGTTTTTCTAGAGCATCCAAGCATCTTCACTTTGTCAATTAAAATATTTCTCCTTTTGCCATCTTCCCCACCTTATCCCCGAGGGATTTAGCTCCAATTCTTGTAACTAAGTAACTAGCAGAGCTGCTACTTATAGTTAACTTGAAAAGCATCCCTTGCTCTCCTGGTGTGGAATTTGTCCCAGATCTAAGGACAAAAATTACTCTGAACATCAATTACATTCTTAAGTCTAAAGTCAAGAGGATTTTTTAATTGGAAATGAATAGAGAATCTACACTTTACAACAAAATGCTACACCTGTTTCCAATTAAAAGATTATTTTGGTGACACTACTTACTACAAATTACTAGATTACTTCATATATATATATACACACACACACATAAGTTCTGCAGGTACTACAGCTTCTCTTACTATCCAAGATCTATTAATTCTCATTAAATATGGAAAGTCAGCTTGTCAACAAAGAAAGATTCCCTCCTTGCCCATTTTGTACATGAACACAGGCAGAAACACAGCAAACATTTCTAACCATCTACCACAAGGCAACTGGCAGATGCACACAATGGTCCCCTGTTGTACAACACTTTTTATGATTCTTTTTTGAATGACTTGCATTACTTTTTCTAATATCACCCCTCACAGCCATCTCAGTTGCAGAGATAGAAGTTTGCAAAACGGGAATTCTCCAGCTGTGGGCTCCAGACTAGCAGTAGCTGCTAGACTGAAGGAAAAAAACCCCAACAGAAAAAAAACCAAAACCAACCAAACAAAAAGCCCCACCAAACCACCTAAAGAACCAAACAACACAGAAAAACAACATAGAAAACCAAACCCCAAACACACATTATGCTAAAATACATTTTGGAAGACAAAACAACAAATTAAAGTTTTTTCTGAGTATTTTTCTAGAAACAATTCCCACAGGTACCACAGAATAATCAAGTTATCTGTGAAAACAGAAGGGGAAATCCTCAGGAGATGGTGTCTGAGAGCAGCCATCTCCTGGTTAGAGGCTAGAAACTCCTGACTATTCATGTGCATTTTATGAAGGCACATCACGCCAAAAGAACTTGAAACAAAAATTCCATAAAGAATAATTAGATAATCTAGATAAATGCAAAGTACTTAAAATGCTAAGAGCTTATTTCAGCACAAAAGCAGTATTTACAGTATGGGACTTCAGAATGTCCAAAAATTGAAAGCAAACTCTGAGCCATTGACAATAACTGCAGAAGAGAACATCACTGTCTGCAGAAATGTAAACTGGTATTGGAGCCACAGAGAATGAGCTTTTAACTATCTACCAAAAAAACACTCAAAAAATACAGGAGTCTCTGAACCATCCCTCATGTGTAGGCACCTCAGATCTCTGTGTATTTATGAAAACACCAATACCTACTGCCAAGGCACCTCAAGGATGAACACTGGAGTTTTAAGTCACGGAGTATTTATAAGAGATCATAACAGTTGTGTGGGAACACAACTGAAGAAACATGAAGAATAATAACCCAAGTCCAGACATAGTCAAGGTGATCATAACTCTCAGGTTAAAAAGCACCATGGAACATGGGGAGCTGCTCAATGAACTCAAGACTACATTTCATATATCAGTAAATATTACTTCTCTGCTTGGCTACACATGCTTTACAGAGGCTCTAAATGACCTAAAGCAGATAAGGAAAACACTTTTCCTCAGCATGTTAAGAACAAAAAGAATGCTTATTGCAATATGGGTAATTATTCTATAGAAATGGTGACATGAATAAGAATTATGGAATACTTTTTATTTCAACAGCAAGGAGAATGTAAAAGCAATTGCTAATGCTCTGCACATCTGTATCAGCAGGTCAAGGTAACCTGACTCCAAAAGGACTAAATTTTTTTCTTTTCCAAATATATATAAACAAGGGATTGTCTCAGATATTAAGGCTGGTTTTTACTAAGTCTTAGAACATTCATAAAGTGCAAGATCTCTGGAAGAAAGTTCATTTTGCACAATACTTAAAATAAGTAAATAGGATTACACAAACAATTTATTCCTCTGATAGTAAATCATAAATTATGACATCACCAAAATGGAATTTTATTAATAAAGGATTAGTAGGCCAATGGTAATGCTTTTCAATCTGATTTTGTGGGAAAGGTGGGGTTTTTTCACTGTAATCCGGCACAGTACACGATCAATGTACCTGAGTTTTGTAAGCTGTGTGCATTGGTAACAAACTGTTTGACAATAAAAGTATATATTTTAAAAGAATTATTTAAAGGAATAATTTTATTATTCTATGAAAATAATAATTCATTAAGTGAATGAAAGCTAGGCACTAAATAATGTTTTAAATGTAAATGGAAACATCAACATGACTCAAACTTTGCCCCTAGATTTAGACTTCTTTTTCGCCTTTTTTTTTTTTTAAGAGCATCAGTTTGCCAATCTAAATGTTTGACTGGAAATTCAGAGCTTGCTGGCAGATTGAAACAAATGAAGACAAGCCAGTGGAGTGCTCTGAACTGCTTTAAGGAAGCAAACTTCCTCTTATTCAGCCAGGTGCAGAAGGATGCCTGCAGGTCTGGGACAGGGCCCTGCAGCCTGGAACTGCATTTACTCTGCAGGGGGAGGGTAGGAGCTATAGAAACTTTCCACATTCCTCCATTATCCCAACCTTTCCTGTTGGCCTGCCTCAGGACCTCTGCAAAAGGCATTTTGGCCTTGGCAAATCCCACAGGGAACCTCCTGAGGCATTGATGAGAAAAGGCCCAATGTCCACATTGGTGTTAAGGATATGTGGATATGGTACCTGAAAGTATTGCAGAGTGAAAATCTTCCTTCTCAGCCTAAGCAGTATCAACGAGTGGAAGTAAAACCACATGGGCTTTGTATCTTTTTATCCATTTTACCTGCTTGTACTTCAACTCCCTGGACAACAGAACAGGTACTGTGGAGCTTGCATATTATTGTGGAAGCCTTTCATACACAAACACAGATTAATTTCAAATACATTTCCCATTTCATACCTAGCTGTTATCTCTGCTGTAAGTTTTCAACTACACATTAGCTCTTGATACCAAATAGTCATAAACACTTACAAAACACTTTTCTTGATCCCATTCTGAGTAACTCATCTAAGTCTCAGCATCTGAAGCACCTTTTTTATTTGTCATGCAGCTTTTTCAATGTAAATTTATTTTTTTATCACTCTCTCTGCATCTATAATTCTGTTATTACCAACTATACAGTATGTATGGAATCTTTCCTGCTTAATGTCTTTGTCAACTGGGGAGGAAAACACAGAGAACTTAAAGAGTTTGCAGAGACCCCAAGAGTTTGCAGAGACCCCAAGAGTTTGCAGAGACCCCAGTTTTGGAGATGTAGTTGGTGTGCTTGAAGGCAGGACTATCATTCAGAGGAATAGAAACAATCTACAGGATTGAGCCAGTGGGAACCTCATAAAATTCAACCACAACAAATGTAAAGTTCTGCATGAAGCAGCTTCTTGCAGCAGNAGAGTTTGCAGAGACCCCAAGAGTTTGCAGAGACCCCAAGAGTTTGCAGAGACCCCAGTTTTGGAGAGGTAGTTGGTGTGCTTGAAGGCAGGACTATCATTCAGAGGAATAGAAACAATCTACAGGATTGAGCCAATGGGAACCTCATAAAATTCAACCATAACAAATGTAAAGTTCTGCATGAAGCAGCTTCTTGCAGCAGTGCAGGCTGGGGTTTGGAAGGGGCAGCTGCAGGTGAGACAGTATGGGCAGAGCAGTGACCATCCACCTCTGTTCAGCACACCTCACACCAGATCAAAAATATTGCACCTAATTTCCAAACCCTCAATTAAAAGAAAACAAAACCCCAGCAGCCCACAAACACCAACCAACCAACCCTAAGCTAAAGAGCAATAAATAGAAAAAACCCTACTGCTTTCACTGAATGCAAAGATTCCTTTAACTAATATCACATCCATTCCAGAATCCATGATTCTGAAATCCTCTAACTGGTAATTCTTCCCCCAACTTCCACCAAGTCAAATTACTTCCAATTTCTTCAGCTTCCTTTTGCAATGACTTCATATATCTATTTTTCTGTATTGGTTTCTCTTTACCTCTTACATTTACTTTTCTCTCAATACCAAAATTTAGTGAAATAATTAAGCTTTCCAATTCAACTGAATTCAGTTCCTTAATTATTTTTTACATACTGGCTCTGCAAAACTGCTCAAGCATTTAAAAACACACACAACACTGTTCTGTATCTCTTTCCTTCTTTGCCCATGAGAGCATCCTCTTGGATATCCGGTCCCTGCAATGAGTTTATGATTTGCACTCTGCTGTATGAGACAGTGAATGACACTGAATGATGACCAAAACTATGCTACTTTGAGCCAGCCATTTGAAGAAGAGTCATAAAAAGAATTAAGACTGATATTGAAATATCAGGGTTTATCTATTTCTTTAAATTAAAAATTACAGTAGAGTAAAACGTGGAATCATTGTAGGAGTTCCATGCCACAGCTGTATCTTGAAACTTTCACTACGCCTGTGTTTATTTAATTCACACATATATTCCAATTTTAAAAAAACAAAGTAGTACCGAGGTCATTTAAATTGCTGCACTTTTACTTCTAGGGTTATATTCACAAAGTCTATTTTAAGAACTGCTTTGGAAGCAACTGATGTTTTATGCAGTGAACTGCTATTTTCCCAGATGAATAGAATATCCATTCTTTGGCTCACAGTTTCCATGACACTAAAAACAAAACATTCATCGGCACCAGCTCAGTGTTTGATGGTAAATGCAGCTGCAGCTCACAACAGCTCGCAGTGTACCTCAGCCCGCCCCAGCTGAACAGAGGCACTGTATTTCCCCAACGCAATTTCATTGTTTTACAGACAAGCCTTTTCTTGCCAGACTCAAACATTTCAAATCCTGCTGCTGTTCTGTCTTGAAATGAAAAGTTATTCAATTCTGTAAGTAATGATACTAATGCTAAGTCTTCCAAATTACCGAACAAAGTACATAACCAGAAACACAGCTTCGGTAACAATAGCATCTGCCTCTACAGTTAAAAAGAAATTTTTGGCCAAAGAATTTCAAACTTTGCTCCTTGATACAATTCCAATTCACTTGCCTCAAGTAAGCTGTTGAAAAAAAATTACTGGGACAATTTTAAAACTGATAAAATGGAGAAAGTCACATGGCAGTTTAGAGACAAGAAATGGCAATGAATTTTCAGATCTGCTTCCCTCCCCAAAAGGGAGCATTAAAGCGTGCATGTCTCTTTAGAACTAAAACAGTCTTCTGGTTTAGGGCAAGATGCAGGACTCATATTAGCTAACTTTTCATCTGTTTGAGATCCAGTTTAGGTATCTAGTCACTCTCTTTTCACACTGGTCAGCACACCACTGTTAAACAAACACAGACTTAATCACATCGGTCTGATTCTGAAGGTCCCGTTGCAAACAGGACCTAATCAATCTTCCACATTTATTAGAAGTAGGTTTAGGCACAATTCCATAAAGCAACTAAGCACATATCTGCTCCAAGTATACAAATGGACTAAATGCAGCAGGGACTGCTCATATGAACTACACACTCAGGAAACTGATAGGGAACTGCAGGCGGATCACAGAGAAATCTGACAAAGGAAAACACAACATCTCAGCCAACTCCTGGGTGTAGTTCTTAAGAAATTCTGTCAAAACTACAGGAAATATTGAAAAAGTACTAAGTTCATAATAATCCATTTGCAACTTAACGGAAGGTTCATTTTAAGCTAGAAATCAATTCCTGGTTTTGCCATAAAATATCTAAGGGCAGAATCAAAGTGGTGGCTCTCCGCACGCCGTGTTTGGAGCAGAAGGGAGCCCGTAGC
>VZTB01012900.1:165271-241255 GCA_013397245.1 Thryothorus ludovicianus | reverse complement strand
GGCCGGCCTGCAGGGTTACACAGCTGGCCCAGGGGGGGACACGGCCGGTGCCCAGGGCCGTCGCGGGCAGCAGAGGCGGTCCCGGTTGGTTCCGAAGGTCCCGGCGGTCCCGGCCGTTCCCGCTCCCCGCGGCGCGGCCGCTGCCGTGCCCAGAGCGCCCCCTCCCGGCCCCGGCCCCGCAGCGCCACAGGAACGGCGCGCGGAAATGTCCCCAAGCGAGGCTCCCCTTCCGACCGAGTCCCTTTAAAGTACAGCTCAATAACGAAAAACAGTAATCCAAAGGCTGCGGCAATATTTAGTAATAAATCATTAACTAAACAAAAATTAAATCATTGCTCTTTATACCCGAACCATTGACTTCAACTTGAGATTCAACAGACCCTTCAGGATCAAAGAGAGTTACAGCGGCTTACTGTCAGAGACCAGTGGAATTCACTCTCAGGCATTACTCTTAATAAATTTCTATTGATGGCCTTTCTACTGACAACTTACTGGACTTTTATCACATCCTTGCACTAAGCCATTAACAAGACTAGATCATCAGTGCACTCCCCACAGGCCAGAACAGATTACAGGATCAGAAAAAAAAAGCGAAGTTTGCTTTTGTAGCTTTTCCAGGACCTGAATAAGAAACATACACAGAGCACAACATTCTTATTGCCAACACAGCACTTAGACCTTCGCAGAATTCTAGTGACTGGAGAATAATCTACGTTGCAGGTACTCATCACCGTAACCTAGGAAGAACATTGATGTTCTTCTGTAAATAGAGTCATGCAGAAGTTCCTTGGTGGGTCGGCAAATGCTGATACAGGAAACAAATGCTATTTCAAAATTTCAATTTTATTAAGTGTTTGCTGAGGGTTTGACTCCTTTTTTTCCTTCTGAAGCTTAAAAGGAGACAAGAAGTCCAGAAGCTGGCAGAAATGGTCAACTCCCCTTACAGTTCCTGGAAAGAATTTTCTTATCTATAGATTTAAATTCTTCAAGTTTATTGCAACACTGGTGCACATTTCCCTATCCTAGTGTTTCCTAAAGAGCAGTCAATAAATTGAAGATTCCACCATCTGACCGGTATATTAGATATGATGGTTTTGCTCCTTTACATCAAATATGGTGCCAGTTTTATTGAAAATGTTAAAAATAAATTCATGTGTTTTCCTGAGACCTTTTGTAGCTGTAGTGGCAGTAGCAAATAATGGACTTCATAGGAAGAATACAAGCAACTATGTCTAAGTCCACAGTTAAATCCCACCTGTTTGTGATTATCACACACACAGCCAGGCATGCAGGGGAAGATGAATGAACACAGAGAAGCTTTTTCAAGTATAATTTGCAGCATGAAACCCTGAAAGAAACCCCGCATCTTAAGCTAACACAGATTCTTCATAGGTCAATAGTTAGTGATCCTTTCTATTGCTCCCTTCTCAAAAGCAGATCCTTGATAGCTGTTTACTTTCTGAAACTTTGGATAATGCCTAAAGATGCTAAATTGTAATATCAACCTATCAAGTCAGTAACAGGGGAGGAAGACTGGACAGACAAACAGTATGTATTATAATCACTACCAGCATCTCCCTTGCCCAACCATGAACCATGTCTTGTCCATCTGCTAAGGGACTTACCTCTTTTTCAAGAGATAATTGAAAAAAATTAATAAATTTTCATCCAGGTGAAAGTAGTTTAAAAAAAAAAAATACAGCAGCTATATTGGATACAGAAGGTCAAAATTCAAGTTTCAAAAAAAAAATGTTTTAAAAGATTCCCCAAAAGTGATAGCTAAAAGATGTCTGCTTTTCAGATCGCAAAGCATCCAATTTTATTTGAAGTACAACTCAATCACAAGTGCACAGGAATGCTGAAGCCATGTCATGTAGCTCTATTTGAAATCCTAAATATGGATTTATGACCCTGATCCTTCAAACAGCTACATTCGTGATTAACGGGATTATGTGTGCTTAAAGTCTCTTAGATGCAGAAGTATTTGTAAAATTAGGACTTACCTTGGGCATGCAGATCAGAGGACACATTAGATTTATACTGACTTTTGTTATATTTCTAAGACATTTGGACCCTTTCTATTATATCAGGTAAATATTTAAGTAAAATTATTTAAGCAGTATTTTCTTTGCATGTATCACAAAAAGCCTAGAAGGATCATGGTTTTCCTAAAGGAAAACAGGGTACAATCAGAGCATTACCAAAGCACCAGAATGCTAATTAATTGGTCACTCTGCTTATGATAAAAACAGCCTTTAAGTAAAAAATCAGAGATATGTTTTAAATAGCTTTTTTCACACTCTCCTAGAACATTATGTATTTCTAGAACTGGAGCTGCAGTGAAACATTCTGAAAACTGAAAGCACTTGAGATATTCCAACAAATTGCATGTGCGTGTATGAGTAACAACACTTCACCTATGCACATTTCAGTGTATCCAAAACACTTCAGCTACATACATGCTAAGATTTTTCTTCCGTGAATAAGACCCATTCTTTACTACTTTTTAATTCTTTTTTTAAAAGTCTTTTTTTTTTTTTTTTTTTTTTCCAATTACAGGCAGGAAATAAAAAGAAACGCAACTCTTTTATGTAAAGTAAATCCATCTGGATGTTTGCTGCATCCTATATTATAAACTTGTGATCCCCAACCAGAATGAGTTATAGTGAAGCTGCAGGCAAAATTGTCTCCATATACCACAATCCATTATCCCTGTCAAGTTAATGTTCCATGTTGAGCCATATGGCGTGGGTACACACTCAACAAAGGAAATTCCTTAAACTTGTTATAATCAGCACTTACAGTCATCCAAAAAAACTGACATAAACAGCTTTATTGTGTTTTGTGCATTTCAGTTGATATCCATGACAAAAAGAGGAAGCTTCAGGGGGAGAAAAAAAAAAAAGAAAAAAAAGAAAGAGGGAGGAGGCAGTAAAGTTGCAATAATAAAAAGGGAGGGGAAGAGACAGAGACTGTACATTTCATAATTACACAACATTTTCCTTAGCAAGTCATTTTCAATTACAATAAAGCTCAAGACTCCTGACACTGATACAGTGTGCCAGATTAAGAAGAGACAAAAAAAATCCCAAAACCCTACATCAATACCTCATTTTCAATGCAAATAATATATTCTATAGTTTCAAAGTGCCTGACTCATACAAAAGATCATCAATTTAAAAAAAAAAAAGTGAATAATTTTCAGTTTTCATTACTTTGGAAAGAAGGTTTGCATTCAGTTGTTATACAATTATCAAGAATTTAACAATCCTTCATTAGCAATATGGCAATTTAAGTAAATATCTTCCTATGCATTAAGTGTAGGTCACAGATGAATTAAGGACTCCCAGAAGCCTCTGCTACCTGGCACAACCCATCACATCAAGCCTAAGTCAAGGTACAAGTAGAGCAGAACTTCATTCCAGCCCCCGCAGTGACAACAATAAAACGCTGAGAAAACACACTATCAAATACTGAACTCAGCATCAATTTCTGTTAATTACAGCCTTGTCAGCAACGTGATTATTCAAACAGCTCATGCAAATGTTAATGAGTCCTTATTTGCATATTTATTTTTTCCTTTGTTGAAATGTCATTGATTATTACATTCTACAATGATGAATGCTGCTGATGATGTGCTCTGATATGTAATTAGTCATTAAGTGGAATGAATAGATCAATTATGAAAAAGGAGTGAGATTAAGAAATATCAAACAAGACCGCCCAATGTAACCATAGAATTTTTTTTAAAGGAACTAAAATAATTTCTTGGCATTTAAAGTGCAACATCAGTAGTTTTCAATAAATAAACTACTACTTTCCTGAGGTTAAATAAGATCTTCCACATGCACTGCTACTTGGGTAATCTAATTACAATAGCAGAGCGCTTTTGTGAAATCAGTAAGAAATCTGCAGTGACACGTAGCTTTTGGGGTTCTGTTGGTGCATCCGGTCCCTCCTGCAGTTTGTTTTTTTTGAAAAGCTGCTCGTGATCCCCCCCCAGACTATCTGATGTGTGAGCAGGACTGAGAGCAGCGCTTGCAGCAGCCCCACTTTGTTCACAAGGCGAAGCTGAGCGCTGCCTTTTGCGACTGCCTGCTCCGACTCCCCAGCCAGCACTCGCGGCTTGCGGATGAAGGGGAAATGGGAGAGAAGAGGAAGGAAGGAAAAAAAAAAAAACCCTAACAAAAAAAACACATTACTGCAGACCAGATGGGAACATTCCACATGACCAAACCAATCAATCACCTCGGTGGGGCGCAGGTGCAACACAGCCGTGTAGCAACACACCATTTCACAGTCTATCGGGCACAAACACATGGTCACCAATCAATGGCACCCCCAGGACCTGGGGGGGAGGCTCTCTCGAGCCTTACTGGTCCATGCCTGATGACTTCATAATCACACATCATTTCATTCACTGGAGGATACAAACCAGCATTCTAATAACCTTCCCCCGAAACCGGTCATGTTGTGCATATTAATAGAGTGCCGGGTAGAGCTCAAGCACCGGCTCCACGCTGCAATTCGAGCGGAGCCTGCAAGAAGGAAACAACCTGAAGCTAAGAACTTCTGCCCGGGGAAGGAGTCGGCTCAGACCCAGATCAATGGCAACATTATTCATTTTGCCAAAATAAACTCTGCACGACGCTCGCACCTTTCACCAAGCGACCCTTGTGAACAATAGCAAGCAAGCAGAGATAAAGGACAAAGCAGGATGAGAAATCAATGAAAAAAATGTGCTACTGGACCTGGTGACACGCAAGAGAAAATTCTGAAACTAACAGGAACACCGGTAACGACAACAGAAAAAGAAAACCTATTCAAAAAATTATTGATACGCTTACCAATGCTCTCAGGGAAAGAAACAGTTTTGTTTCTTTTAGGCCAGGTATCACGGATTAGTTTTAAAACAAGCAGATAAAAAAGTACACAATGCAATGTGATCCCGGCACACCAAGACTTGGATCAGAGCACTAGCTGCTTTTGACTAGTTCACAAAAAAGGTCAATTACAAATGATAATTTATGTTTGTGTTATCAATAACTCAGGAGTATAATAAACATAATGGACATAAGGATATGGTGACATTTTTGCCAGAATATATCACACTTTACTGTTAAGTATTTGCACTGTTAAAAAGATACTCTGGAAACAAAGATGACAAGGAGCACATCTTCTCTTGGAATTACATTACGCCTTGGGGCCAAAAGTCAAATGAGTTGCAACTGAAATGCGGAAGACTGAACAAACTACTAATACACAAATATAATGTTTAGAATGCTGTAAGTGCCCAGGTAGCTGGGGTTCCACCATTTGGTATCAAAGCAAAGAGCTTAGTTTTACCTATGTATTTCTTAAACTGATTGTAGGAAGAGCAGACACCTCTAAAATTTACAGTTAAAAATTATGCAAATGTAACATATTCTGAACCAACTCAGTTTTACTTTTGGGCATAAATTGCTGAGAACTTGGAAAAATAAGTATGTAGGCATGATAAGAGTACAGTTCTTAGGTTGCACTCTGATGCACTACATGTTGCTTTAGGTTGATGGCAATTGCTCCTAGCCTATCTTGGAGGCTACACAAAGGAACCACAGCATAATTTAATTCACTAATACAAGGAGGGGGGAAAATCATGTCAGAAGCAAAAAGCACACTTTTTTATAGTTAGCATCCAGGTCATTTGGTGATTTGTGGTGCTGCAGGCCTTCTAATCATCTTTCCTTGACTTCCTCCCTCCCCTGTTTCAAAGGTCTCAAGGAAATGCACAGAGGTATTTATATTTTGCTAACAATTCAGTGTCTGGTTTCAGATTCACAGAACCACAGGCCTAAATCCAAGTCCTGTAATCAACACACAATAAAAAGGTGGCACACTTTGTGTTAGAAGAGCATGGAAGGGTTAAAGACCAAACATGAGTATTATCAAAGGAATATTCACATCCTTTTGCAGAATTATGTTGACCAGCAGCAGAGGAAGTGTCCTCCCTCATTAGAATACAAAAATCATTAATCAATAAATTATTAAATTAAGGGCCTGATGACTGGTTCTATTCTGGGCACTTACAGAATGCTAATTACTGCAGTGTTTGGGAAACCTAAAATCAGAATATCTCTTTTAATAAGATCCATTTTTTAGATTGAATTCAGCTCCTTTTATTTTGAAAGCTCTTGAAAAGAAATGAAAATGTCATATAATGAATCAAGTACTAATATTCACTATACTTCATATGCAACACAGGGCAAGTTGATGGCTATGCTACAGACTTAACATCTCTTAAGAGCCAAAAAACTAACAGCTGGTGACACTCCCAATGGAAAGTGCTGGGAGGAGTTTGACAAAGAATCTTGTCCAAACTCAAAGCTCCTCAGTAAAGCTTACCCTTACCTTGAAACATTAAGCAAGATGGAGAACAAGGGGACAGCTCCTGTCCCCAGCTCCATCTGAGCATCTCTCTTCCCTTCCCGGTGCTAAAATTCTGTCAGAGTGAAGCCACAAACACAGGGAACTCTGGTGTGAAGCATGAACCAGCCACTAAACCTCTTCTGGTGCTCACACAAAACCCAGCCTCTCATTGACCAGCATGGGAAAGCACTGGGGCTTTGCTTACACCTGCTTGTGACACAGCTACACCTTAAAAAGGCTCAGCTCAACACATGGGAACTAGAGCACAATAGGATTCAAATGTATCAAAGAAACTTCAAAAGAAAGGGTATTTTAAGATGGCAAAAGGTGGCACTGCTTGTGAGCAGGGGATTTCCACAAAGGCAGGATGAAATGCACCAGACACACATCTCAGTGAACTTCTGAGAGGTTTTTAAAAGTGCATGGCACCAGTATCAGGGATCTAATTGTTATGTAAGTTAGTTAGGCTCTAAGGACATCAAGATGAACATTAACAGATTTCAATCAGTTTGTTGAAATCAGTCAAGGAATCATGAAAACAGTAACACAAATATTAATCCATGAAGAAGACAGTACATTAACTCCTGAAGCCTTCTCTACAGCAAAGGACTCCATTGAAGATTTACTTATTTACAATTCTTATCCTTAAAATATACAGAAATAAAGTTATGAATAGAACATTATATAAAATTCTTAAGTATGTCGTGTATAAATTAGCAAATTTATCTTGCAAAAAGTAATTTTGATTAATTCATTCATTAAAAATTAGACAAACACCGCTGTTTGGAAAAAAGGAGCTAGAAGTTAATATTAAAGTTAATTTTTTAATTAAAAAAAACAAATCAACCTCATCTTATCAGTGCAGTATCCTGAAACGTATTTCTGTAAGAACTACTCACAGTATGAAAAATAAAGCAAAATTAATATTTACAATAAACATAAGCAAGAACGTGTTGAAGCTTATGACAGTTGATAGCTAAGACTGAAAGAGTTTTGCAATTTCTTGAGTGGAAATGGTTAAATGACAGGGAGACAATGCAAATGTTACCCTCACAAGAGACATGTGTTTGTCCAATACTAAATGAAGCCTTAAAAAATTCATTCAGTGAATGGAACTTAAAACTGAAAGCACAGCTCAAATTAGGAATATACTTCCCTCCACGAAAGCAATTCTTACAAGCGTTCAAATCCAAAGAAAATCTAAGAATTCTCTTCAGCTACTACAGAAACATTCAAACCTAGCTACATTGAATGCTTTAAAGTTTAGACACTGCTCCCTTCTATCTAATCAGCTCTACTGACGTTACTCAGCTTTATCCAGGGTCAACAGAAATGATTCATTTTGCGTTTTGCCTAACTGGACTCCTTATGATCAGCTGTTAGCGTCAAGCTGTCTGATTTCCATTCAGGCTTCACAGCTGGATTCATCATAAAAAAAAAAAGAATATTAAACCTTGGGCAAGCATAGATGGCTTTGACTTCCAAATAAGCATTTTTCTAACTAATCATGCTATACTTTCAGGTATTAAATAAGACATTCATTCCAATACAATTTTTTCAATGTGACATAGACTGCATCTGCTCAAGAATTGCAAATGCAAAAAAGCTAAGAAACCAAAATCTTTAAGGAGAAAAAAAGTATCGGCACAAGGACCAAAAATTTATCTCCTATAGGTAAAAATCTCCTTGCAAAGAAGTGTTGGAATAACATGGAGGCTGAGGTTGGGTTTGTTTTTAATTTTTTAAAAAAGGTATGAGGAATATTTTGGGCACTTTTTTCAGTAGTTAGTGAGATGGTTTTTAAAGAGTTGGTAGCTTTTACATTTTCAACAAAAAGGATTTCTAAGTTATGAAAGAGAGAACATATACGCTGCTCAGAGTTATTTTGTATTTAAAGAATGCTCTTGGTAGTGAAAATATCTTCTGCAAGATGGATAGTTATTAAAAACAAAACTAATCAATATCCACAGGGGAAAAATGGTTAAGTCAGTGAAAATTTTTTTTGTTTATACTTGTCTTCCAAAAAAGAAAATAGATGAGCATTTCTCCCATCAATGCTTATTTAAGCAAATATTTGAAAAGGGTCAACAAGACTCATAGGAGAAAGGAGGCATAAGTTAGAAAAGATGGTCCTTTGTATAACTGCAGAAAATGAAATATGCCATCTAATAGTTACATTGCCACCCCTTTTTTAAAATCACCGCTGTCTGCTCATGAATTTTCTCAGGGGGAAGGAGTAGAGCAGGCAAAGGGCCACGTCCTCCTCCTCACAACAACAGACCTTGAACAGGCTACAAAGGGAGTTAGGGACTCCACGGATCACACGGGAAGGGGAGAATACAGGAATACACACCATCATAAAGACATCAAAGGCAAAAAGGCAGGAAGGGCAAGAATACAAATAATTAATAATAATTTCTGAAAAAGCTAAAAATTAAATTTACTTGCTGTAATTTGTCACTTCCTATGTCTTATTGCTGATATATTATTTCTACAGATTTGTCACAACAAAGTGTTCAATGCATGTTGTTTTAGACCTCTGAATATGAAAAATGAACCAGATATGAATTTAAGTTCACCTACCACAAATTTTGAACTACTTAAAAAGCATGAACTGTTTTTTAAATCATAAAAACATTTAAAACACATATATTTTAAATGTTTTTCTTGGAGTGGTCTCCCAAGCTCCCCACAGCAAATTTATGGACCTCTGAAAGAGTCAATCAGATAGCTGTTCAATATCTTGAAGCTTCAGGTTTTATTACCAGCTGCTACTAATCCTGTCTCACAGGCCAGTACAACCAAGGAACATATCCAAAGAGGGACACAATCAGGAAAGCCATGAAACTCATTACACACACTGGTTTATTGGCAATATTAAAAAAATAAATAAAAAAGGGAAAATCTAAGAAAACACTTTGGACACTATCCTGCAGTTACACTCACTTGACATGATTCTCATGAATTTATTTTGAAATAAATTCAAACAAAACAAGTTGAAGGCAATACTGTCTTTTTAAAGCTAAACTACTTCACTGCATATGACCCCTTTTATTATGTACAGACAGAAATAAAATGTGAAAAAAGTTTGGATTGAGTACTTTACAAACTGGTCACAGCACAGTTAGCTCAGATGGCCAGTTGAACAGAACATCCTTAGGGAGACAGAGCCACCCCAGAGGTTTTGTGGGCAGAAAATCTTTAGGCAAAGTGATTCATCATGTGTGGCAAGACGACTGTGACATCTAAAGATTCTTGCCTTGAGCAGCATGGTACACGCTACAAGGGATCAAGCGTTCTGAAAAACATCCAAACACATCTCAGAAGCTTCAGTAAAAAGACATGTTTCAAACAACAAAATACTGGGCACTAAAAATGTGTATGTGAATTTGCTTTTTGCAGTGGAAAACTGCAAAGTTCCCCTTCAAGCCATGCTGTTGACCTAAGACAGAAATAAGCTGATTTTCACTAATTCTGCATTCAAACTATTTCAGGTCTAATTTTATCATCTGGCTCATATTCCTTCCTCCAATGTAACTAAGCCTTAGTCCTGCTTCGATGTCCTTTAGAAGTTGGCCATCAATAAATTGTTCCTTTTCCACTTTAAAATGTATTTTCCTCTACTGGTTTTTATTATTATTTTGTCCATTCACCACAACTTCTAGCATTTCTAACAGAGTATCAGTGAATGCATTACTATACCTCATTACAATATGAAGCTTTCATCTTCCAAATCTATTGCCCAATAATCTGTCCTGTGAAGGGGAAAATTTACACTACTACACAGCACCCCTATTCAGAATCTGCACTTAAAGACCTCTTAGAAGATGCCAATTTTGAATACACAAATGTCTCACAAACAAAAACATGTTGGTGAGAGAGACACTCCTCTACCATGGTGCCCCACCAGTAGCATTGTCCACTAACAGGTGCACAGAGAAAGAATCACAAAAATCCAGAGAGAATGTGAAAAAATTATATGGTCTGGACTTCAAGAGTCAGGCATTACAGCCAAGTATGTACCACATGGCAAGTAACAGAGCATAAGCAGTTTTAGAATTTACTTTATATCTAACATGAAGGAAACAAAAAGAAAATAAGTCTTTACAAAGAACAACACATCTGCACAAAATCACAGAAAAATGGTCTTTTCTTAAGACAGCCAAAACAAGTCAACAGACCAAGGCAGACAGACAAGCCAGGTAAAGACAGGAAAAATCCCAAAGTGCAGCTGAGCACAAGCCTTACGAAAGTGCTCAGGTGGAACAGTGTACTGATCCAGATGTGTGCATTCAAAGGACAAAAATACAAGTTTAACCACAAAGTAAGACGACAGTAAAATTATACTCTACAGATTTTAGGACAGATAATTCTATTAATGGTTTCAGTGTAAATTAAAGTTTACATTATTTCCTATCTCTGAGGCTTTAGTATTTTTTGAAGAAAATCAACTGGGCTAGTGATAGAATTGCATTGCATTAACAAACAAGAAAGCAGCATAAAAGTACCATCAAGAAAGATCAGTAGAAAGGCAACGGCAACTTTAAAAACACAGCTTTCAGTTCAATAGCAGTGCTGAAACTGATTATCAAGGAAATAACAATGCTTGAGAGCACAGGTTAAAAGAAGAAAAAAAAAGTTACTGGGGCCTGGATAACATTTTCTCCTGATGAATCACTGCCTTTCCATTTGGTGTTTTATTTCACATTGGTTTACTGGCATTTGCACTATGTCTCTATCATGAGACCAAGCTGTGTCTGAGCTGGGGAGAGAGGGGGAGGCACACAAAACAGAAACTCCGAGGCCCACAGTGACAGGGGAGCGTTCCTCCTTCATATTGGAGAATGTCAACCAAGCCAACTAAACGCAGTACCTTGAGTTCAAGACATTTGGGCTCTAAATTTTCTTCTATGTAGGTAAAAAACAATATAAATACAGAAAATATTCTGTATTTTAAAAGTACTATTTAGCTTTACTCTGTTCTAAATAAATAGCTGAAAGCCCAGTTTATTGTCTACACATACATAAACTATCATAGATAAAATGGTTCCCAACTGGACAAACACATGGGCCTTTTCCTCCTGTCAACAAACTATATTCTTTTTCATAGTTTGTAACTGTGCAACTGAACCAACTAAACCCAGCAGTATACTGGCCCCTCTTTGTTTACCCCGGTTCCCCCCCTCAACTCCAAAATACTGACGGAACAAATTTATACTCCATTCCTTTATCAGATTTTAAAAGGGTTTGTTTCAGTTTTTTTACCATGAACCTTTTAAACTACATTTATAGGAAGATACATTTCTAACGTAATAGCAAAAATGTAACTGAAATAAAGAACGTACAAGTATACTGGACAAAACTATTTGTTATAATTGTGCCCAGGGCTGAGTGCCAGATAGCTGTCAAACAAAGGAACAAAATCATACAGTTGTTTGGCACTCAAGGCTGAAATCATTGTGAAACATGCACTGTTTATAAATTGTCACTGATGAATAAAAGCAGTGAACAAAAAAATTTTAAAAATGCAGCCAAGCCTCAGAAAGACAAGGCAATCATCGCTCCTCCTCCCACCACTCTGTAATCAAACAAAACAAAATAACCCTTGAGCCCCCACTCTGCTGGGCAAGAACAACGTGGTGGTGCAAGGTAGACAGAGCATGGCGTGAACAAGTGACTCCAGGCTGTGGTCCCACAGCTCAACCTGCACAGTTGGGTAAGATTCAGACACATGAAAAAAAGCATCTGGATTTCTCAGCTTTATTATATTTTAAATAATTTTAAAATACTACTAATGCTAGCGACATTTATCTTAAGCTTAAAAATATCAATCTCAGAAGATGTAAAGAAAAAATTTTTCAGTGATGGTAAAATATATTAGCCAATCACAGAGCACAGCAATGCTGAAAAAAAATAAATTCACCTCACCTATGATTGAGAAAAAAGATCTAATCCGTGCCAGGTGAAAGGATGATATTTCTCTAAATATAAAGTAAAAACCCATATCCTGGAAAATAAGCAAAAGCTCCGTTTCTGATCTAGCATATCTGTACCAATTCCAATACCTTTCAAACTTGAAGCTGTAGAATAATAAAACACATCCACAAGGAAACAAAATCTCCTCTAAAATTACAGCAAAAAGAACTTACAAATATGGGGGAGAAGTTCTCATTTTTTGACGGATAGGTAGAACATTAAGGTGTTCCAAATGTTTTCTATAGTATAGCTCACACAGGAGCTTCTGCAAACTCCTTTGAACTTAGAATTACATGATGAGAAAATTCTCTACAGTATTTCATAATACAATGCAACTTTTAGGACAGGTAAGGCATAATTTAAGAAAAAATGGTTCTGTAAAGAGATTATTTTTGTAAATCTTGATTCTAGCAGATCAATCAGTTTAAGTTGGGAAGTACCTCAAGGCTTCAAATAAATACATAAATAAATAAAATCTGAGGTGACAGCTTGTAATGGATCAGCAATATGCGAAATAAATAAATGATGCAATAGGAAAGAAGTTAATTCATTCAGAAACAGAAGCATCAAAATAAGACAAACTTCTCTTTGCTCCTACCATGGAACAAACATACTAAAAACTGCAGTAACCTGATCAAGAGCATACAAGTACACTCCTTCCTATCTCCACAGAACATTTTTTAAACATGATACAATTTTATTTATGATACAGTCATGCATTTAGGTATTCAATGCAGACTCCAGGCATCAGCCTTGAAGCTTACAAGACTGTTAACAAATCACACATTACTCTCAAGACTTCTGCTTTCTAGGTTCCATTGTGTAAGAGGGAGACATTACAAGATGCCTTACTTGTATTGCACATATCCAAAAGCCAGGATTGTTTTAGAGGTCCAAATTACAGTGGGAAGTAAATTAAAATTTCGTTGCAGTTATTGTGATGATAGTACTAGTTTTGCCCATAGACTGTACAATTCCAATTTGAATTTACACATTACATATTTTATTGCATTTGGTTTCCTACTACCTTTAAGTCTCGTGGCCAGATTTTGCCAGTTTTACAAAAAACTTAAATCAGTCAACTCATCTCAATAGCATCCACTCTGCTTCTTCCTCATTCCCACTTCAATGAACCTTTTTTATTTTATTTCTCAATTTATGGCTATTGCTTTCTTTAAAAGAACCAGTAACAGTAAATCCAAGTAGAGGGACTTTCTTTAATCGCATTTGTAACACATCATCACATAAAACTATGCACCAACTCTCCCTCTTATTTCATCTTCAGATGAAGGACCTGTGTGAGCACCTTCCACAAGAGCTCCAACCACACAGCACCCTCCCTCCACCAAATGCCATCCTGGTAAAGCTTCTGCACACACCATTTCTCCAGTGACCCTCCATGGGGATGCCAAGGAAATAACTCTGCAGAATTTTCATCTGACTTCCCGGTTTACAGACGTGTCAGAGTGACAGAAGCTGCACACCTCTGTGAAAGCTACAATGCTGACAGCCTCCAGGAAAAAACATTCAAGGCAGCAACCAAGAAAGCCTCACAAATAATGCAAGATATAACCATCTCTTAAAAGAATGAGTTACTGTTCCTCTGGTCTTTGCACATTTCTGTTACATTAAAGTCTTTCACTCACTTTTCCAAACAAAACTTTGGTGCAATATTAGATTGAAGCGGAAGTGTCCAGATGTTATCTCCAAAATCAAATTTAAAAATTGTTTTCTTTTGATGATACTTATCCCTCTCATCTATTATGTAGCTGAAGCACTGCACACCTTACAGCATCTTACAGGTCTATAGAAAATGCAGCAGCTGCTCGGGCAACTCATAAAAACCACAGTATTAGAAGTCAAATAGCCCCATGCACCTGAAAAGTAAAACTACATCTTTTATTTTCCTCTGGTTTGTTTTCCCCTCTGAGATGTCTGTTATCTAAAGAAAGTCAGGTTTCCAGCAGCAACAAACATTTGACTCACTAAAACCCAATCTCTAAAGAAAACTATTAGCAACTTCAAATCATATTAACGCAAATACTGTAATGCCCCAAATCACAAAAGCCACTTGTTTTGGCATGAGCAGCCTAGTTAGAACATTTTGGTTGATCAGTTCAGAATTTAATCACTGGATACAGGCTGCTGCATTTATTAAAAACTGGACTGCTAGCAACTCACAGGCTACAGCTACATGCATGCAAGAATGAAAAAAAATTAATGGAATGAAATAGAGATTAAAGAAATTATTTTTATGCACCTGGTGATAAGCAAACATCTTTATTACAAAACAAAGACAAGCCATGAAAAATTACAAAATTATCTTTTAATCACCAGTGAGCTTTCTATAGCCTCCTATTTGAACAGGATAATAGTTATTATGTAGATCCCCAAGCAACTGCCTCATGGGGAAGTTACATCACCAGTATGGGAAAGAATCACCCCCTCCTCCCTAGAAGGGAGCTTGGCGCCTTCAGACAGACTCAAATTTAAAATCCTACAGCTTCACCCAGCTGATCCCATCCACTGGAACACATCTACAAGTGCCCAGGGATGGCAGGAACCACAGGAGAGAAATATGCCCTTTCAGCATTTCATGCACTGATGAGCCTTGTAACAGATAAACATACCCTGCAGCAGCTAAACTGACATGTTATAACAAAGAGGAAATACAAGACTTAAAAATTTCATCAGATTACTATTTATTCCCCTTTTCAGAGGCAGAGTACACTGTGAATAAATCAACACTCAAATGTATCAGACTGCATTAACTAAAACCCAAGCTTGGCAGAACAAATTTTATCAGAACTAAAATATTTCAAAATGTAAAAGGCACAGACTTTGCATATTTATTCCCAGACTGGTAATTCAAAAGTACTTAGTATGACAAAAAATCTGGGTTCAAGTGTGAGACCATTTTAAAGAAGGCAACATTTCATCTTCTTCCAACACAATTAGCACTAGGTCCCATTTTTCTCTCCTGTTATGCACAGTGCAAGCACCACCACTGTCCAGGGACCACCAGAGCTGCAAGTCCTGCTCGTGGGACACACTGGTTTGCAAGATACCCCTGTCAATCCATGGCAGTATCCAGTGAAAAGGAATCACCACCTCTTCCTAGCACATTTAATCGTACAGCCTGATGGGTTTTCAAGAACAAATTTATTCACTTGCTTACTCACAGAAAGAAAACCTTTCTGGTTTCCTTGTTGAACCACAGCACTGCAGACTAAGCCTGCTAACAACTCCAGCACCGATCTGGAGAGACAAAAACCGACTAAACGTGCCCAATAGTCGAGGCTGGCTAAGGAGGAAGTGCCCCAACACTCCAGCACGCTCCTGCAGCGAGCGATGAGGGAAGGGAGGGGGCAGGCTGCCCACCGTGCACCTGCTCAGCCCTCCTCACCTCCCTGCGCGCCGCGGAGGCACGAGGGGCAGGCAGCTGTGCCCACGCACCTACCTGGCACAGCCACACCTGAGCGCCACCTGAGGAGCGCTGCCAGGGCCCCTCTGCCGCAGCTGCTCGCCAGGAGAGAGATCAAAGTCTCGAGGGGCAGAGAGCGCGGGCGGACACCTGCTACAGCAGAATGCGACAAAGGACACGGGCCCCCCGCCGCGTGCGGAGAGAGCCTCGACGTACCACCGTAGGTAAAGAAATGTTAGGAAAGCTATTTGATTGAAATATTACCGTAAACAGAAGGGAAAACTAAGCTTAACACACGCTCTTGTGAGCAAAAACCCAAGGGTAAAAATGCCCTGCACTTAGCACTTTCACTAAATGACTGTGTAATTTAATTTCCCAGAAACCCATTAGCTTTCACAAAAGGAAAATTAAGAGCAGATGAGAGCAATTCTTTGGTGTGAGTGGAATTTATTTAATGTAATACCTGGGGAAAAAAAAAAGAGATAAATCTGAAACTATATGAGCAGATAGAAAACACTGCAAAGTCTAGAAAGCTTCAGCCCACAGCAGCGGCTGTGTGCTGGCAGCAAGCAGCGTGTCAGAGCCCAGGTCTGAGAGCTGCCTCTGCCCAACACACCACGCCAGAACTGGGACACAGCCAGATGCACAAACACTCCAGAACAAAAGGACTGCTAGCGTTCAAAACAGAAACAAACAAACAAAAAGGAACCGCAATTTATTTAGGGTGGTTTTATATATTCATATATGAAGTAAATAATTCAAACAATTATCTGGAAGAGAGGAAGAAATAAATGAAATTTAACTTACTCTGGATTGAAATTTCATTTTAAAACCCAAAATACTATGAAAGTCACAATAGGCTTTTAGCCAATATAAAATCAGCATCAATTCAATAGAGTGATATGCCCCAAAAGGAAAAGAAGCAATCCTAGAAGGGAGCTTAAATGGAAATCTTCCATTTGCCAGATTCATTATATGCAATGATTTGGAAAATGCTATTTATTAAAAAAACATAAGCCTATCAGAAGAAGACAAGAAGCATTACCGGGGTGAAGCAATAGCAACACTTACTTTGGGAAAAGTAGCCATGATGTATTACATAGAAGTGAGTCAGCATCTTGATATTTTTAGCTTTAATAATCAAAACAATAAATGAGTCAATGAAATGTAAACATAATATTGTGAAACTGCACAATACAGTTATGTAAAGTGAATGTTAAGGAACTTTTTCAGCATGGGAAGTTTACAGTCTATGGCTTGTGGTGGACTCAGTACCAAAACCTCTAATAATTTATTGTAACTGTGGATGATCTTCTGGGGTTTTTTACTATGGGAAGTTTTTCTCAACTCAGTAATATTTGACAGATAACTATGCAGAATGTGAAGCCTATCAGGTATCCTTTTATAATTTTCTTTCAATTTACTCCCATGTAAAATGAGATGGACTAAAGCACTTGTCATAATCTTTGTTATGTCACTGTTTTGTCATTTTCTTCTTTTAACATCTTCCTCTTTCTTCCTACTGAATTCTCCAAAGGATATAAAATACTCTGTCCCCACCATTCTCCAAGTTAATAACAATGTAACTGCATATAAATTATTTCAGAGCAATCTTGCTATTACTCATATCTCTGGAGATAATTTCCATTGTGATGGCTGGGGTTTTTTCTCATGTGTTGAAATATTAATGACTATAGAAAGCAATTCAAGGAAATCTAACTATTATTTTGGACAAATAGAGGATCTGTCAACTCCCTACTTGCATCTGCCCTCTCCCTTCCTAAAAGGTAATTAAGACAAGATTCCTAGCAAAAACCATAATGGCATCATTCTTAATGTGTGCCATTTTTATAACTATTTACCCTTGCTGGTTTCCTACTATTGCCTTCACCGTTATAAAGTCATTTGATAACAAGGTCTCTCTCTCCAATTCCAAAATTCTTTTATTGAAGGGTTACTGAGAAAGAAAATCAGAGCAATTTTCCTGAAGATTAGATTAAGTTAGATTCTTAACTGAGTACCAATTGAGATGCATGCCTTCCTTTAATGTAAATTGTTTTGAACTTTAATAAGTTCAAAAGTCTCTCCTTTTACTGAGAACAACCTTTCACAAATTATGGTTTTAAAGGCTTACATCAGCTGCTCAAGAACTGTATCAGTACTGAAAGGCTAACAGAGGCTTCAGCTTCAAACAATGGCCCTCCAATGTTTATCTTTAAAAATACCTACACTACTCTATCCAAACCAACTCGAGTGCTTAAATTACAAGTGAAATAATAGATTTTACAATAAAAATTAAGACAGCAACTTCAGCTTAAAAGATGCACTGACAGAAGCCCAGCCATTCTTATAAACCTGCACAATCAGGCAACCAAGTCAATTCAATGAATTTAGTAACTCTAAAACCAGAAGACATCCCAATCCAGATATTGATCTCTTTCATATGATTAATACACAAAATCCATTGTGAATTTCACAGTAACTTGAAGATTAGCTTTGAAAATTCTTAAAATTTGGCTTCCACCCACAAGCACCTCTCTGCTCCTGCCACCCTTCACAAGTAGTTTCTACCCAGCACATACCTATTAACCCCTGCTAACCTGGAACAAGACTGCTAAACAGCAAGACAAGGTAAAATTCATGGTGTATGCAGATGCCATTTACTCAGAAACCCTGTTTTGTGATACCTGACAGCAAACCACCCAAGTGACCCAAGTGCTTCCAGTACAACCAACGAGAATGGAAGTTACACTGCAAAAACTCCAACATGTATTACTCTGCTTCCCTCTACCAGTACTACCTTTGCTTCTTTCATCTATTTATTTTAAATAGGAGAAGAATCAGACTTTATAACCAGTAAAAGAAGCTGTATTTTTATTAACAATTAATTTATAGCTCTAATTACCGTAACAAGTTTCTACTCCCACTTTGTAAATACCAACTGTTGTGTCTTGACTTCTCTGCATGGTCAGTCCCTCCACCTCTTAATGCTGGCCATAAGAAAGCACCATAGCATTCCCCAGCAGAAGCTTGTTAGGAAGAGAAGCAAAGCCACCAGGATGCCAAGAGAGGTGTTTGAAAATCAGCAGATGGCATGAACTAAACTAGTAACTACAACCTGCAGCTGGTCTATTGGAGTCAGTGAGTAAATGAGGCAGATAATCTAAAAATCCTCCGTTTTCATACATGCAGAATCTCTGAGTTCATTGACAGGTCTTCTAACCTTGTTTCTAGCTCAGAAACACCTAGAGCTCTAAAACATAACCCAATTAAACTTTAAAGGAAATAGTTAAAGAAATAATGAGAAAACAAGGAAATATATTAGAAAGAAAACTTGAAAGAATGATCTCCCTTCCTACTTCAGGGACTGATTTCAACATGACAAGCTGATATTCAACCACTGTCTTTTCACTCTTTATTGACTAATTTTTTGAATGACTTTTTGTCACATGCAACCTTGTGGAACTGTGCAGTACACAGATGATGAACACAGAACACAAAAGTTTGGCTGTTATCCTTTCGACCTCTTGTGGAAAGACAGGCACACAAAAGAAAGTAATTCACCCACTTCAAATTTTCAAGTCAGACCAACAAAACCCCCTTTAAGCTATATTCAAGAATAATCTGCTTGCTTTCTTCCCAGTAAGTTGTAGTAAAAAAGCTCAGGAGAATAAAGTCCAGGGAACAGTACAACAGACGATACAATACCACATGCTTGAAGGGTCCTAGCAAAAACTGACCTCTCCTTGCAAGTGCAGAGTACTAAAAGGCAGCATAATTACAGAGAAAAGAACCTCATATCCTTGTGAATAGTTTTCTAGAATGTAATTAAAAGAGAAGTGTTGAATAAGCAAAGATTATCAAGTCTAAATGGAGCTACAATACCGCCAATATATCTTAGCCTGATTTTCTACATATCTCTATGGATACCAACAGACTATGCTGGTCCCAAGAGGATTCAGTGGTTTTACTCAAAATATAAGTAACGGCCCTTCTTTTTTTATACTACCAAATCAACACGATAATTCTGGAATTCATTAGTGAAGAACACTAACCAATCCAGCATAATAGCTTTACTTCCTCTGCAAAACACTTCAAAAAATATCTAAATGAATATGGAAATGCATCTTTCTGTGGTAAATTGTTCATTATTGAATCATTATCAACTCTTGTTAGACAAAATTTCTCTTTTGCAATGTACAAGATCATTAAAATGTTTGAGAGCTCCATCATGAAAGACAGTGGCACTTTATAATCCACTATCTCTTCAGGCAAATATGCTTACGGCTGAACATAATACACAAAACAACAACATCCCCTTGACACACAATTCTTTCTTTTAATGGTACTCTTAAGTGTTGACAGCAATGGTGAAATATGTTGTCGCTCTCTCTTCTTCTTTTTTAATAGTTTTTAACTATTTCAGAAATGTATTTCAGTCATGATAAAATGTTGGGAAGGGATGTATTTCTTATATCTTGGTTGTGGAACCCCAGATGCTGAATCACTGCTATTAGCTAGTGAGATATTTCCTATAAGTTCATCAAGTTCTCTCCTCTTCATCTCCTTTTAAATTCCAAAGTTCACAAAATAATGAACCAATGCCTTAAATATTGTATGCCTACAATAGCTAAAAAATAAATGTATTCATTCTGTTTATTGGAACACATCCACAATTTGATATAAAAAATCTGCAAAAATCTTTTTATCTAAAAAACTTCAGAATTATAATTTTTCTTTTCAATAATAAAGAAATTACAAACATAGATAGTAGTGCCACACAGAAAAGTACTACTCTATGTTTTCATTTAGCTTTTATCATTCCTCTCTCCAAATTTTCACCATCAATTAAAATACAATGCAAAAATTAATGTTGTGTAGGTGTAATGTACAAAGCTGCATCCTATACAGTAACATTAGTAAAATGAACAATTTTTTGTTACAACAAGCCAAAAACCACAAGTGGAATACTTTTAAAGGCATACTTTTAGAGTTTTGATGTGAACATAGCTTACAGAGATATACTGAAAGCTTTCTTTAATTCTTGGCTGCATACAGAAGGAAATTAAGTACTTTTGCTCCAAGAAAATAAAATCCCTAAGAACTCTTAGCCACAAAGATTTACAAAACTATTCCAGCTCTCAGCTGCTTTGGGTGACTGACACATACATATCTTGCAATTTGTTAATCCTTTCTACAAAACCATCTAAATAGAGGCTTCTTCTCAAATCTGTATTAATGATGTAATTCTATTATGTCTAATAGAATCATCTGTTCAATAAAAATGAAAAGCCAAGAAGACATAGTAGCATCAATTATTTTTGTCATATATTTAAAGGCATATATTGTTTAGAAATTGGATGGCTTAAATTAAAAACATGAGCGATTAATTTGCCTTTGGCGATAAGAATTTTAAATAAAAAATAAACTTTGGTACATATTTTTGTAAAATAAAATCAATATCAGCTACAAAGCCTAGAGACATTCCATATATGCTACTGAGCAGAATAATGGATAAACAATTGAAACAAAACTTGTCTTTTTAGTTTTCTGCTAAAAAAAGAAAAGAGATAACATGTTTGAAAGAGTATTTGGGAAAAGTCTACTTTGCTTTATCAAAATAACTGCTACATTTTAGCTGTGCTGTCTTCAGATAGAAGTGTCATTGATTAATTGACATGTCCTCTCCCTAATCAAAGTCAACAGAGATGGGCATTTTAAAACTGCCTGTTTTCAGCTTCTTATATGAAGTTTAAACAAAATTCTGTTTTCAGCAGTAGCTGAGCTTTGTCTGTTTCTGTTTCAGAGAAAATTAAAGTTGTAAACAAAGACTGAGTAAAGTAGAAAGATTTCCAAAAGAAATTGCAGACCACCAGGATTTGGATTTAGGTAATCCACTTAGATTACCACGGCTATGTCTTAAAAGGACAATACTCAGATAACAAAATAGGTCATGTCTACAAGATGGGGAATATAGAAGTAAAACAATGCAAAATGTACAAATTCAGACCAAATACTCAGAGTCATCCTGAAATCTGAGATACAAAACAAAAATGGTCTCAAGACCATGCATTGCCGAATTAAATATTTTGAAATCAACCGTTTTATGTTCCAAACCAGAGCACACAAAAGGAGATTTTTCAACCAATGCCATCAACACATTAACATGTTTCAGATAACATGAAGTGCAGACAATGAATAAAAGCTAAGGCCACATTATAATATAACATTTGCTTGCTTTTTTTCCAGTTTCAAAAGCAGAAAATGTTAAATGGGTCTGGAAGCAGGAGTTTCCACTTATTTCTTAGAAGTGACAGAATTTCTAATACAACACATATCAAAGAAATTAGAAAATAAAAAATAAGAAGCAAGCTCTCAAATTATTATCTGAAGGGAAGCCTACAGTAAATTGGTAGGTAGTTCAAGAACTGAATGTTATAATTGTTTTTTTAATGCACAAATTTAAAATTGCTATAAATGTTTTCTCAAACAAAATGAAGGAAAAGTAATCTTTAAAATAATTTAGAATTTACATCAAGTCAAAATATATCAACATTCTAGATCAACTTAAGAAAATCTTGGTATTCTTCTAAAAAGTCCTGGATAATGGCCTTTATGAGGATCTCACCCAACATAAAAAGATTTGAATAGGAAAGTCAGTGTTGCTATGAGAAACAGAGCAACTTCCAGATGCTTGACATGTCAGGCCTAGACAAGGGAATGAAAAATGTCTCTTTCTGACCAAAGAGGCTTTGAGGGGATACTCGTAAAGAATTACCTACTTACCCATCAGATTTGAGTTCATGAAAGGTGTCGGGGACAATCCTTCATGAGGCCCTAATCGACTGTCATTCAAGTGATCACTGTAATGAGGACTGTCTGCAAAACCCTAGAGAAAAAAAGACCAGAGTATTAAACAGATTATTTGGCAGCCCTGCTAATTGAGTGTAATGACACTTTCCTAATTAAATGTGCAGAGTCACAATTGGTCATTAATCACAAAAGTTGGCTTTCAGGTCTATCTCACAGAAATTACTCTCTGCCCACATATTACTTTCTCCCCATCAAAAAGAAACCACATAGTTTCTTAATAAGCTGTGTCCTCGTGGACAAGATTGCTAAAAATTGAATAATACAGAGATATTTTGATATTTGAATCCTCTTAGTGTTAAGTCACTAACCACTGAGAGTAAAATTAGTCTGAAGAACTTGCAACTGATTTTTTTTTCCTCTAAGCTTTCTGTTTGCATTAATAAAAGACAGCAAGAAGTGCAGGAAGAGTCACTGATATTAAGAAAAAATGTTGGTGCAGATGAGAGGAACATATTCCATTTCTTCTTGCAGCCTGTTATTAAAGTTACAGATTAATAGGCATTTTGACACTATCACATTATTTACCAGCACAGCTCACCGACAAAAGGTTTACTCCCATACAGTGATTAAATAAACAACTTTGTCACCCGATTTGCAAACAAGCATTGAAATTGAAATACTTTTTTGCATTTTTTTCTACCATTAGCACAGCCGGCTTTCCAGACTTGGAGCGACCCTTACACAGCCAGGAAACACTGGCTTATTGAAAGCTTATACCCAAGGCAGAGGAGATGGAAAACAAAGAAGTCCTTGGATGTACATATTCTTTAATTAACCCAGTTACGTAAAGCTCTCCGCAAGACATTTCAAAATCCCGTCAGCTTTTCCACATAAAGGTACGAATACGCCATTTTCCCTTCAGTCTTACCAAATGCACACTGAATCATTTATTCTGTACCAAAATATGAAAGACCTGGCACTCAAAATTGTACTTCCTTTGTAGCCAAAGTTTTGAAAAACGCTGCATAAACCTTATCTTACAATTCACGCTTAGTTACTTCTCGTTCAGAAACCTAAAGCTCAGGCCTAATTAAGGGAGGAGGGAAAATTGTTCACAGCTACCAGAAACCATCCCAAGTGCCCTGGGACTATAAAATCATCAATCACTGAACATTTATCATTTCTCCAGACCGCAGGCTCACATTCAAGACAACATTAATGGGGCTGGAACAGGCCTCCCTGTGTGTGCAGGCGTGTGCCAGCTCCAGCGAGGGCCGGCTGAGCGAGTGTCACCGCGCTGCCGCTGCTCGCGGACGCGTGTCACAGCGCGGCTGCCGTTGGGCTGCGCGGCGATCTTACAGGAGACACGGCTCCCCACTGAACCTCTGCCTGACTTTATCTGCTCCACAATCTGCGATACGCCTGTGATAGGCATTCAGAAGCAATCTTAGTGACATTTACAACTCGGTTATGACCACAAGGGTGTCCTCTGGAAACCATGACCCAGCCCCGCCTGTCACACAAGTAGCGTGGAACGGCAGCTGCTGAGGAAATGGAGTGGCTCCTAGCTAAGGTCACCACATGTGGTTTATTTTTATGCTGAAATGAAACAAGAAAGAAATTAAATCTGCTGAATAAAGAAACAAAAATTTGCAAATACAGGATCAAAACCAAAGCTCCTGCACAGGTAGCTTTATATTTGTGTCTCTGCTTTTATTCCTTATCGTGGTTGTTTTTTTTAAAACTTTTTCCCCTAAGACTTTAGCTATACTTTATTTTTAAAAGAAAGAAACTATAAAGACACTATCAGTGATAAAAGAGGATCCGTATCTTAGACATTCAGCATATGTTGCCCAAACAAGGCCCAGAAAAGAGAGTCTTTAAGACATCTTTGTTTTACAGAGTAAATAAGATAATTACTCAAAATATAACATGGGTAAGACTCATTTCATATACAGTTGCACATCATGCAACACAGTCTACCTAATGCACAGGATTCTTAATGGTCCTCCCCATGTTAATATTGCATATCCCCCTCACAAAACAGAGGAATTGGAGATCTCCACAAAAAGGAATATTCTTCCTTCTATCATCAAAATTCCTGCAAAGAATACTTGACATGTTCTTTTCATATAGTCTCTCAGTTTCCCAAAATGCACTTGCAACCAATTACCACAGCATCCATTGTACTGCTACACTACCAGACAAACCAACTGCTTCATCTACCTGGAAAATACTCTGGGTTATCCTTCACAACACCAAAGCCATTACAAACAAAACATTTGGTATACAAAGTGAAAATGTACTAAGGGATACACAAGCCCTTTAAATAGGATTGGTCTTTTCTGGACTGTAAAGAATTTCCTAAAATTAATTGCATCAGGCATTTCATTATTTGCCAGTAGAAAACTCACACTTCTGCAAATTGCAACCTATGCCTTCACTGATAGTGCACCAATGTGAAGAGGTCTTACCTTGGCCACCATGCCTGGCCCAAGTTATTCAGAGTCTCAGTATTCAGCTATGAACTATCAATTCAGGCCACAGAGTTTTGTTAGGGATTAGAAACCCCGGGCTGATTCCTGCATCTAACTCACCCACACTAAATGAACACAAAATAACCACAAACACGTGCAGTTTTGATTTAACAACTTCTGCACTTCACAAAAGCAAATTAAGAAAAATCAGAAGAGCTCTAAGGACAGTGATTTAAATTACAGAGTTTTTTTCAGAGCATTCTTTACATTTAAGCTGTACTTCAAATAAAATTGCATTCCTGATCCCATTCCTTGCTTTTGCATCTGTTCTGTTAACCTACAGTGTGACAAGCAAAGTACTACCGCTGGGAAGAGTTGTAACCTATCACAGACAAAACTTTAGAGGCTTTCAATTGCTTCTGAAAAGCTACTGGAAACTTCTAGTCATACAACCAAAGCTCAAAAATGCATTTAGCAAATACAATAGTGCAAATTTACAACATATGCTTATTGCTCAAAGAACAGAGTTGAGAGCTTTAAAAAGTCTGGAATATCAATGAAGGATAGTGGTTTTTAAGGCACACCCCACTTGTGTGACTGAATAATGAAGACACAATCAGCTGGCACGTGAACTCATCCCTCATGGCAAAAGCAGCAGAAGATGGCAGGGAGGGATTTATAGGAAATTCTATCAGAGTCCCTTTTCAAATCCATGTTTTAAGCAGGACTCAATAATACATACTGCCAAATTCCGTTCTTCCTTCCCGATAAAGGCAGGAAATCTCAGTTCCTGACAGTACTGAAGCCCATTTAAATATAGCTGGATTGATACAGACTCCAAGCAGAAATAAGGAACTAATGAGTCGTGCCAAAAGTTACTCTCCCCTCTTGGGAAGAGCTATCTGATGGTACACATTCTAGCTAGTGATGTCATTCTTTGGACTACAAGTGGGCTTGGAAAGCCCTTTGGATCATTTATACCTCCTGTTACCTGCAGGGCACGTTGAACATAGAAAGGCTGGAAAGAGACATTCCGTGCTGAATACACATCCAAATTTCTGCCTCTGTGGCTCCTCCAAAATCTACCAATGGATTAGGATATGTCAGACTGCACAGCTGCAGTGCTTAGCAAATAACTGGCCAAAAGACTACAAAATAGGAGTTACTGGACAAATTCATTTCCTGTTCTAAGCACCCTGTTCTGAAGGGACTGCAGATAGCTCGGGGCATTTTTCTGCTTGCAGAAAGAAAACTGATTTTGAATACGATTAGATGACGTAGCTGTAAACCCAAAACTGTCTTGCTTGTTCCAACCTCTTACATAGCCATCACAAAAGCAAGTTTTAACTTTCTCAAAGGAAGACAAAACTTCTTTCTGTGCTGTTATAGCCCAAATATAGTGCAATTGGGGTGAACTGTTCCTTTACAGCATTTTGTAATGTTGTCAATGCTCACTGTGCACAGGCCTCTCCCCAGATTTCAGTCTGACTGAGCGTTTGTGATCAGAAAGATCAAGTCAGATACAATTACAAATAAAAGCAACAAGTATTGTCTGCTACTAATACCTGTTATGAAATGCAGCAGGAAGACTACTAATTAGCACTGCAATTTAACTGAACAGTGAAGGCACTCTAAACATTGAATGCTCTAACTTTATTAGTTTTTCAGGGATTTCACTGGAATCATTCTAATCATTTCAATAAATAATAAAGTCCACCAATTTAAAAATTCCACAGTCATAGCATTTATTCTTACCTCTTCTGGTAAGATGTCACAAGCACCCAAGTGATTTAGGCTCTATCTGTATCAAGTTTTTCCAGGCACAGGGATGCTAACACAGGCAAAACAATTAATCTGACACTATTTACAAAATCATAAATAGTTGTATGCAGGACATCTGAAAATTATCTTACATAACGTATTCTTCTAGAAGACTCTGAAGACAAAAGTGGAAAAAATCCCAACTCATATATCCAGAGTAAATACGTTCCTTACTAAGCACGTTTATCCTACCAAATCATGAGACATGATGAGTCTATGCCCCATTTTACAAAGTGGTAATTAATCTCCTAAAATTCAATGTCTTTCAATGACCGTTAAAATTCTCTCATTTTGGTTAATTACAGAACTTACCTAAGAACAAGTCAAAAACCTTTCCCATTTCACTGTCCCTACCCCTTTTCATGGCACTGTTCCAGGTTTCCTGTGGGATTAATCCTCTCTCCCATTTATTTCCCCTTCAAAAACATAAAACTATTGTCCCTTAGCAATTATTTTCTGAAGTCACACCAGCATTTGTCTAGGCATAAGCAAAACTGTTCTCCTGACCCTAGCTGAAGTTGTGGAGTTTTTGGTTTTCTTTTAAAATAAGCACAACATCTTGTTTCCACTTCAGGGTAAAATGTGAAAAATGGAAAAGCCACGGTCCCTATATGGTACACCATTTTCCTATGCATTTATTGGGTTCATACTCAACTCATTGAGTTGTCCTCCCTGTACAATTTACTACTCCACAGCATTCCATTTGCTCAAGTCCACTAGACTAGAGATAACAGGGGTTTTGTTTGTTTCTCCTCCCTTAGCCCCAAGCCCTCTCCTACACGAGTCCCTGGGAACAGACCAAACTCTAAGGCTCGTAACCAAGCTGCCAGATCACTAAGCACGTATTTACATTTTAGCAATTTACAATATAGCTCAATTACTGCCTTTAAACTTAAGACATTAAAATTCCACTAAAATGAATGGTTGAGTTCACAGTTTGACGTGGCCGCAGACCAAAAGATTAAACTTAATGAATGCTGCTTTCAATTCCTTGAGTTTTATAGTTTGGCTGACTTTAAATAACAAATATTAATTGTTTAAAGCTCAGGAATACTGAAGTCTCTTGCAAGCTAAATTTGGCAATGAACTTATGAATCAGGCAACAGTCATCCAAATGACTAATGTGTAAATGAACAAGTGAAGCTACTGCTAAAATCCATTTTATTTTGGATTATCTGGCTCTCCAAATTAATCTGAAAGTTCTAAAGACAAACAAGAAGGGAAAAAACACAAGGAGAGGGGGGGAAGCGAGGAAAGAAAGCAAGATGCAGAGGCGGTGAGAGACAGACGGACAGACCAGAGAGACTGACTACATCCAGGAACATGGTGCTGAGTCACTGACTGAAGGTTAGACAAGAGGCTCTGTACAACAGCCATACCCATGTGTCCTAGTGAATTTAAAAGACTATGGATTACACGATCCTGAATGCTTCCAGAAATACACAAGCTTAAAAAAAAAAAAATTTTAGTCATTGAATCTGTATCTATCAATGGCTCCTAGAGGATAGGCTATAGAGCCAAAAACCTGGCTTGGTCTATGAACACACACAGATCAGGAAGAATACTGCAAAAGGTAAGCTAAAAATAAATCCAGAGAAGAGTATTCTTCCTCTTTGCCTTGAGGATCACTAGCACTATATTTATTGATATTAATAGAACACCAAGAAACATCATATCGCCACAGGTCATGGCCATAACTCCATTTAAATCATTAACAATCTTGCAGCAAACTATCAGTGGGAACAACGTAGTTTCCAAGCAATGACCAAAATCATCTTACAAAGTCTGGAGCACATGGATGATGATGGGAGTCTCCCCACACTCCTTACACTGTTTCACCCATGTTGCTGTCATTTGCCAATTACAATCCAAAAGCTCAGGGACCAAGCTGACACCTGTCTGATGTGCCAGGAAACAAACAGCTCTCCTCTGCAGGCTCCATGGCTGCCACCTCCCAGCCCCCTGAGAACAGCCAGTACCTCAAGCCCATCTCCCTTAGACGAGCAAGAAGCTTGTACAATACTCCTCAAACAGAGGAATGAATGCAGTTTGCTGATGGAGACCACCCAACTGCCCAGAAACAAGGAGCTTTCTAGCTGCACTTTCTAGCTTTAATTACAATTCCATTTTTGTAACAATCAGCAAGTGTTAACATTCAACTGCAATATCCTAAAGACAAAAACACAGCTTTTTGTGTTATTTGGTCACCTGCTACACGGTGGGGTGAAAGCGAGTATTGCTCCCTCAGATTTCACATATTACTGGGGAAAGTCAAGACAGCTTTCACAAGTGTCCTCTAAGTGTCACCCTAAGTAGCATGCTTTGTAACAGAGTCCTAAAACAATTCATTAGCTTCTTTTCCCATATCAAGTTGAAATACATGAAAACCGTGAGTGCAGGAGTGGAGAACAAATGAAAACACAGTTTATTTGTTTTTTCAAATTTATTTCGAATGTTATTTATTTTTTAATAAACATCATTTTCTCCAGCTCTAAATCCAGTTCCAAGAAGTTAAGTTACTGAGTGACAAATTTGATTTTAAACAGCTAAACCCAATAGCCAGTTACACCTCTCTGAACTCCTGTGAGACAAATATCAACATGATATGCAATGGGCCAATTCCCTGGCTACACGGAAAACTAATTTGTGAACAGACTCAGTGCTAACCTCAATGTGGTAGAGAGCTACAATAAAAACAAAACAAAAACCACAACCAAAAGATCCACTTCTCCAATATAGCTGAAATGAAAAATTCATATAATGGGAACCAGATTTTTCTAGCTCTTATCTAAGCTATAAACCAGGAGATAAAATGATACAAGTATAACGAACAGACTAAGAACAAATGCTAAAAGAAAGCACTTGAAAATCTGACTAAAGTGTTCAGAATTAAAAAAATTGAACTTGCTTTGAAAAATGTTGCTCATTAATCAAATTATAAAGTAGGCTGCATTTGCAAGTGTCCTGAGCACTGAATATGGAATATTTAATTTGGGCTTGAATTCCACAGTGAATCATCTGCTACCTTGTAGAATACATCAGGAAAAGCAAATAACCAGGAGCAGAACTTAACAACCTCCCTCCCCTGCATTAAAAAAAAAATAATGAAATCAGAGGACAAAAAGGACACAAATACAACAGACTTGATAAAACTTACTGTGTTTCTGTGTCCCTCTTGTCTTGTTTTGCTATTTAACAGCTTGCCTTCTTGTTTTGTACCTGAGATTAAGAGGTATAAAATACTATTTCAAAACCTGCTATCTCATTACTATTCTTTGACTTTGCAAATTAAAAGTACTACTTGGGGTGAGGGGAGTATCGTTTGGGCATAAACTATTTCAGATTCCAGTTCATGTCTGAGTATTTTACATACAGGAGAGGGAAGAACCTGTTGCCTGATGCTACAAAAACATCTGATCTAACACTGCTAACTTGATCAGTTCCACTCTGGCTTTGACTAAATACACAGCAGAGTTATGTAAAGGAACAGGAAGATAAACTGCATCCTCAGTATTGAAGCTAAATTCTTGTTAAATCAGGTCAAAATGCACACTCACAGCTTTTAGTGCAATGTACATGTTGCAAACTATTTGAAACACCCACAGTTCAGATTTTGGAAGAAAAATGCCTCAGCTAATTTATGCTAAATTTTTAACAGTTAAAATTATTCTGTGTGTGTATATATACAAGAAGGAAATCCATCACGGAAATGTCTTATGAAAAACATTTCAGATATGCTTGATTTGGAGACAGCAATCTGAACTGATCAAAAACTGATTTGCTCCTTTTATTGCTTCTTTTATGTTATGACAAAACCAAAACAACGAGAGAAAACCTCGCAGAGCGTAATTCTTCATGAAACAACAATCATTAGCCACACCACAAGCACAACTATAACCAAAAAAAAAGTTTAATTACAATACAATCCTTACTCCAAAAAAATAGCAATTTTATCAATTTACTGCTACATTATGAGTCTAAATATACAGCAGGAAAGCTAAAAAGTTCAGTATCATCTCACAACAGGAAGACAAAACATTCAGGTGCTGCAGGACAATATATCATTGGGCAGAAGACATGGTACTCAAGTCAGGCACCTCAGAATTTGCTTCAAAGAGCTCAGCAGTGCAAGACTTACAAAAAGCAGCTTTACCATCCTCTGCAAAACACACTAAGAGCTCCTCTTCTAGTGCAAGGTAGAACAATGCAAAAATATCTGTAGCTCTCTATATCACTCAGATAAGGGAAAGACTTACATACATCAACCAAAGATATTCACTGAAAACCCACCACTGCTGCACATAGAAAGGCAAAAACAAGATTGGAGACTAGGAAGAAAAACAAGCTCCCCAAGAGACAAACTTGGTATTGTATATGCACATCAGTACAACCATTCAAGAAGAAGGGAGGCCATCAACACATCACAGAATTCCAGGGACTGCTAACTACCATCCCTCAATTATTCCTATAAACAATAAAGCTTTCCTATTTTTTTCTTCACCTCCCACGATAGGAATCTTTTCATACTATTAGTTTTTCTAACAAAACGAAAAAGATTTTGTTCACAGAAGGCACTAATGTCTCAATTTGTACCTTTTCACAAATATAAGGCCATCACAGCAAATTCAAACAAATATCTGCTGCTCTTTCAGTGTTAGAACACTATTCACCACCAGGTAATGAAAAGACAAGGTTCCTACATGAGGCTTTCTCAAGCCTGCCATGATTCCTTTAGCCTTTAATGTTACTTCAAAACACTATTGAAGCTAAGAATGCTTTAGCTTTCAATAAGTTATTACCAGAGACTCATAAAATAAAATAAATTGCTATTGCATAGGAGAGAAAGTTCTTATCTGAATTAATTATTGATGAAAAGATTAAAACACATCACAAACAGCCAACCTCAAGCACAGGAACATACATCTCATTTTCACAGTGAAAATAAGTTACCAATATGTTTTCCCCAATTCCCAAAAAAAGCCATACCCATACCAACACTCTTCAATAATTCCGTGAATATATCAACGAGTGGGTAAACAAATACAGTACAGTTTGCTGATAGCAATTTTTTTTTTATAATCCTAACTAAAAGTTAGTGCAGAGTTGCGAAGCAAGTTCTCCATGAAATTGATAATCAAAGAGCAGATAAAATTTGGTGTAAATAAATACAAAATGAACATGCTCAAAAATAACTTAATGTCATAACTATGTTGTAACTATGGTGCAACGTAAGAAAAAAATCTCACTTTTCTACACAGTTTTTAAAACAGTAACACTTCATAGCTCAGTGGCAATCAAAAAATGCATGACTTAGCAACAAGAAAGGATCAGAGAATTAATCTATCATTACGTGAGGTAGAAATTTATGGTATACCCTCCTCTTGACTAATGCATGCAGCCATAATCACCCTAACTCTGAAGCTATACAGAAGAAGCAGAAAGATCCAGGGAATGGCACCAAGAACCAACCACAGGTTAGGAGCAGTTACTAGACAAGTAGATACTAATAAATGACAATACTTCAGCTTGGTTGATCATACAAGTTGCATGTAAAATAAAGGTGTTTGCAGGAAAAAGAATAAAAATTATGAAGTGCATCAGTAACTATTTGGAACACAGGAACATGGTGGAAATCAGTTACATCACTGGGCAGCACACGTAAGACAACAAAAAATTCAAAAGTTTTAGCACTAAATCCTTGTAATTGTTGCCAAAACTGTAACCAAAGCCAGAAAAATTCACAAACAGCAGAAAGCAAGCCCACCAATAGCTGTAAGAACCAAGTCCAAAAGGTTGGCTCTGTCCAGGAAATCCAAGGCAAAAGCTGGGGTTTTGCCAGGAGAGTACACAGTGAAGGTGGCAAAATATTTGCCCTATACTTACACTCTCTCCTTATGGCCACAGTCAAACCATTTATACTGAACTGAACAAACTTTCAGCAGGATTTGGGAAAGAAAAATACCTTTTAGCTAGTATTTCACCATCTTTTTTCATCAGCCTTCAAAAGGTATGCATTAAACTACCACCAAATTCCACTTCTATTCACTTGAAAACTACTTATCTTTTCATGTCTCTGGAAATCCCAGCCAATAATGAGACAAAATCTTAAATTCTTAATATTTTGACACTGAATTGTGACCTTTAACAAAAAACTCCAACAGTAGGGCTACACATGGACTTCTAAAAAAAATTGAACATTGCACACAATATAAAAAGAATAAGTGGTACCTCTTGAGATTTCAACTTTTCTATGTCTGTGGAGAGGTCTGAGCTTTTTCCATGAAGACTGCCATTTTCCTGTAAACAGACAAACAAGTAGTAAGAACAATTAGGACAAGAATAACATTCTGTATTGAAATAAAGGGGAAAAGCACTGGATTAGAAAGTTGAACATGTAAGACAATTTCGTCTTACTTAAATTCTGTGTTAATCAACACAAGGAATAACCAACCTAGAAATGTAAAAGGCTGTGTATGATTTGCTCTGCCTTCTGAGAAACCAATCTATACTCTCACAATACAGACCCACACTCATTTTAGCTCTTTCTCAGAGACATCTGGTCTAGCAGCACATGTAGGAGTAGACAGAAGTTATCGTTATTCAAAATCCTGAATCAGTAATTTGCCTCATTAACTGAAAGAAAACCAAAAACTAAAGACCATACATCAAAGCCAAAAATCATGCATGTAAGCTTGATTTAAACTGGTAAATGAAGTCCAGTGCTTTTTCAGTGAATTCCGAAGAGAAATTTCTGTGTTCTATTTTTTTTACAGAAGGTACCAACCACAGAACAAACTAATTTGTAACTCTTAGTCTTTATCAATCTCTGTACATTCCCATATACAGAGAATATACGTTTCTAGCATTCACTTTTCTGGGGAGAACACAGGAATTGAGCTTTCCTGTGAAAAGGAATTGAGTTTCCTTTAAAAGAAAACTCTTAACACCTAAATGACATTCCAGATTATCATTCTTTATTGCCTCATTAAAAAAAAAAGCTAATACACAAGGCCCACTGACTTTACACTATTTGAATATTAGCTAATATTTGAATATTAGCTGATCCTCTACCATACAAACAATTGTGATTATTAATACAACCACAAAGCCAATGAATCACAAACTCAAATTCCAGGTAGGTCAGCTTAACTCATAATTGATTAAAATTGATTGGCAACATAAAAAATAATTCAAAACACCAAACACATGATAAAAATATGAATTACATAAAGCTATACAGTAAGATTCCATTTCAGATCTAGAGGAGGCATTTGAAGGTTCAGCTCCATGCCCCAAGTTATGCAGGAAGTTTTAAAAGAATGCCTAATTTCCATTTCACACAGAAAGATCTCTTCAACAAACAAAGTAGTCCTATACTTATTACAATTTATTTACTAAAGATCAATGGAAAAATCAGGACTTCATGAGAAACCTTTCTGCTGCTGTCTTCCAAAGTAAGACAGATGCTGTTAAACACCCAGTGAGCTGAAGAAGGTCTTGCAGCCTACTCATTTCATTTTACAGCACAAGGAAGCTGCAAAGGTGCAAGTGCTAACACAGGTCTCTGACTCAAAGGCACTGAAATCAAAACATCAGGTATGCTGGGTATATCTAGTTTAGGTACTTAGCTCATTGTCCTTTTAGGGAGTAAATATCCATAAAAAGAAAGTGGAGCAGGTGAAAGGGAATCTGAGTAAGCAGGGGGTACCTTGCTTTCACCATTGAGTTGAGTTTGAAAAGGGTCATGTTATTTTAAGATATTAGATACTATCAAGACCCTTCAGCTCAATAAGTGGGATGGATGAAGCTGGAATGAGAACAGGAGAAAGGTATTTAAAAGGAAAAGCTTCTCTTGAACATCATGACACAGCACATACTATAGCTGATTAACGTTAACAGGGAAGCAAATGTTCCCCACACTTTGCCAATAAATCTGCTCCTAAGTAACACGACTTCTTTCATTTTCTGACTGTATGTTAAATAAAATACATGCTCAGCATTCAAGCATACAGTTACATATGGTTTATTTTCATGAATTCTTAGCCTATATGTTTTTTAGTCTTAGAAATCAAAATTGCTGCTGTAGCTCCTCAAAGTCATTAAAATCTCTAAAAGATGCTAATCTGTATATTTAAAGGAGTTTCCCTTCAAAAACTTTGCCAAATCATCTGCTGATTTACGCTGCACATTCCCACCAACTTTCATTATGAATTATTATATGGGTATCTTACCCTTGAAGATTCATATGAAGGACTTGGCTGACCGCTTGTTCCCCAGGATGTGGCACCTGTTCGCTCATCCATACCTAGCAAGAAAAAGAAAAACATAAACCTGTAAGAAATTATAGCAAAAACAGAGTTCTCTGATGCAACCTGAAAAAATATTCATCAGCTTCCATACACTTAAAGAAAATTCATCTGCTTTTCATATACTTAAAGCACTGTTTCTAAAAGCAAAACTTGAGATGAACAGCTTCCTTATTAATTAAGCTGGCTACAGAGGAACCTGTTCATTTGGACACCTGCAGCTGCTGAAAACAGGAGCGTAAAATGCCAAGAAATGTGCCAATCTGCTGTCTGCCCAACCCAATCCATAAGAAATTAGCATGAGTAACAAAACAAGCACAACGATGTGAACATCATGGCTTTTTGAGCAGCCCGATTTATCTGCATCTCAAGCAAGCACTGAAATATTGCAGCACATACTGTGAAACACATACTTGTTATCTACTCTTTGCCCTTGTGTCTTGCTTAAGTATTGTAAAATGTGCAAAATTATTTCCCCTACTTGGCCTTTATGTGACACACAAGATATTTTAGCATAATGGGGGAAAAAAGGCAAGACAGACTGGTTATATTTCAATGGCTTAAAACCCACAGAGAATCATGGTCTCTGCCCTACTAAAACAGTAATATTTTTTACACTCTGTAACGGTTCTTTTAGAATCAGTTCCCTTTATGCAAATCCAGGTTAAAGCTCACAAGAGAAAGGGGAAGGAAAAGACAGGGAGACCTTTAAACACTGTATCAGAATATATATTCCATGTATTATCCAATTTGTATCCAAATGTAATTGGTCAAACCACCTTTAAGCCACATTCCCAAGCAGCTAATTGCAAAAGCACCTGAATTCCTGCAGCAAATTCCTTCCTATTGGATAAAGCTGCTACTATTCTAACAATTAGGTTCCTGATTATCTGCTTCACAAGACATTATTTTGTCACATGTGGAACATTTGCTGGCTTCAAAGCACTCTGGCCTACAAATGCAACTCATTACTTCCCTGTCACACAAACTTTTGTCATAAAGAGCTTTGATATAAAGCATAAATTCTTTATGTGATATAGATTATAAACTATTTATGAAGTTTCGTAATGTCATAATTTATAAATAAGAACTAAATGTCCCAATTTATAAATAAGAGTAGAGTGCAAGCTACTCCATACAATCATCTCTAAACCATAAATTTATGTTGCAAGTATAAAATTTTGATGCCTATTTCTAATATGGCCATCCTGCAAAATCAAATGTAAGCTAACACTGTAAATGGCTACCTATGGACTATTACTATTCTAATCATTATTTCCTTAAGAAATGTGCTTTAGGAAGCTGTAAAATAATGTTTTGACAAAGATAGCCTGCAAAAAGGAACATTAAACTGAAAGTACAGTAAATCACTCAAATAAAAACTACAGACACTTTTTGCGTACTGCAGGCAAGATCCTCAAGGTTGAAGAATGCTCTTTGAAAATGCAAAACCATCACTATATTGAGCCAGCAGTTTGGGGAAGTTTACTGCATTTTGCAGCTGACAGTATTGTTGTTGTTTCATTGTAACTGGTCCAGGAGCTGAGTAAAGAGTCGTGGCTGGCACTGACAAAGGCAAAAGTAATCTTTTGGCACAATTGACTCTTTTCTGCCAGAAACAACAGTGCTAGTAATCCAGCCATTATCATAACAAGTCTTCCATTGCCTTAATTTCAAAAGAGACATAGGTGGGGGTAGAAAAGAAAAATATCTTCCTGCAAGACAAAGTCCTTGGGAAAGTCTAAGATACAGTAGGTTATATGCACCCATTTCAGGAAAAATGTCACTAGATAATGGTTATGCATAGAGCACTCAGATGCTAATCAGTAAAACATGCTACTCATTTAAAAATTTGAGTCAGTGGGACATAAGGACTTTATGTTATGGTTCTGCTTAATCAGCACATGTACAGCTAAAAATTCTAGTATTTTAATTCTACCATTTGAATTATGCAAATAAATTGTTTAAAGAAGCTATTCTAAACCAAAATGTAACTGTTTCAGATGGGGAAGAAAACTAATTTCTGACTAGTTCCCAGAATTCTTTTTTTTCTAAAAAAAGCCCAGTACAGTTAGCTAGAATAGTAAACTTCCTTTTTCCTGCCAGGTGTCTTTTTCCTCCTTTTCATGCAGCATTTTTTATTCTCACAAGTCCCAAACAGGCTTACATATAGACCTATCTCTTACAGAAAATTTTCACACAAGGATGATGCTTTCACATTTTAGATGCTCACTGAAGGCTACAAGAAAAAAGAAACCATATATTGCATACAGAACACCAGCACTCTGACTTACTGCTGCTTGACATCTGGATTTGATTTGGAATGATAGCCCTGCTACCCTTGGTCTCCATCAACATAAGACTCCAAAGACAAAAAAAGTGCAGCCCCAGGTAGCCAGCAACACTCAACCAGGCAACCAGGTGTGTGTCTACCATGGAGCTCAAGGAATCTGTTCTGCTTTGTACACTAGTGTGTTTTCCATGGATAACAGATGAAAAGCACACAAATGTTGGAAGAGACTGAGACACAGACCATTTCTAGTAGGATGGGCACAAACAACTAATGCATACTTGAACACTTCCAAAAGTAACTCTCCATGACTGAGCCAGGACCATCAGCTTCACTTTTAAATGTAAAGCCCCTGAAGTAAGGAACACTTGGTAAGAAAGAATATAGGAGTCATCTCTGGCAATAAATTCAATAAAGTTTCAAAGCAAAAGCATAATGAAAAGAGTTCTAGCATTTCCCTGGGAAACACAAAAGAGAACAGAGGAACTAGAGGGATCATCACCTTTTTATAAACCCTTCCACAAGGAAATGCAGTGACCAATTCCAGTACCCATTAATTCATCATGGATATTAAAGGGCACAGGAAAGGTATGACAGCTAGCAGAGCACTGAAAAACATGCAGGGCCAGGCTGCAGTATCTCAGCCTCTGTAGCTAAAGCAGAAAAGGTGGAAGTGGAACTGTGTTATAAAGGTCCAGTAACATAGACACAGACATTCAGGCAGACAGGAGTATAACAAGGTTCTACCTCCACTTCCTTTCTTCAGCAGGCATTGAGGAAAGAAAGTAATTGCAATGATTCATGATTTCATAGTTCTCAGTCAAAATTGACTACTGCTACGGCACATATGCTGCAGCTGAAGTGGGCAGTAATTCAGTCGGTGGGATGTTTGTTGGGGGGTTCAGCTGCAGCCTGGGCCGGGCTGGCTCACAGGGCACCCCTGCAGCACTGGCTGCTGCTGTCCCAGGCAGGGCACTCCTGACCTCGGCCAGCCGGGCCCGCGGAGCACAGCCCAAACCCAGGAGCTGCCCGCAGGGAAGGCTGAGTGCTCCTCACTCACCTCGGGGAGAGCTGGCCAAGCCACCAGGATGCTTTCTGGCTTTATGCCTTGGATTCCAAGCAGCCTTTGCTTAACACAGCATTTTACAATGCTGCTGTGAGCATTTCTAGCTATTCTAGAAGAAAACCTGAAGAAACCTGTTGCCTCATTATTTCAACATGTGTTCATTCTGAAGAAACAGATCCAAACATTCATCTAATAAAAAAAAATTGGATCTTACAATCAAACTGAAATGAAGATTGTTCTTGCTGGCATAAGACAAAGAAGACTATATTTAAAACTTATTTCAAGAGACACAGGCTCTAATGTTCGTGTAAACACGGTAATATACTTTATAGGGTTACCATCTGCTATGATGTTGATCAAATAAATGATTTGACAAAAAAAATCACATTGTAGATTGTTACACTAGGTACTCAAGGTATGAGTTTCTATCTTTTATAGCTTCTTTATCCAATTTTGTTTCAGAGTAATGATATTCCTTCAGATAAGATTCAACATCTGAAATCAATTACAAAAAAACCTACAGCACAAACCATAACAGCGCTGATTGTATTTTGCATGTCACACACACAGACAAATCAATCTACCATTAGGCCATATATTGCAAAAGTCAATTGTGAAGTATGATTCCAATTATTACCCAAAATTATATTTTAGGTCTAGACTTTCTAGCAGGGGGATGAAAGGAGTAATAATATTTGATGGAGAAATATTATACTCAAATATTTTAACTTTCAATAGGTTAAGAATAGTTCTCAGCCCCTTCTTGTTGTTTTCAATTAAAACTATTTCTCTTTTTATACTAAACGCAATATTTTCAGTGACATATTAAAACCATTTCTATTCTAACAAAGAACTCAAAATACACAAGTAAGAGAAATAAATAAATAGATAAACAAATAAAGACAAGCAAGATAAAGTTCCATATGTTTATTACTCAGAGAGTGAGAGAAAACACAGATGACAAGAGGACCAGAATGACACTCAAAACCAAAAGCAGCTTTGACAATAGATACAACGTGGTAGGCTTAAAATATCCAAAGCTGAGAGCATTAATCAAATTGAGAAGGGAAATGAAAGGCAGGCAACCTATCAATAGCCTAACCACTTAAGTGCCATTGGGATAAATTCAGATGCAACATTATAATTAGGTAAAAGAGAAACCACTTTAATTTCAAACTACATAAATAGAGAACTTTCCATCCACCTTCCACGACAAAGGAAAAGCAAGGGGAAGTGCAATGATGGAGGGGGGGAAAAATTCAAATCTCAATGCATACTGTTTCTTGGAGCATGTACCAATTGTCTTCCAGCATATGGATACCAAGCTGCCCCTATCCCTCCAGATCAAAAAGCAACGTTCCTCCCCAGGAACAGAACTGCTTATTAGAGGCACCAGTGGGAGCAGCAAAGCAGTATCCTTTTCCATACCTCTGCTCCAGAGAAAATGACTGGAAGAGCTATGGATATGTCACAGAAACACCATCTAGAGTCTGTCATCTGGTACCAACTCTGGACTTTACAATTACTTCAGGAAACCTGCCAAGATAATTTTATGAAATTGTACAATGCTGCTTACTCCCCCTCCCTGTATTGAGCAGTGGTGCCACAGACTGAACCCTTAATCCATCACACAGTGTAAATGTGAGATTTCTCCTGGGCTCACCTATTAGTTTTCATATCTTTCCCACCTGTCCAGCCAGGTTCATAACCATGGGAGTTGAGATTGTTAACTACCAGCCTCTAATGGCAGGGATTTAAAAGTGCAAGGAAGCCCTGCAGGGACTGAAGGCCCCCTGAGGGGACTTGGTTACCTCAATTAGTATCCATAAAACAGCTTCCATTTGAATATTAATCTTTGCTAAGATCAGTTTGTAAGAGCTGTTTGAAATATCAACAGTGATTATTAATAGTAGTAAATAAATTAATTTTCAGTTTTGAAACATTGTTTATCCTGGAGATTCCCAGAGCATGATCATCTGACATAGCAAAGAATAAATATCCACTATGCCAGTCAGTGTGGAAATTATTTGAATAACAGTCAGGAGATATGCTATACAAAGTTAATTTCTATCCATATAACAGGTAATCACAATTAAAACTTCAGAAGAACAAAATTATTCAAATTGGAGGAATGTACAGCAAGTACACAATTTACCAGGGCAGTAACCAAAACTTAGACCAATATTGGCATTTTAGGTATTAAACATTAGTTGTAACTTAATAAATCAGCAAATTGAAATGCCCCTGTATGTAAAGCTGTTTAAAACCTATACTTTTATACAGAAAATTATTTGCAAGAACTGTATTTTCTCCAGACAGGATAAAACTTCTGAGTGTATGCTTGAAGAACTTTTTTCTAAAGCAACACAAGACGTATAAATACAGAAGAAAATGGGGAAAAAAAAAAACACCCATGCTAGTTCAGGAAAACTGAAGAAAAGCTTGAATTTGTTTTAAAAGTGTCTATCAGCATCAAAAGTCAGTACTGCTAATACAGTTCCAGTATAACTATCAGGTATGGTTTAGATTTGTTTCAACTCACTACCTAAATACAATTTGCTATAAAAAAAAGGCAATTACTACTTTTAACTTGATTTCACAAGCAATCCTATTCATTTCTTGCAATAAGACCTATGCATTCCCTAAGAACAACATGGAGTTTTTAATTCCTGTAAGAGCCGTGTCCTTACAGAAATGTCAGAAATTACCTGCTTCTCTTTCCTCGTGTTCTCTGCTTCCTAGACTCTAAATCATGTCACTGAACACATCAAGTGACCTGGCATGACCTGGACACTTTAAATACTATACAACCCACTCAAAATAAAATTGGAACTGGCATTTCCCACACAAACTGTACTAAACCAGAAAACTGCACATTGCTACCCGCATCTTGCCAGAAAAAGTACATCAGGTACTGTTCAAAGATGAGAGCATATTTATAAATCTGTATGTAACAAGCGTTTGTTAGTTGTTATAGTTATTCAGACAGTCCAAGCATAAGCTAAAGACAAAAACTATAAAAATTAGCATTTAAACTAATAAAAAAAAAGACTTTTCTTATAAATCCACCGAGGTGTTCAGAGCACTACACAGTAAAGCTATTCTTCACACACTCCCAAAACAGTGCCTATATTAATACAAGTTTTAATATTATTCTTTGTTCCAATTTAAAGTTTTGTTGGGTTTTTTTTTTATTAAAATGCTAGTATACATAAATTATACTATATACAAATAATGTTCACATGTGTGCCCACAGAGTATATTTTGAAGCCTCCCTGGTTATAAATGAGAATAAAGTACACCAGCTTAGAGATCAAGCCTTTAGCAGGGGTACAACCCAGAGCTTTTATTCACATGCAAACACACACAGTTAAGCTGCTATTAAATTGCATCACACTGCTTATTCCCCTCTCTGTGCTGAGCCATGAAGTATCAGGCTGAACAGCTCTAACATGCAAGTCTCACCCCTACAGTACCAGCTATCATAATAATCCTTTCTACTGGCAAATTTTCCTGTGGTTACTTCAGTTATGACTCAACTGCTTTATATAACCACACACTTTAAAATATATATACATACATATATATTTATATATACACACCAAATCAAGGCCAGAGTCACAAGACTGCACACACCAGGCCAAAAATATTCTAATACAGCCTCACAGGCAACAGCTACTGTTACCAGCTGAATAACAATACAATTGTACAGAAAACAGCCAATTCAGGCACCAGAACACAATTAACCTGAGTTACATAGTGTGTAACTGAGGTGCTAACTCTCATGAGCAAAGAAAACCTGGCAAGTGTGACAGCTTTCCTAAGAATACATATAAAAACATTAGGAAAAAGTATTTTTAATCATTTACTGTAACACAAGGTGTCCAGCAAATTTTGACCCTCTTGAAAACAAATTCCAAGATCAACTTGACGTCAGTATCCTTTCATGGTGTTGAAGATTGCCATGTATCTTTATACACAAACAACTAAGGTAAACCAATTGCAACAAATTAAAATTAATTTGTTGATATTTAGAAGAGCATTAATACCTTAATACTAAAGTCTTACAAGGGAAGAGAAGCTGATATATCAAGCAAGAGTAGGAGAAAAAAAAGCTGAAAAAAGCATATATTTTGACTTTCCAAGTTCATGAAGGTGAACTAGTGGAGAAATCAAGCATCAGACAAAAACCTTGGAATTTAGTGAGGCAGAATTTTGAGGCTTAAGTATAAGGGCAAATACACTATATAGTATAGCCAATAAAAAGCCAGTGTAACTCCACGTTTATAATAATGTGACTGGAAACAAAGACACAGATACATTGTCAAGGTCACAGAAGCCTGAGTATGAGCTTGAGAAGATCAAGATCAAGCCATTTCATAAAAGCACGTGGAAGAAAACCTATACTTTGCTAAGGTACGTAGTATTTCTGTATCTGATTTTTGGCAACCCTACTGAAATCAAAAGTTTAACACCAGCAGGAAGGCATCTCAGCCTCTCACATGAAAACAACAATACACTAACATCTTACATTTTTCATAAAACAAGCATGTAGAATACAAAGAACTCTGGAAGGTTTTTAAGTTTGCCTCTAGACAGGCACATCCTCAATGAGATGATTTCTTACACTTCCTTGTTCTAAAGAGCACATCTAAGTCAGCTGCAGGAATTAACTCTCATTACTAAGCAAAACAGAAATTACACATATGGTTTGTGTGAACTTAAGTTTGTCATGAGAGAATTCTGGTTCTTTCAATACAGCTGGGGGGAAAGTATTGTATGAAAATTTCAGCATCAAACACCCTCTTCTAACTCTGAAAACAAAGTTTATCTGCTCAGTATTTAAACAGGGAAGAATGCTAATGGATAAATGCAAGCACTGCACATCTGCTCACCTAAACCAGAGCTGTGGTAGGATAGCCCAAAGTTAGGTGTGGAGAAAACAATAGAATAAATATAGCCAATGTCGACTTATTACAACCTGGTTCACTTATTTCTCTCCCCTTTAACAAAAAAATCAAGATGAAATCGTCCATACTTCATCTTCAATCAAGAAAGAAGCTTTTGAGAGATTAGGGCTCCACTATTTGCCTTGCAGCACAAGGAAGTGCCTTCTGGTTTGTCCAAGGGAAGGTAGCACCCTCCTCCCATGGTAAAAGAGCTGCCTAAGGCAAAATGCATTTACTTCTATTATTTTAGGCATAGAGGAAAAAAGGCTTAAAGTAAACATAAAAAAACTTCTAGAAGCATCTCTACTTGCATTTATATGACTGATAACTTGAGCTGAAGGAAGCATCAGCCTGCAGTGTCAAGGACTACTTTTTCCAGTACACATTTTGTACCAACAAATGCTTCCCCCTCCATAAGCAAGTTGGAATGTAGTTAGGCTCTTGCCAGATGTTCTCCTTCTGCAGATGTCCAAAACCAACAGTTCTCAATAATTCCATTACTTCCAAAAGTCAAAGCTAGAATCCAGTCTGAACAAACTGAGATCTGGCACAGCCTGTGCTGCTAGCAGGGCTCTGAGACACCTTAAAGAAATCTCAGGAAAAAAAAAAAAAACATCCCAAGAAACCTTTATTTTCTCAACACTGAGACATTTCTTCTAACAGCTTACTAAACAGAGATTTTACTAGTATTGTTAAATCTCATTCTCATAAAGAAAAGATTTTGTTCTCTGACAAAGGAGAGAAATCTGTCTTTAAATGTGCCAGGTATCATTATATCTGCTCAAATATTTGCTGAATCAAGCTCCTTGCTGCCTGGGCTGTTAGCTGCCTCCTGAGGCAGGCAGGCTCTGTGTTGACAGCGCCTTTAGTGTGAGTGGCAGTAAATGATGATGTGCCCACAATGCTGGAAAGCTGATATGATACAGTTCAGCCTCCTACATCAACAAACGAGGTGGAAGGACGACTGGGGCCTGGTGTTAATGGGCCTTGTGCTAACACACAGCAGCACTGCAGCAACTGAGGGAGCCTGGCTCACCTTCCACTCCAAAAACATTCATTTTTCTTCTTTCCACTCTTTCCCTTTGCTTAAAAGAAAGGTTGTTCTTCCCCTTGAACTAAGATGTGTCACCACAGGTCAAGGCAGGACTAAGTTGTATGACACCCATACTCACTGGTCTCTGCCTTCATAGCCAAGAGCTATCAGCAGATCCACTGATTTCTGCTGCACTTCAGGACAATCTACATTTTAACATCCTTCTGGCAGTATATCCGTGTCATTAGAGCATTTAAATCCAGAAAGACTAGCCTTGAACAACATAACTCCAGCTCTAAGTATCAGAAGCACAGAAGTAACAACTTCTAGAGCAGCCAAGACTCCCCATTTAGTATAGTGGTCTTTGAATGCTAAAGAATAATTAAAATAGCTTAACTTTTTCAGTTTAGCAGAAAAATGCAACTACTATGAAAATAACATAGAATCCCGCTAACAAACAAAACAAAACTAAACACCAAAAAACTTCATAGCTTTTCTATTCCAGAAAATATCTACTAAATCTGACAGAAATCTGACAGAGTCTGGCTCTGAGGGAAGTGAATCCAGAAATATCTCCATCTGCTAGTGAAGATGTTGAGATTTCTCCAACTTTACTTCTGAATCAAAGACATTTTTCCTGTTTGAAGACTTTACTGATCTTCCTTTTATTTCTTCTGCTAGTTTTTCATTTAATACCCTACAGTCTGGTTCAACTGTGTAACATTTCTCCTTGGCTTAAATCCTAAATATCACACTTTTTATAGAAATCTGAGTTTTCAATGCTTTTCTTGTAACAAGTGTTACGTGAGTTAAAACATTCTTAATAAAATGCACTTAGAAACCATGCACGCTTCAGAAGCAGAACTTGGACAAAAAAGTTAGAATTGGAATTTATAGTCAAGTAACCCCATTTTAAATTGCCTTCTTACCCTAACAGCTGGAACAGATGTACCTGTTGCTGTTAAAGTGCACTCATGCCTTTGGTTTTTTGGTTTTTTTTTTATGAAGGACAACTTGCACTTTGAATACAAAATAAATTTGCTGTTGCTGTTTCTCCAAGTATGCTGTTACAGCAGTTCTGTAGGTTATAGCTAGAAAATGCTGAAAGACAAAATATGGTAGACAGCCCTTCTGTGGAAAAAAGCGCCCTTACCTAGTAATTATCCTTTTTACAATAATAATACGGTACTAAAGACATTAAAACACTTACTTAAGTAGTCAGAAAGCAGGTAGCAATCAATAACGAATCATTTCTCTTTAATTACTCCTCCCAGCATGTTTTAAAAGTCTCTCCTTTTACAAAAGCACCAAAGAGTCTCATAACGTCATTCCTGTAAAAATTACACTTTAGTTTTAGGAACCAATTTCTAGGGATATTTAACCAGAATGCTGGAGTGAATGATTTTATATTAAAAATAGGACAAATACTCTAATTTAAATATTACAGGTGAGCAAGAATAAGAAATGGAAGGTTGCTAAAATCCTCCCCACCAGCACAGCACCCAACAGACCTGGCCCATCAGCCAACCTGCAAGCCCCAAAAAGCTCCTGTGTAGAGTGAGCAATCAGCACCTCCCAGCTCCAGCAAGGATCCTGATGCAGGAACCACTGCCAAAGAAGAGCTTATGAGTCAAGGTTTCTGTATGCAAACACAGCCTATCTTCCCAGAGCTGAGGGCTGGCTGCCACTCAGAGGAGGCCATCCTGCTTCCCTTAACCCTTCGCTGTCCGCACAGCCCGGCTCCTGGCTGCTTCCCGCACACCGGGGGTGTAGGCACCTGCACTAAACCTGGTCAGAAAGAAACTAGCAGGAAACAGACCCATAAAAATAACAAACCCTCACTGGTTTCTGGCCAGACGTGCTCACAGAAGTATTTCACTGCTGGGCCAGAACAGCACCAGTGTTGGCAGAAGGAAAGGGAGAGCACGAGAATCAGAGAAGAGAGAAGGCCAAAGCCAGGGTTGTGTGAAGGGCCAGGGAAGCCAGCCCATCACTCCTGAAACATTTACTACCTCTGAGACTGGCTGTATTTAAAAGGAAAAAAAAAAAACAAACCAACAAACAAAACAAAAAAATCATTTTTTCAGGGGAAAAAAAAAATAAAAGAAAAACACACAGTCATCACTATGTGGTGATGCATAAAATCCTGCAGTCTACTTAGGGCCTAATGGCTTTATTGAACCATTGGTGGGTACTATGCCAGTATGTGAGAAAAATAACAATAAATGCATGTTTCAATTACACTAAACACCAATAATCTTATTAAAAAAAAATTTAAATATTGAATCTGCTCTGTGTTAGGGTAGAAACAGGTAGTTCAACACTGCCACAAAACTCTCACACATCCTTTATTGTTCACTTGCTAGAATTTTAGCCAAAGTAAGAAGAAGAGTAAATTACTTCAAAGTAAATGGCAAGAAAAATCAAGCATTTTCCTTCCCTCTGTTTCTTCAGTAATTAAAAAGAAAACAACCAAGAATTTTTATGCAAAAATTTCATTTTGAAATTTAGCCAAAATAAGCTTTGGGTTCCATGTGTCAAATAAGTTGCTTTTAGATATTATGATACCAATTTTTCTCTTTCGCATTTTAGAATCTTAAGCATTGCCAAACAAGTCAATTTAACCATATTGCCTCTTCGGGTGGCAACTTTATCACAGATCCTGTATTCAGTTCTCTATACAGATGCTTTTAGCTGTGACAACAGCTTTCAGACTTTGCTTCATTTTGTGCTTTACTTGGTCATACTGCAACACTCCAATACAATGAAATTTGCATAAGGGCCCAGATTTGCTCAACCACTAAAAATATAAATGTTACCATTTATAAGGTTTATCAAACAATTTCAACACAAGTCATACTCTTCCCGTTCTGTTAAATATATAAAATAACAAAAATGAGAACAAAGTCTGGGTCTTTTCAAAAAAGACAACCATGACTTGGTATTTGGGAAAGAATTTTTTATATTCCCGTAACAAAGGATATCATTACTTTTCAACATACCATAATTTAAGTATTTTGTAGATCACACTGTGTGAAAGGGTTATAAGGCATCAAATGTCTTCACATCCCAGTTTATTAAGGGAAGGATTACTGAAGAAGGTTCAGAAGAAAAATATTAAGCCTCCCTCCCAAATATCAACCCTCCCTCCCAGGTGCACAAGAGAATTCTGAAGATTCACAGATGTAATAGAGCAACTCAAAATAAACTTTACATACAGCTCCACAATCACGTGAACTAAAAATGCAAAACCTATTCCTTTGGACAAGGCTGGCCCACATACTTTTAAGAAAATGAAGAGATTTCTGTAAACTGAAGTAAATTCTTACCTTAACACTCTTCACCTGAACCCAAACTAATGTGACACCCTCGCATAACTGAAAGGCTGAACAAGACATTTGTGTCCTTTTGTGCCCATTCCACAGACACACGCAGGATTTCCCTGGCAGCCAAATCAACACAAGCTCTTGAGAGAATTTCCACAAGTGATATGAAAGCCCAGTGAATTAAACACATTTTAAGGCACCTGGCAAGAATAATGTGAAACAAATGTAAAAATTCAAGTATTCAAGAGCTACAGTAGCAATTTTGTTCTACTCCGTTTACTTAACATGTAAAGCTTCCATTTAAAAGGTCACACAGTGGAAATAAACATGTGCATCACTCAGGTGTATATCTGCAATTTGGCCTTTAAAAAAACTCTGTATATTACCAGCTACATCATCAAATTCACTTTGAGGAATAAAGTTTTTGTTTGGATTTTATTTCTTTCCTTTTGAAAAAAAAACCAAATCAAGAGTATATCTGAAGCTACTTCCTTCTATACTTTACTGTTGAATTTTTAAACATCAGAGCAGAACTTGCCCTGAGAAAGATATACATTCTTAACTAATTATCAAAATCTAGAACATTATATACACTTTAGTCCCTAAGATCTCTTGAGTTTTTATTCTCCTAAAGGACACTTATTTTAATGTTGAGTGTATTATGAAACAAACAAGAAAAAAACTTTAAAAATTCATATGGAATATTACACTAAAAAGAGAACAAATAACAGAGTAAGAAGAGCATAGAAAAACAATCGATACCTGCCTTTATTAAAAAAGGTTCAAAGTGAACAAGAACTTCACACATGGTAGAACCTCTTAAGACCTGTGAAGCCTCTAAGTCATCCATGGACTAATTAGCTTTTCAAGAAGTCTTAAAATCTAATACACCCTATTCCTACAGAATTTCAATTGAGCATGGATTCTTAACTCTTTCATTGTAAAATCAGTCTAGCAGTTTATAACAGAGTGCAAAAATACAGATGAAGCTAAGCCACTTCATCGTATTTTCCATTAAGAATGAAATGAAGTACAGCTGAAATCAAAATTCTATACTGGCTGTACTTGATTAAATCCAGAGTAATGCCATCTATAATGCTACTTACAGAGAGGTAATAGAAGAATCTGCTGTGGTGCCTATATTGATCTAGTGTTGTACTGAACACTTTTTCTATTGAGAGTCAATTACATCTCCTCCACACCCACATCTCTCATTCTAACACAAAGTTTACTACAAATCACAAAAAAATTTCTGCTGAACAGAAAACACAGAAATTATAAAAGGGAACATCTGTATTCTAAAAAGATCTATCAGTCTTAATATTAGGCCTAAGAAAAATACTGACTAGAATTACAACTGTGTCATTATTATGTGTATGCCATCTTTCACACAAGAAAATCCACTCAAAGCCATTTTTAAAACAGATCCAAAATTAGAAGTCTGTAACTGCAGCAATCTTAAGGCTGTTAAGCTTCCAGACCACAGCCAGTTCATAGCAGGGCTGATTAGCTCAATCACAGCATCTTGCTAACAGCAGTTGAGAGCTCCAAACTGAATCTAAATCACATCAAGCAACTGAAAACACAGGCAGAAGGACTTTACCCTCAAAGCATCCAGTATACTGACATAGAAAGAACGGATCACCTACAGAAGTTCAGGAGTTAACCAAAACTCCATGATACACGTTTCCACAAATAGCATCTATTTCAACCAAAGAACAGTGCAGAAATTCCCAAAATCAACCTCAGGAACACTCCTAAATGATGGAATACTGTCTGAAATCAGTGACTGTGAATATGGTTACAGCACCAAATGTTATTCTGGGTGGAAGACAACATGCTATTGAGGAGAGATAAGACAAAATAAGAGCTAACTACTCTAGTGAGGTTTTAACCAGCTTTTCCTTTGCCCCTTGATGTTGCCAGCCTCACTGAAAATGAAAAATATCTCTGTAGGACTTATTTTGTTTTCTTTTTAAAGCAACTGAAGCAATTCAAAGACACCAACAGCTTGAAGAATGAACCACCTGTAGAGGTCAGCCTTCTAAAAGTGTATCAGTAAAAATGTAACAAATTGTCAAATTCTCTATTTAGGAGAAACTTGATACTATGTGTGTTGAATAATGATAATCCAATGCATCTACACACATGCATGTATCCTCTGTCCTTTAGACAAATAGCATGGAAATAATTTTGCTCTGATTAATACAACATGGAAGAAGATGAAAACAAAATTCCTGAACCGGTTCATCACAGGAGTAACACTTGAATAAAACCAGTTTACTAAGGCAGAATAGAGCCACCACTGTGATTAAATATTTCATTAATTTATCATCAAGAATTTATATAGAGAATTAAATAGGAAAATTAATACACAGACGGCACAGGCAACTTTTAAATTTACATTAAAAGATTTTCATGGTATATCAAATAGCTAAATTCCTTCCCAAAGTGAAGAGTTTTGCTCAGTTCATATCATAAAATAAATATGGTGCAGTAAAAGGTCTTTCTGGAAGACTGAGAAATACATGCTCAAACAGTTAAAAAATTTAAAATACTGAACAACAGCTCAAGTATTTTTCACTCAATCATGAAAATGCATTAGATATAAAAGAATACCTGTTTCATTGTCATGCTATAAAGTGAAAAGTATCAAGAATTCTGATCATTGCATTTTTTTTTCTGACTGTGTGGCAAGATACCAGGCTTAATCTAAATTTCCTGTTGACTTCAGCAGGAAAGCAGCAAAAAAACACCTGCTAGAGAAAATCTCTGATTTGTTTCTTTTGGTTACACATAATTCTTCTGTGTTGTCCCAGGCATTTCAGGTGAGGCTACTCCTTGCACAAAGAGAAAAGCAACTTCACTTGACTTTGAGTTATGAAACTACAGAGGAAAGGACCACAAAAAAGTAGTTAGTCAGTTAGTCTTTTTCACTTGAAAAAAACTTATATATATATATATATAAACATATAATGAGCCTCAAGCAATAAAACCAAGGCAATTCAAAGGAGTTTTCAAAAAACAGACATCAACACTATGAAGGAAGAGAAGGTTCTCCTGCTTGAAATGGATCAATATGAAAAGAGAGGATTTAAACAAAATTGTGTTTCACTGTGGAGCAGTAACTTACTGGTTTTTGTGTACTTTAACCTCATTTTCTTATTTTTTCTTAGCATTTTATTCAGTCTTTAGGACACGCTACAGATGATTATTTACTTTCTGACTGCCAATCCTTCCCTTTGGGAAATAGTTTTTGTCCAAGGTTCTCCAAGTTTCCACCCTCCTCAATACGCTTCCAGTTCCAGTATTTGGCTGCAGCTGTGGATTATACAAACAATCCCATCTCCAGACAATCACTGATGAGGAAGAACCTGGCAGCAATGGTCAGGGCCTCCTGGTTTAGGAGCCTCCTTCTGACACGTCATAGTCTTGGCTGTTCCCAGCTTTTTGCATGAAAAACAAGGAATCCATCTACTAATCCACAACACTCATGTTATCCAAGGATGCAGACAAAGCAAGCAAAAAGGTCTTGGAGTGACACCGACCTTTGAGAAATCCTAGCAGCAGAACTCCCTGCATCAAGGAGCTCTGCACTCTTCAGCCTATTTAAGCAGCCTGAGTGTGAAGGAATTACTTGAGTGCATGAGCAGAATATTAACTATCTCACACTGTCCAGATTCACAGAGAGCTTATCAAATAACAGAGTAACTACTTCAGAGCAAAACTTCTTTTGCTGACTACACACCATCAGTAGTACCAACAACAGCAGCATCCACACATTTACATTCCCATTACACACTACTCTAAATTGTGTTATCAGTTTGGAGAAAACACTGCCATAGTTGGCAAACATGATTTTCAACCATCACTGCCAGAGTGACTGGATGCAGTGACAGACACTGTCCCCTTACAACTTCACATAATTTTAGGAAGCACTCAAGTACTCAGCCATTTCTGAAAGCCTTAAGTGGATTAGCATTTATTAAAAAACTCACTTGAAATTCTGTCTTATAAAGGATATCCTCTCTAAGTCTGCAAACAAAATATGCTTGCAGTCACTGTGCTAGAATCATTGCAAACTTCAAACAGAAGGTGCAACTTCCTTGTCAATAGATTTCCACTGCATACTCACATCTGCAATACATGGTAGCAGAAGGAGACAAGAAAAAAAAACAATGAAATGGTTCCACAGCCAAGGAAACAAACAAATAAATAAATAAATACACGAACATGTGTAAAAATATATATTTATAGAAGTTCCCTTTAGGCATACCAGATCAAGACTCCAGATTAAAACCAAAACCAATAAAATTAAAAGAAAAAAATCTTTGACATTTACACATCATCTTTAAAATGCAGAGGAAGGTATTTTTTCTACTGCTATTACACAGCAAAAATTCACAAAAATATGAGCCAGAGCGTTTCAGCACATTTTATGTCCCTGGTGGCAAACTTGCAGCTAACCATGGAGCCTCACCTTCAAAGTCACTTAGTTTAAAATCACTAATTTCTCTGAAAATACTGTGGATTCCAGCAAAGCCCCAACAGGCAGTGAAACGGGCTGGGAGGAAGAGTAAATAAGTAAAGGACAAGGAAAAAGAGACACAGATAAACAAAATGAAAACATTTGAAAAGCACCAAAGAAAGTATTTGCTAATAACCAACACATGTGCTGTCCTTTGGCTCCCTGGGCACTCCAAAGCTGCAGCTGTGACACGGCACAGAGCTGCTGCTCCCCACCTGCAGCACGGCAAAGGCAGACTCCTGCTCACCTAAGGCAGGCTGCTTTCACTGCATGGCTAAAAGGTAAAGCAATCTGCATTACTACCTCAAACAGATCTAGTTTTAAAGATAAATAAAATAACATTTAAACAGCTCAAATACAAAAGCCCACACACAACCTATTGCCTGCATTTTAATCAAGAACAGAAAGAAAAGAAAATGAGAGCAGATATTACTTGGCTAGATTTAAAGGACAATCCTTTTCAATAGCAGGCTCCATTTCTCAACATGACCATGTTCCAAAAGATTAGATAACAGTATCAGGCAACATCAGACTATTAATGACACAACCTTAGAGAATGGAGAAAAGTATCTAAGCATGATATTGACTTTGTAAGATTTAAGATACCAGCACACAAACAGCCCATGCTTTTCTAACACATTAACATACTGGTATTAAACGCTTGGATTAATGGATTATAATGGAGTAATACCATAAATTAATTCTTATACATCTCAGCAAAGTTGCTGAAAAAGAAAAAAGCAAGAAAAAAAAATGGAAAAAGAAGAGATCAGCATTCCAGAAGTATCCCCAGGGGAAAGCAGCAGCCGATCATGGCACACATTACCTCTGCCCCTGGTTCATCCATCTGCTGCACCTCAAGGAATGCCACAGGGGAAGCAAACATGTGGAGCACAGCTAATAACAGCAATTCTGTCCATATTAGAAACTAATTATCACCCTTTCCTATCAGGATCAGTGCTTCCAGAATTATAAGCAATTTACCCTACTAAATGCAGTCTAGAATTTAACACTCAATAACTCAATAGCTTATTAAAAAAAAAAAAGCTGATTTGGACTTAGATATCACACAAATTATATTTCTTTTCCTCTCAACAATGCTCACTTTCTTGCATGTGAAGATTTATGTTTTTGAGCTTTTTTTTTTTTTAGTGAAGGGATAAAGGGGAAAAACTCTACTTAAACACAATTCTGTGCATTTAACTCTCAGCTCAAAACTGCACAATTACTATGTTTAAGTCTATGTAAATCTAAAAAAAAAGACAAACACTGAGTTTGTATTGTATTAGCCATCCTCTGGAAATAACAGCACGAAATCTCATTGCTCCTTACCAAATACATTACTTTTCATTAAATACACAGACCATAAAACTACAAAATGAGATTAAAAAGCTGTGAATAGCATTTTATGTACTGATCTTGCAAATAGAAAACAGTTTCTTCTCAGTCTGTTGTCATTCTACCAAATTAAAAATTAAGAACCTGGAGGACTGTTGAGATCCCTCAGCATTAGGCTAGTCTACAAGAACCTAATTATTTCTTTTGAAGTGACCAAGAAAACATTTTAATTTTGTTTTAATTTTTGTTTTATTTTAATTAACCCCACCTATTTGAGGCAGTAAGTCTTCATATTTCGTAGGACTATCCCAATAACTGAGAAACAGCGAACGCCAAGGAAAATCATATCATGAATGAGTGCAAAGACCTGAATAAAGAGCACCAGGTATGGATCAAAACAGTGCTTCTCTCACAAGAATCTCAATTTCTCTTTGTTTTCTATCCATCCATTCCTCAAGCCAAGTACTTCTTTAGCCCTGACCCAAGTTTTGTCTCACAGTTTCTCAAGCCCACATCATCCTCTTCCCAACTCCCTCAAAGCCCATCCTGCTTAGCCAGCAGGTGCCACTTTTTTGAGAAAGAGAAGGTCAACGTTCCCCTAAGGATTTGAGCAAAATGCCTCCTGGAGCGAGCAGTCTGGGATTGGTACTTGGGTCTGCTCCCTGGAGACTGCACACGCCGGCTCTGCGCCTTGAGGTAGCAATGTCAAGAACTGTTAAGGATTTACAGAGAAGTCTCACAGATTTAAGTGAAAAGCATTCTAATGGAAATCACTAAACTACTCGGTTTGCACCTCTGAAGAGCACATATTGATATTATGCTTAAAACATTTTTAGATGAAAATGAAACATTCCCCAAAATATTTGACTCACAAGTAAATAGAATTAAGTGCCAAATGCTAAAGAACTGTAATAATAAAGCAGAGCTACTGCTTTTTTTAGCACACAGACAAATGTAATACCAGCACACAATCATAGTACTTATAAAGCTTTTTTTTTTTTTGCAAAATCGAGAAAAGTCAAGGCTGTATTTATGATCAAGTATATCCTTCAGCGTGAAGGGATACAAAGCACAAACCTAACGCAAAACATCAGCAACTTGGCTTAATACGATTACAGTACAGTAAAAGGTGCTCATAAGCATTTTCTATAAATGAAATGTAAAGCCTGATGACTACATACGAGCCGGAAGACCAACCTAAGCTCATAATGAAGGTATTGTGACAAAGCTTAGTATCTAAAACACCATCAGAATGGTGTATTTTTGATGTGGTTGAAAATTTCACACCAATTATAAAGCAGCCCTGTTCCAGTGGCTAGTTTTAGGGTAGTGGTGTTCTAGTTTCTATGATCCATTGAACAGTTATAAGGCAGATAATACTGAGTATACCTCACGTATCATTCCTTCCTGCAAATCTCACTTCTCAAAATAACAGTATATTTACGTTGTAATGGCACATGGTTGGAAAATTTAAACCACATGTTCAACACCCTTAAAGAAATCAGTAAAAATATATGTACCTTTAACTCAGTACACAACAGTTTCTTTTTCAAATGCAGAGAAAAAGAGAAACTATGATCTTCTGTGGGAAAAGCAAGCTGGCAGACTGAATAAGTACCATGAACCCTAATTATTAATTCATTACGTAAAAATAGGCAGGAAATCAAAACTCATCACCCCTGCACCCCAACCACATCTGCCCTATACCCAGCACACAGAAATAAGTACTACAGTGAATCAAACAGCATCAGGCAAACTTAGTTTTGTTTCCTCATCTTTGCAGTTTTGAACATGCTTAACCCCATGTCCAGCACACACAGACACAGCTATTACATCATCTGCATGCCTTCAGAAAACACTCCTACAGTCCTAGACTAGTAATGACAGAAATTTGTCTAAACGGGTTTGGTAACAGCAATGATAAACAGCATATAAACTGTTCTACCAATATCCTACTTACTTTTCACCCTCACTAGATTCAGTAACTAAATTTGCATTAAAATTAATGTACAATGGTACTTCAGCATTCAATAAAGCATGTTTATCATGGCATGCCACCATGAGCCATTCCCAGGATTAGGGAGAAAAAATATTGAAAACACAAAAGTCAACATCCTTTACTTTCATACCTGGTTGTCTGTCCAATCAAAACCTCAGTTGAGTCAATACCAGTCAAGGTCTTTATTTCTGTAATGACATCTCAAACTATAGGCACACAGATAAATTGCATTTTATTTCTAAGAGTTACCAGGAGCTCATTGTGCATGCACAATGCATAGAGTGTGGTGAGGAGGAAGAACTAAAATAAGGATACTCTTACACAAGCCAGTCACCCATTCTTGCCATCATTTACTCAAAATAATTTTTTTTAAAAAATCCCTTCTGTTAACCAAAGTACCTAAAAGTTGTTTTTTCAGTTTTTTATAAGGAGAACTCAAGTCTGAAAAAAAAATTTTTTTTTAAATTTTAATCAAAATACATCCAAGCCTTTGATATAAGGCTACAGCCATATGTCTATTTCTAATAATCCTCAAAATAAAAGCAGACTTTTTAGAACTCTTTTCTGAGAGAGGATTTTTTTTCCTTAAAAGCTAGCTTATTTACCATCCACAATGTAAAACCAAAGGGCAAACTTCATCAATTTGCCACTCCTAGAGAACACAGATTTAATAACAGACATCCAGATACATCCAGCTGAATCAGAAGATGTGTAAGAAAAAAGAAGGGGTTGTTGCTGTTGCTTTTTAATAATATGAAGCAACTGACCACCTGTCAATACCTCCTCTGTCAGCACTGGCAATAGGAAAGGGAATTCATGTTCACAGAGATGTAGGCACATTCAGCAAGCTTCTACTTCTCAGTATCCATGCTCACCAAGGCACTTCCTTCACTGCAGAGCACCCTGTGTTACCATGACATTTACTTTGAAAGTTTTCCATTCTCAGCTCCAGACACATATTACAGGACATATTTTTTTTAAGGATGTGCAATATCATCAAATTTCATTTGAAACAAATGAGCATATAAGCCTTTTTAGGACTACTTCTATAATACTAAAGAGAACAAGAGGAAAAGTGCTAAGACAAGTCATCAAGATCCCCTAAGAGAAAGTGAAATTAGAAAAGCCAAATACAAAGAGGCCAAAATGTGTCATATCCAAAACAGAAATACTTGAACAGTCATATTAAAACAGAGCTCTAGCCTGAAGTAGTAAGCTAGAGGCATATTGAGAAGAGTGTACTTTGAGCACAGAGCCAGCTCTCTCCTCTGCAAGGCTCAGGTATCAGGCCACATTTACATCCAAAAACCAACAGAGATTTACAGGCTATGAAAGCACACCTGTTTTGGACTTCTACTTCCCTACAAATGATCTTGTAAAGGAGTGAATAACTACTTAACAAATACAGAAAGGTCAGAGAAAACTTCCAAATGGCTGGCATTGCTCCAAGCTGTTACAACAGAGTTATGGATGGGCAGATAACAGTTTCTGAACCTAACTTTCCACACCCCAGAAGACCTTAGCATTCTGCTGGAGCTCTTTCCCCCCAAACAGACAAGCCCTAACAGCCTCTTTCTGCTCTCCAGCACAGGCTGGCAGTAAGCACAGAATGAATTTCACTGCAGAACATAAACCACAACCAAACCCCACCACATGTGCAGTGCTGGCTGCATGCACAAATGGCTCCCAGCCAGCTTGACTCCTATCACTCACAGGCAGGAAGAAAACCAGACAGGCCACTTAAGCAAAGGCTTGTTCACTGTGGAACAGCAACAGAAGATTTATTTGCACAATTGGAGCCATTATGCCAATAACTTCTGTTCACGGACACCCTTTACAGAAATCCTGAAAGGGAAAAGTTACAGCACAGAGATAACTAGAATTCACAACAATAATCCCAAAATGTCTGAGGCTGTGTAAAATTATATACAAAATGAGTAAAAACTACCAGTATGCAAGTGGCTTCAATAGCACAGGATTATTAAGCCAGCATCCAAACTATATTTCAATAGCAAAATACTGTCATAATAGAGGTAATGACACAACTTTATTATATCAGGTATAAAATACTTAAGTCTTGCAGGAACTTTACAATATCAATATTTCCCCTGCAGTCTATAGAGACTCAAATGAACTCCCCCAGTTAAACCAGGTTTATCACTTCTTGACTTACAACACAGCTATCACTGACACATTCATTGATTGAAAGCTACATCTTTAACTGAACTGAGGGAAATGCAAATTATCTAAAATCTGGGGAAACTAAACATACTCCAACGATTCCTTAAGGTCAAAGAAAAACATAATCATGAATAAAGAATTCAAAAAAATGGCCAGATATTCCAGTGCTGACAGAAGTAGAACACCAGATAATTCTAGTGCTTTTTCACAGAATATTCTGAGTTGGAAGGGACCCAAAAGGACCATCAAGCCCAACTCTGAAGTGAATGGCCCATATGGGGATCAAACCTGCATTACTGGCATTATTAGCACCATGTTCATTACTACTGCTGCTACAGAACACATGGAATTTCACACGTGTAAGCATTCTTTACATAAAGTTGGTTTTTAGCTTTCCTTTTTTTAAAGTAACACAGAAAATGCATAAAGGAAACCAACAAAGGCACAGACTTCACAAAAGAGGTACAGATATCAACTTCCTATTTCATCATAATGGTGGCCCTGTATTTCCAAAGAAGTTATCAGACTGCTGAGAAATGAAGTCCTTCCCTGTAGTCCTAAATTTTACCTAAGTTCAACAAACTTCCTATGAAGAACTAAAAATACAATTCTCAATAGTATCATTCCAGATGCATGCCAATTACTCCTATATATTGTATATTTCAAAGATTATTTCCAAAAGGACTGGAAACAAAAATTATCTTTTTTTTTTTAATCTGTCTGCATTCAAATTTAATTCATCATGAGGTTTCAGAGGAAAAAGCAGGCTAAAAACAACTCAAAAGCCTATTCACAGCCCCATGGGAATGCAAAGTCTCAAAACACTAAATCTGTCACTGGTTCAGGGGTGATTGCTGTGCCTCCCGCTTGCATTTTCAGTTGTACATTTCCAGAAATACATGTGTGTGAGAAGAAGCTTTAAGACAAGTGATTTTTAAAAAGAAAAATAGTTAAAACTGCTCGAAGGTGATTATGACAATCTTGAGGCATTCTTGAGAATATCCTTACAGTAAAAGTGAATCAAACTGTACACCAGAACACAGTCACTATTCTTAATATTTACATTCACACACTTGATTTTTCTCTGCCAACTTTCTTTTCTTGTTCAAGGCATCTCCATTTTAAAAAAAATAAATAAATAAATCACACCACCAGGAACGGTAATGAAAGAGAAATTTAGTGAATTATCCCTGGGCATTTTGTCCATCAACAGATGTTAGAAAGCCTAACCAGAAAAGATAGAATTGTGCAGTGTTCAGGACTGGCATTCCTTTGGTTCATACTGTACAAATGCCTGGAGGAATCACACACACCTAGAAGCAGCTAGCTGCATTATCCACATGGACAAAACTAAGCCTAGGATAATGCACATGAACAAATGAAATTCAAAAATTCATAAATTTCAGTTGAATATCCAAATTCAAATCTACCCCAAGTAAAATCAGTTTACTGTTTTCCTTGCTACCCAATGGTAATTACATTAGCAAAGTTTTATTGATGCCATTAACACTAGTAGCAGCAGCACCACTAACAAACAGCTATAAAACTCAGTAATTCTCTTACACCTCCTCCTTATTTTTACCTTAGAACTGAAAACTAAATTTGTTTTAAAAATAATTAATTCAGAAATTAAGAAGTACTCACATCAGGTCCAGTAGAAAGACATCCTCAACTGCCTTAACCAGTAACAAAATCTGGTAGTGGATAAAAGTAATCACCTGGGAGTGAACATGGCCCTCTGCATGAAGAACCCAAGAGCAGAGTAGTTCTCTTTGTTTCCCAGCTTCAAAGGTGGACACTCCTCTTTAGAAATGTTTATGTTTTTAAGATTTGTTTTAAGTTTTTGGACGACACGATCATACCAAAATAAATGGGAAAGCTGCCTTCATATTCTGTTTCATCACCACTTAAAGACATATATTCTTCAAAAACAAGTTGGAGGAAAAATCCTATCTACAATAATAAAACAGGGATCAAATGTATATTTTGCACATTAACAAGAAATGAAAAGAATTTCCAAAGCTTCTTGCACATCAGGTACAAAATAAATAGCCTTCCCACACTAATAGTTAAAACCAGATATTCTTAAGGGTTTCCCTGGAAAATACCTCTGCTTTCTGATTTCCTCAGCTTTCTGTGTCTCCCTAAATACTTGCTTCAGTGTAAACATCCTACTTCTCATAAAAGCTGCTGTGAAATTTAAGGACAAGTACCTCAAATCTCTTGAATTACAGAGAGATGGGAAACTAGACATGAATTACAAAAAAAAAAAAACCCAAACAAAAAGCCAATCAAACAAAAAAAACCCTAAACCCAAAAAACTCACAATAAATATCACATTCAGAAGCTGCTGAAATGTAATCTATAAATTGGGGTCAACAGTTAGTTCATTTTCCTAAAGAAATTTTTAACTCCTTAAATTCACTTGCACTTTCTCCCATTTCAGTGTTCTCTAAAATATTGTTCCCATTAGCTATATCAGAAATTCCATTTAAAATAAAAAGAAGGGATAACAAAGCTACAATATTTGGATCACTTACTTTTATCCCAACCCAGCTGATTTTTATGAGGTTTACAGGATGTAAAGCAGCATTTTTTTCCCCAAAAAAATTAGAACCAGATATAAAACAAGAGCCACAACAGGCTAGTTTGACAAAACATGGTAGTCGAATTCTGAGTTTCAAAAAATTGTTTGGGGGCCAAGACACTATTTTTCTCTTAAATAATATTTACTTACAAAATAGGGTTCACTAAGGAACTGAGACCAAAGCACACTGTTAATATGTGAAGTATTTGTTTTCAAAAGATCTATAGTACTTGAAGTCTTCCCCTTTGACATTTACTCATCAGTACTTCTTAAACTTATCCTCACATACCAGAATAATGATATAAAAATCATCTGTTTCACAAAAGGCATCATTTAATGATATTCAACCATTTTTATGATAGAAGAAGCAAACATGTTAAAAAGCACTTTAGGGGAAGTAGAAATTATTGTTTTGAAACTAGCTTCTTCATGATCATTAGGTTAAATCAAATTTGTTTCCTAACTTTAAGACACATTCCATTGCAGCACAGCACAATTAGCTTTCCCTGTAAGAGCATAGGCTCTGTCTACAACAACCCAAAGGATATTTTTAATACTCAGAATACAGATACAGTAGCTAATGCAGACACATTTAACACAGCCTCATCTCTTGTTTCAGTCAGAGTAGGTTTTGTCAAAAAACCCACTTGATTACTGAATCTTTTTAGACGACTTGTTACCATATCCATGATTATTAGATCATGGCCATAGGCTAGACACTGGTACATATATACAGCTGTCAAACTGAATTTAATCCATTAAATACAAAGGATAGCTATGGACAGGGTTGTTTTCTGTTTATGTATCAGGAAGCCTTCTTAGACTAAAAATTTTCTTCCTTGAAAAAATTTAGCCAAATCTATCTGTGTGTTCATAGTTGGATAAGACTCAAATAAAATTTACAGAAATGAGACTCATATGTAATCTGTGAAGGTGTGCTGAAACAGTTTCTATATTGCTGATAGGAGTCCCAGACAGAAATTTGCATTTCCACATTTTTAAACAACAGTCTGCATTTAAGAAGCTGTATAGTAGATAGAGCCAGAACTGAATTGAAGAAGAAAAATGCCAAAACTTGATCAACATAGATAAAAGATTGAATTAAACAAGAGGAGACATCAAATTAAATACAAATGTAGGGAGTGAATATTGACACTGAAAACAGTGCAAGCTAATTTAACTCTGCTTAGGTCATATGAGGTTATTGATATTAAACTGTTCCAAGACCATAATTTACATGAACTGAGCAAGTTCAAAAACACTTCTTGTCTGTTCCACAGTGTGAAAACTAGCCCTCGTTTTAGAGCTGAGAAAACCAGAAAATAGAAAAGGAAAAAAGAAAGGCAGTTTCCTAAAGATGTAGCAAAATAGGAACAGAAATTTTGTCTCTTTGCTACGTCCTTTAAAATTCAAGAATATCTTCTCTTCACTATGCAATGATACAATCTTGACAAAAGTTTTCAATGGACATAAAAAGCCTGCTTTAACTTTCTACAAAATTTTAAAACTTTACCAAAAAAAAGTACCAAGTAGAAAGTGAGTAATAATATTTCCTAGGACTTTGCTATTCCTAGTGATTTTTTAGATATGAATTAAGAATCAGTCAGATAAAAAAAATCATGTTTTGAGAAATATCTATTTTGTTCATTATTCAGTATTCCATGTTCCTATAGTTTAACAGATCCAACAAAACAATGGCATAGATTATAAAGCCACAAAATATTGAAAAGCATTTAATATTTCAATATGGAAGCTTGTTATATGAATTAAATTATTAAATTATGGCCTTTTATTTATGGATTAGTCATACAAGTATAAAACTATTTCAGAGTTAGAATTTTAAAAGATAAATACCTAACTTCTCATACTAAACTCATTTAAAATGCTATCGTTGTTAAGCCTGGCAAAATCAGGCCAGTATTTATACACACTTATATATTCAGAACACAATGAGCTTATCTCAGTGCATGTCAGTGACCCTACTGCCACAATCCCAAAAACAGTGCCTGCTCAATCGGTACTGACTCAAAGGCTAAAAGGACACATAAATAGAACATTTGTTAGAGCTGTGAAAGACCTTTTATTCCCAAACGTGACTCGAGACCAACTGGCACAACAGTCAGAGGATACTTGGGTTGCTAATGTTCGTTCCCAAGGATAGCTGGAGCTTTAGGACACACATCCGCTGAGGCAGCATTAAATTTGCTTAAAAGGGCAAAACAACAACAAGCAGACACCTTGCAGAACCCGATCCCCTGGGTGCACACTCTCCTTGTGATCAGGGCTGACCTCTCCTTGGTACAGGGTCTGGTCCCCACGCCAAGGCCACTCACACCACAACTGTCCGTGCAGGTTAGGCCAGCACACGCAGGGGCTGTAACAAGTCCTGTCTGAACTGCTCAGAGCAGCAGCTCAGCAAAGCTCGCCAAGGCCAAGGCAGCCCGGGGCTATGCTGCTTTCCTGCCCTGAGAAAGGGGCAAGGGCAGGCAGGGACTGGAAAACAAGACCCAAGCTAAGGATCCCTAGTATGGCACATGCACACATCTGCTGCAGCAGGCAGAAAGCTCTTTCCAAGTACAAATAAAGTATTCAGTATTTCATTCTTCCTTAATTTCACTGGAAGGAGAAAAAAGAAGAACTAAGCATTTGCTCAATTCTCACTTTTATCTATTTCAGAGAACGTGATAGAGCTAAAGACTACATTACATAAACAGATGTAAAGGATGGAGTAAGCTATATAGATAACTTCAGAACTCATCTCTTTTAGAGGCTTTTTCTGTAAAAAAGAAATACTTACACATAGAAGTCCCAGTCCCATAAAAGGGTATGCTGTACAGTATAAATCACATTGTCTCCAAACTTTTAATTTTTTTTTAATTTTTCAAATACAAAATTTTTTCATCTTCTTAAATAAGTAAAACATTAATCAACTCCACCCTGACAACACATGTAGTAATGGATATTACTGCTGCCTAGCTAGAGTGTCTGTGCTCTAAAACTTGTCTCTGATTTCCCACATTTCATCTTGATGAAAAACCTCACATATTAAAAAAAGCCCAAAACTATATCATATGATGTAACACAAGAAATTCATAGCCTTTTCTTAATTTGAAAACAATTAACATTTGGTAACTACAGTCTGAAGAGGAAGTATTCACACACAAAGATATAGCTGAGTTTGCTGAAAAGGGGATCCTATATAAGGTACATTTTTCAAATAAATACAGAACATTATATTTCCATGTAATTTTCCCCCGTAAGTGTCACATTTATAAACAATATGGTAGCAAGACAACCATTTCACTTATTAAAAAAAAAAAGCACAGATGAGAAAAGGATGATGAATGAAGTGTATTTTCCCAACTGTTTTGCACTACCCAAAATTACAGAGGAAATCCTCAAACAATATTTCTTCCAGGTACAAAAATGGACAAGTACTGTGGGAAACTCAGACAGTGATACTTTAGCAATAAACACTGGTTAGCTGTTAGAACCATTCAATCTCTAAGTGCATTCAAGCTGAGTATGTTAAATACACAAAAAGTTCACAGAGTACCATTTTAAAAAGCTGTAGCTTTATGAGCATTGGGTTCAACCAACCAAAGAAGCAAATAACGTATTTCAAGGAAGTCTCTGCTTCCCGCTCTTTTTACTCCAGCTATGTGCTAATACTGACAAGGGACTTTCAGATCAATGCACCAAGCACTTCAGGAGATGCAAGAGCTCTGCCAGGAATCCTGCCTTCAGAAGGACTTTCATTGCTATGGCAACAGCATGTTCTCCAGGATCCAATTCAGAGACAACCTGTGACACACTCATGAGAGATGGCCAAACTCCGCCGGAGCGCTCGCTGCAGCACAAGTGGCACTGTCACACACATGCCAGTTAGCACTTGCAGAAATGCAAGGTACAAAGCAGGGGGGGTTTATGGTAGTTTACAGGGCACTTTGGTTCCCTGCTTATAAACTGCTGTGTCTGGAAGAAAAAATACCATTCATCTTATTTAAGAAATTCAGACTATTCAAAGTATATTATCATCAGCACAGAATACAAATTGCACTACACACCATCTCCTATATTCAGGCATTTACCCCTTTTCTGATCTCAATTTCTGATCTCAATTTCCCCTAACAGGATGAGGATAAAAGAAAAGGGAAAGGTTAGTACATAGCAAAGAAGCAAATTATTGAAACTATTATTCAGTACTCAACAAGTATCTTGAAATAAAGTGAGTTTAATGAGTATAACAGACACACGTGGCTACAAATTCCGGTTTTTACTACATCACTCTACAAAAAACCCCAAACAATCTCTTACAGTGCTTCACCTTCTACCCAGAAATGTATTCACAAAAACACCCTTGACATCTTGAGATTTAATCCCCAAACACATCAAGTTTTACACATCCTGTATACATCACTCCTTGACTTGTAAGAATTTGTATGCTACTACACAGGCACCAGCCAGTAATTCAAGTCATTAAAAACTACGAGAAAGAAATGTAAGTGATTTACCCATTTCTGCAGTTTTATTACATTAGTTTTCAAAAACTAATGTAATAGTTACAGCCAAAACCCTGCCTGTTGCTCACCTAGGCTCATTCAGCACAGAAATCAGCTCTCTCTCCCGTACACAATGAGGACTGTAACATGGCTGCATTCTCTGTTTCTCACTATGCCTAAAATAGCTTAGCCCCTTTTAAGATTCCTTCTGGTTGTACTGTACAGCACTTACACCCTGAAGGCCTGGGAAGACTGTTGGGTGTATGCGTTGGAGAAGATAGGGTCCTGCATTCTTTAAAGCCTCTCTCTTCTTCTTTCTGAAGTATCAGGCATTATTTAACTTGCTTTGCAAGTAGTAATGCTGCAGATTGTTAAAAAAATATTGCAAATAAATTATAATAAAATTAACAACTGAAAGAGGAAAAAATATGGGGGGAATTAGTTTGTGTTGTATTAGGGTTAGCATTTTTCGGAGGTTTTATAGACTTTCGAATTGGATTTTTTGGTTTGTATTTCTTAGTGGAGTTGTTTTGGTTTTGTTTGGTTATTTTTTAGGGGAGTTTTTTTGTAGAGCTTTTAAATTCAACATTTTACAAGTACTCACAAGTATCTAATTCAGACGTTCCTGTCATATGTAGTATTGACAAAGTTTATGCTCCATTACTTTGTGTGCTTATTACTGTCCTCTGGCAAGGGAATATGATATCAGAGATATTTTCAAGGTTACCAAAATAAAAGTATTACACAGAGCAGAGAACACATGCCAGACATGACATGCATTTATACACGAATTGGCAGAAATGTGCATTTGTTTTGTAAAATCCAGCTAAGGGAAAAATTTTTGCATTACCATTCCATTCAATCCCCTTGCATCTAAGCACCACAAGCACTAATCTTGCAAAGACATACTACAAAATTCAGCCATTTGAGCTCTACAGTAGCCAGCACCAGACATCATTTTCAAAAATACACAAAAGCTTTTCTTTACTCCAAAACTCGGTCATCTTCATTAAATCACCATCTCTTCATAAAAGCCTTGGCTTCATTTAGCATTCAGGAAGATGAAAGAGCAGCTACCCTCCTTAAGGATTACTTCTCTATTACAAGAGAATACTTTGCACGTCAAAAGCAAAGAGTAAAGGATTAAATGATATTGTAGTTTCTGCTCCTATTTATTTGCAATGGGCAGTGAATAGAATTGCAAAGAAACAATCAGTGATTATTTTAAGCTGTGCTCTTTTGCAAGGATTATGACTCACGAAGTTGCTGCATAAAGAACTGGAACGGGATAGGTGTCACATTGGAAATGGTCGAAACACCACAATATGAAAAATGTTTGTCCTACAAGCAAAGCTGTCTGATTTAATCATTTCATAGGGTAGCCACAATAGCTCTTGGGATAACACCAAGACAATAGTATCTTGCATTCAAGAAAACAAAAAATAAAAATATACACGGTGAATTCCATTCCCCTGCAGAAGACTAAAAATATCTCTGGATTTTTTGTTTATATTGCATTAAGGGTATAACACATTTAAACTCAATTTAACACACAGAACATGCATGTTTGTGGTCCGATATTCATTTGCATTTTACCTGCAAAATATACACATAAAAATAGCCAAATTTGGATTTTGATTAACTGGGTATGTTTCTCTAACAATTAGTTCAGCCTACTTATCTTTATATTTTAAAAGGAGGGAAAGATTACACCACCTAAAATATGACTTCCACAAACAATGGCTCAGAGCATACTTCAACATAAAACTCCAGCCCTGCCTAACCTAAGTTTTGCTGTGTTCCCACTGCTTCAGCAACAGCAAAGATCTCCTCCAGAGACAAGCTAAAGACAAAATATGTCCTATACAACCTGATCAAGACATGGAGACACCACCGCCTCTGTAACTACAACTGGCACAGAAAAAACCCAACAAAGTCTGCTACCAAAACAAAGCACACTTGAAAAATGCAACAAATACCTCACATGCTTACAAAAAATATAAGCAACCTCTGCAGAAGATCAGGAGCAAGAAATTCACTGTAACAAACAGAAGTTACTTAGGAAAAAAAAAACAGAAAAAAAAAAAAATTGTCAGCTCTATGAAAAAAAACCACAAAACAAAACTACCTATTTCCCACCTAGCAATAAATTGCTACCATAACAAAAACTTACACTTTTTAACCATCTTTTAAATGCAATTCCATAGCCCTAATATGAAAGTGTACAACTTGTCCATCCAAGATAAACTTTCCTTAGTTTTATGCCAAGTTTTTACTACCATTCACAGAGAGTATTTGTCAGGGCTGCAAAGTAAACGCTTTTAGTCAAGCCTTTTTCATCCTCCCCCATTCCAAATACTACTTTAATACACCAGCAACAATTATTCTGGTGTGGTCAAGCAAGATTTTTCTGCATTTCACTGGTAAGAACATGAAGTTTATGCATTTTAAAGTAATTTCAGCCCTTTAATTAAAAAAAAAAAAAAAAAGACATCACATCTCTAGTATACAAGAACCTAACAAAGTCCTGAAGATTGATTGGGTACTTTTTAGCCTGATTATCCTCTGAAAACAGTGAGATATTATAAATATAACAAAAGCTACTCTTTCTGATCATTCTTGGTATTCAGTTAACATCTTCACCAAAGAAGTACGTCCTTTATGTTTTTGAATGTTGTGTTTACAAGCACAGTTTTGTTTTACAGATGAAAAAACAAGGCATTCATTCAAGACATTAAAAAAAATTATCATTATCTCATCTTAGACTCATAATAAGAAAAAAATAAAAAACAAACAACTTTATCCCTACAACCACTAGTAAACAATGCATTGTAGTATTTAAAAAGTCCATCAAATACCACAGAGTACCTCCAAATCATCAGCTTGAGGTATACAACAGAACTGAGGACTTCTAAATTTTCCAATTAATTAAAAATAAACAAAAAGCAAGCAAAACCCACAAAACGCAGGAACGGCCATTACAATATAATACAGGAAGAAAAACCCTCAGATATTAAAAATAAAATTCCTATCCTTAGAATGATAATTTTTAACTGAACTAATACTTTTACCCCCTTTTCCTATAATGTTTAATAACCAAAAGCAATGAAGGTGAATGCACTATTTAAAACTATTTATGCATATTCAATAACAACCTGCAAATAATTCACATGCAAAAGAAAATACTGCCTTTGCTTATTTCTTTCTTTATTTAAAATCTAGTGACCTCACAGGAGAACGTACAAATCCAATCAAGTTTTGCTACATATTTCTGAAGAAGTGCTAACACATTGAATGAGATAATGGCTGTAAAAAAAGGTTTTCAGAGAAGATACTTTATTTCATGAGGTTATATATTGAAACTGAATTTTCAAGTATGAAAATCAGTGTTTATTTTTAGGTAAATTTAAGATAGAAGACCTATTTATTATATCCCATGGAGCACATCTGGCTCCGTGAGTACTTCAAGAAATTTTATGTAATTCTGAAAATGCTCAATGTTATTTCCCCAAAAACATAAACCTTCCACAATAGAAGAACAAAAAGAACTGCATCTCCATGGTCAGGAGAGGTCATTTCAAGAAACCTAGCAAACTATTTCAGTTTATGTGCAGCTTCCCTTTTTAAAAGCAGTCTCCACAAACTTCAGTCTTACTAAGTGGTATGGTATTATCTTACAACCTTCTCTTCATAAATACACAAAATGTTCAACCATGGAAAAACTACATTATACCTTCAGCAATTTCAGGAAGATATAGTTTGCCAAGTTAATAGTAGAGTATGGGGTAGATTAACAGAAACTCATGTAATGGTATCTGCAGGCTCAGCTATGGATAAAGTAGAATTACCTGAAACAAACAGCTGTCACAGCAACTTGACAGCAAAACAACTAAGGGGTTAAATCCTCTTTATGTGACAGCTGGAAAGAAGTGAGGGGAAGGGGAACTTTGGCAAGCATGTATGAATAATAAGCTTTTAACATGAAATTCCTTTGCTAAAGATCAAAAAGAGACCATAAACAAATAAAGCCCAAAAAAGCTAAAACTTAGAAAAAGCTGCAGACATAAAAGTTTTACTGGGAGAGATTACAAGCCCAGCTGACATTAAAGGACATACAAATACTTAGAATCCCATTCATACTTCCCTTCCTCCTCTTTACCCAAACCTTCAGTCCTCACATTTACACTTCTATCAAATCTCCTTTCTGGATAAATACAAAATTTCAAATCATATTCCTTCCACATGCTATCAAGATCACTCTCCAAAGCATTCGAATACTCTTCATCACTTACAGTAGAATCATAAAAATTTGGCAGAACATAGAGTTACTGGCTGAGGGGAGGCTGATGGTGGAAGGTACTCCATCCTAGGTAGATCCACATCAGCAAAGGACAAGGCACTACTGCAATCCCAGATCTTCTGAAGCCATCCAGAAATAACATTGCAAAGATGCTCCTTGCATCCCAAACCAGTAACATTTATATGGGGATTGGAAGCTGGATGCTGTGTCTGTAACAGTGACCACACTGCTGCTGTCATCTAAGGAAAAGGTTGCTGGAAATACAGGATTAACTTTTTGAAAGAATGCTTTCCACATGCTAACACAGCAAAAGTCAGTTTCCATTATTAACAGTGTCAAATATATCTCCAAACAGGAGACAGGCAAGCACCGCTAAAAATTCTCAGATCTTCTATTTGGAAAACAGAAAAGAATTTCTGACCAAGTGTCATGAGGTTCATGCCATCATCTTTCAAAATCAAAGTCAACAGCAATGAACAATGGACTAACACCTATTTCTCTGCTCATCAAACTAGATTCAGAATACGGAGCTGTTTTAGTAACTCTGCCTTCTTCAACCCCCAAAACCTCAATATCCATATGATCACAAACACCTTGCAATACACTGGTTGTATTGGGCTGTCAGTTTTCTCTACTTGTCCAATATTTTTTCCCCTTCTCTTCTTAAACAGGAGTATGGAACTGTATTACACAGGAATATATGCTATACTTTTCAGGACTTTTCATGGAGTGCCTGGTAATTTATCTTTCCAAAGGCAACATTCAGAAGGAGGAAATCAGTAACAGTGAGACAGGGGCTGCCAACAGCTAAGCTGCAGAGTCATGAATTTACTGGCTCTGCCCCACCCTTCAGGTTTCTAAATGCAACAGGTGAGGGATCCAGACTGAAATCTTGATCTCACTTGCATTTGGCCCATTTGAAGACTAATCCACGGGTCTCCCCTACAATAAAACAGAAAGTAAAAAAGGCACAGACACCCTCTGCTTTCAAGTACAAGGTTTCTTCAACTCTCCTAAGGCTCTTCAGAAGAGGACAGAATTTAGCAGCCCTCAGACCAAAAATGAAATACCATGTTACCAGGTCTGCTGGTTCACCTTTAAAGAAGCTAGAGAAGAAACTAGATATTAAAAAATTAAAAATAATACAAAAGCTACACTATTGCATTACCCACTCCAAATTTTCAGCATTTAACACACAATAAGAGTGGATTTTCTCTTCAGCAATTGCACAGAACAATGAACAGAGTATCTAAATCACTACTCCTTCAGATAACTCTTCCAACTTTTTTTTTGTTGTTTTTGTTAATTTGGGTTTTTTGTTTCTTTTACAAGAAACTGCTGATGGAAAAGAAAATAAGAATTCATAGGATTGACAAAGTCGGGTTTTGTTAATTTTGGAGATGCTGTTTGGTAACTGAAAAGACTTGCTCAAGAATTGCCATTGCAATTGATTCTCAAGACACACATGGCCCTAATTTAGGGATACTACGGTTAATGGCAAGCTATAAACTTAAATGGTCTTTGCATCAAGTCACTAATTAGTGGCCTATCCCAATCCAATGCAACCCCCTTACAAACTCAGTACATTAGCAGAGACAAATGGAAAGGGCAGCCAGACTCTTGACTTTGTATAAAAGGAACCAAACCAATACAAACAGAAATCTAAACAGATAGATTTGGAAGTTTTTGCTTGTATGAGGGATGTCTGGGTACACACAAGGTTTGTGCCCAAAGATGTTCACACCCCAATGTGCATACTTAGTTTTCATGAACTTCAGAAGAATCTGACAGACAAGAGAGGTGTCATATTTTGACAACTTAGCTCTTAAACTGTACCACTTACTTTAAACTCTTATTCCTCTTCTCTGAAATACATCCACATTATCTTATTTCATCTCTTTGACTGATACCTCACAAATGCATGTGCACAGCCACATGCAAAAATAAACAATGCTACTAGTACAATGAAAAAGCTACTAAACCGAAAATGGTGGGCCACAGGAAAATGTCAAATTTTCTTTGCAAAAGAAAAAAAAAAACAAAGGTATTTATTTTAGTGTACCAAACCTGAAATTCAAAATAATTCAGTTACAGGAAAAACAGGAGATTGAGATCAAATCTACTAAAAACCACAGGAAAATTGCACTATCATTGCCTGTAGTGGGCACATGCATATTGTGACTGGTTGTTAACGAAATTACTGTAATAAATAAAGGGTGTTGGGCAAAATCAGTAGCCATCCAAGTTTGTATTGGCATATGTGTTACAGTTTAGACAAAGGTAAAAGAAGCAAAATGTCACTGTAAATCACGAACACTATCGTTAGCCATAGTAGCAACAGAAAACTTTGATTTTAAATAAAATCTGAAAAAAGTCTGATTAAAAAGCCCAGTGGAACAGATCTCTGACCTCTGCCACCTTCTACTACAGTTTCTAAGACAGAAATGGCTTCATCTTCAGCAGCTGGTTTTGGAGAAGAATGACAAGTTCTGTTTTAAATGAGAATTAAACAGCAGGTAGGACAAGGAATATTTTGTGGCTTAACTCACTGTGTTACATATCAAGTTACTTTTCCAATATGTTTATTTTCACCAGTAGCCTGACCAAATTATTTGACTTTATCAGCAGCTTACACGACTTACTGTCATAATATACTACAGTATATCAGATTAGTTCACTTATTTTATCTGCAGCTTTCATTCATAAGTGATTGACCTGTAGAAAGCATTCCTGCCCCAGCTATCTTTTAATCAAAACACAAAGTTCAACTGTTAATCCAAGACAGCAATTTCTTAAAAATTATAGATCAGCTGTATTAGCTGTTTCATTCATGCAACCCAACTATACCTATATTTTTTAAATATTATCAACAGAAATCTTGCAGAATTATAGCAAATCAAGCTTGTTACATCAGAATTAATAACATACACCCAGTATTTCCAAGACTTCACAAAGCCACACCTGAAAAACAAACAAAACTTAACCATTCTTTAACCGTAACTAATTAGTCCTTTTAAACTAGGGATATGGGAGTGGCAAAGAAAAAGTGTCTTGAGCATTCCTTCCTTCTAAATCAGATTTCCCAGAAATATACAGTCTTAAGAGCCATGTAGACATACAATTGATCTTCACCTACTTAATGCAGGCCATTAGGCTGAATCACAAATCACTGACAGGTTGGAGGGGGAGGCGAGGTGTTTGCAGATGTTTATTTTAAGTTTAAATGAGAAAGAGGGGGCTCTAAAATAAAAAAAAAATGAACAGTCTTACTCCACCTAAGAAAAAGAAAGCACTTTCCTTCAGTATGCTTGCAAAAATATCACAGAAATAAAACTGAGCTTAATGGGAAAGATATTAAAGGAAGCTTCACTTCTCTAATTGCCATCAAAACCACTGAAAGTCTTTGTAAGAGGCAGCAACACCCAAAGAAAAAAAGAAATACTTTTTAGGAATCTGAGCATAGTGTGATTTTCAGTCCTAGACAGCTCAAAGGAATAAATACCTCCTCTTTCCATTTGTCTCTTTAAAAAGTGATCTCTAGTCAGTTAAAAAAGCTCTCAAGTATTGTTTGTCTTAGAAGTTACACAACACTCGAAATTATAGCAAGACCACAATTAAATCAAAGTACTCAGAAATTAAATGCCTGTATTTCATCACTGATCTTGACATAGTTTTTCTACAATACTTAACACTGTCTCAGAACACAACTAATAAAGAAGTTTGTCACCTCTCACTCCTGCAGAATAATCCCCCTAGGTCAAGGCTTAGATCATAACATTATCAGAATTAGGGTTTATAATCCCACTAGCCAGTAAATCTCTACAACTAGAAATGTTTTTAATGAAAATCCACAAATATACACTACTATCATTCCAAGGGAACTCAGCTGAGGTTGTAGCTTGTTTGACTGTTGCAGTGTTGTACTGAGGACTGGTATTTATAGGAAGATACACCATATGGGTAAAGAAATTCAAAAAGGTACACAGTTTCTCTTAAAGAAATAACTATTCTGGCATTCCCTCTTTTTCTATGACTTCCAAGGGAAGAAAGGGAAGCATTACCTACAAATAGGATATGCCACATTATTTAGCAGTGCTCTAAGACCTAAAGCAAAAATGAAAGCTTTATTATTCAACAGAAAATTATTCTACCCATTCAGGAAAAGCAAAGACAAAGTCAGATGTGATGCTCAGGTTGTGCTCCCCGCAATTAAGTTTTAGGTGCCTGAATGCCTTTCAAAGCAAGTTTCAGAGAAACAACTCCATTAAATATTTGTATTTTTAAAAATTTAAATATTAACTACATGGTAAGACAGATTTGCTATCTTACTACTGCCATTAACTTAAACTTGATGTGCTTTCAAGGACAAAGAGAAAGCCAGTCTTTATTTTAGAAGAAAACCTAACAGACTTCTTCAAGTATATAACAATTACATTTGCTACATAGTTCCATTAAATTAAATGTGAGAGAGTCTCTAGAAAGCTTGAAAAATTAGTCAATGGAGAAGTTTTAAGATGTTTTAAAAACAAAAATCCTCAACTGCCACTAAAATGCAATGTCATTTGGACTCTCTAATTAAAAGCCCTGACAACCTAAGAAGCTAACAGAAGATGTTACTGCAAAACTTCAAGCCACTATTTTACTTCTCTACTGGCATTCTAAACATTTATTTTCATTACCTAAAACACAAACTCTGCTTTGTTGTATCCATAAGAGCAAAGATATCATTTCACTGAATTCAAACAAGATGAATCTACATTAAAAAGTTTTATCAAAAACTTGGGTTTCTCTTTAGCAATAAGTAATAAATCTTCCCTTTAGAGAATGACACAATGCATCTGTTTTAAAATTGCACTTATTTCCTCCCACAGCCTTAGCTTGAAGGTCTCTGACACAGCTATTAGGTGGACCCTGTGATAATACATTGAAGCCACAAAATACATGCAACATGTAAAAACAGTTACTTGTTTTCCAGATGCATGGATAAAGTTTCAATGCAAGAAAATTCTAGTTGTCAATTCTTTGAGAGCTACATAGTACTAGAAAATTGTATTAAACTCACATTTTCCTTAAGTACTGCATTTAAAAATAACATGTCCTTAAGTCAGGAGTATTTAACTGTTTGGCATTTTACAGAAGTTTTCTCCCTTCATAGAGGGAGGCTAGGAAATTCTTCAATTGAACAACTAGGTTTGATTTTCTCAAACAAAAACAACACAGTCATTCATTTTTAATATAACAAATATACAACTTCCATGTCTATGGCTAGAGACACTCAACACTCCACTGCACTGTGACTAAGAGTCTAAGACAGAGAGAGGAAAACCATGGTTAAAGTTAACAAAACACGCTATAAAGATCAAAACAGCACATCTCTAACTGATCTGAATATCTTATGAGAATAAGTACAAATGAGAAATTACAATATCTAAGAACATGAAGACTACACTGAAACATCAAGACCCAGTGAGATGAACATTATGTATCTCGGATGCATCCTACCTGATCCACTGAACTGGCTGCTTCCTAGCGTAGTTGGTCTGGTTTTTCCACTATTTACAGGTGGGGAAAACATCTGCAAAACAAGAAAATAAAAGATATGTCTTAGTCGGTTTTGAAAGGCTGTACTGAATTATTAATGTAAACAGAAAAAAAGGTTAATAGGAAACAATTTTTCTTCTATTTTCTGCTTGAAAACAAAGAATGCAAGATGCATGTTTAGACACACAAAATCAACAAGCTGAAGTGCTCCCTGTAATTTATTAATAGGACCAAAACCTCATTTCAACATGAACACAAACAACTTAAAATTAAAAGGACACCTACTACTACTGTGACAATTTCAAATAGTTATACGATTGACATTTTTTTACTCAAACTATATTTCTTACTGATCTGCAAGTATAAAGTCACTGCATCAAGAGAGCATTAAGAGACAGTTTTATATCATATTTATAAATCAAGAGCCTTTTTGGTATGTAAAAAGTATCACACAGAAAATACCTAAAATTTTCTTAGCCAAGAACGAACAACTTCTTTTATTTGTAGGCAATAATCTTTCTTTTGCTTAAATAAGAAAAAGAAAAGCAAACCCAAGAGTCAAGGTGCCAGTGCCACACGCCGGCTTAACATACGTTAATTATTAGATTATGCCATCACTGGGTCAGCCTGATTTTAACCAGTTAAACCAATTGACCCAGCTAGTATTACAGTATTAAATCTAGAAGTCTAGACATTACATCAAAGTTCAGGTGTCCAACTTGGCTGAGGCAGACCCAGCCAAGCCCTGCACGCTGCTGCCCCTGCTCCTCAGTTCGCATGACCACGGAGAAGTCATGAGAAGACCTCGGAGAATATCCTACCGCACTGAAGTCCAGCAAGTCGCTCAATTCCTTGTCAGTTCCTATAGCGGCCATCCTCTGCTGCTGGGAATTCATCTTCCTCCGCTCCTCCGATCACCTTTCTAGGGCACAGGGAGAGAGGCACAGGCAGCGCTTCAGAGCGGGAACCCGGCCCCCGGCGAAGAGGGGCCTCTGGTACCTGCACCCCCTGGGCGGGGTGGACACTCCCAGGGGAGCCTCGCTCGGCCGGGCGGGCTGAGGGAATCGGCAGCAGCAGCCTCCCGAACTAACCAACTCTCTTCAACTTTCCTCAGGCTAT
>VZTB01012900.1:129779-159109 GCA_013397245.1 Thryothorus ludovicianus | reverse complement strand
GGGCCGCTCCTCGCCGCAGGTCCCGGGGCGGGACGGGCCGGCTGAGCCCTCCCCGGGGCCGGTTACGAAATCCCGGGAGTCCAGCCCTGTCCCGTCCCGCCCAGGCCGGGTGCGAGAGTGGCACGCTGCGCCGGCCGCGGGCCCGAGCGAGAGCCGCGTTTGGGGCAGCGCCGCGTTCTGCCCGGTTCTGGCCCGGCCCGGCCCGGCCCGGCTCCGCCGCCAGCGCCCGCCGGCTTGGCCAGCACTGAGAGGCTGACGGGGCAGCAGCACTCGGAACGGTTCGGCCGGGTGAAGTCTGATTTCCCGTATTCCCTGCTGCCGCTCCCAGCCCTGCACTCCGCGCTTCCTGCGGGAGTTACACACCAGCACGAGGGCTCCGTGCGAGCGCGGCGCAGCTCGGGGCCATGTGCGCCCGGAACACTTCTCGTCTTCCCCTAGCTCCAGAAACGAACCTGAACACCAGAGAAGAAGTAAGCAGTTTAAATAAATAAATGACGTTAAATTAAATTCACACAGGAGCTGGCTTGGGTACTCGTTTTGTTTAAGCCAATATTTCCTAAATTATCTAAAAACAATCAACAAGTTTATGCTAAAAGCAACATAATGTTTTCTTGCTTTTACAGTACTTTGCTACTTACAGCGAAATAAGTAGTCACAAGAGATTTACACAAGCTTAATAAAATTAAATTACATTGTCTTTAAAGGTAGCTTTAAAAATCAGTATGATCTAAAGCTTAATAGACACGTGTTTAGACATTTAATTAAAGCATCCATTACATTGAAAGCAGATTGATATCCCTGGAGAAAGTTGGGGTTTTTTCAGCGTATCTCAACCTTTCTGTTCAGGAGCTCTCAGCAAGGCCATGCCGACAGCTCCTAGGAGGTGACACCGGCACCGCGGCGCGGTGTCGCAGCCAGCCAGTCCCACCGAGTGGCCGGCGCGGGCTGTGGGATGTAGCGGGGCCGTGAGGGACACACTGATGGCAAAAACAGTCCAGGGGCTGTGCAGCTGCAGCACTTTGAACTACTTCATTTTAAGAGAACCCATTTATAAACACAGAAAACACAGATTACAGCAAAGAATCACATAACTGAGGTTAAAAAGAGGATTTATTTTCAGTGAGGAAATAATACAAAGCTTTAAAGTTTCCTATGTGAATTATATGCCTTGCACTACACATTTTTCATGATGAGAACATCACACAGTTCAACGTGAACAGTTTTGAAATACCCCTAGGATGATTACACTACTGATGAAAGCCATTGGGACAAAGCATCTTTCACTAGCAAGTTTTCAACACTGAAAGATGTTGGCTAGGTAGTCAAAATAGAGCTAAACATGAGTATCACCACTTTTAGCCTGGTTTTCTACAGAAATCACTTGCAGGTCCTGGGGGAGCTGGCTTGTGGCAAAGAAGCTTCTGAATGAAATACAACCTTAAATCAAGTTTCAACAGCTTATAAGAATAAGGAACATAAGAAAACCATGCTGCTCAGACCAAAGGTCTACCTGTCCCAGTAGCTTATTTCCAAAATAGCACCCAGTGTAGTGTTTATTCTTTTCAGTTTAGTATCTCATGTGTCCTCAATGTAGTGACTATTCAGAGGGATTCTGGAGAGTAGAAATGGGTTTGGCCCTGTGCCTGTTCCTGGTATTGCATCATTTCCAAACTAATGAGAAAGATCAATCATTAGCCAGCGCAGGACACTCAGGGAAGAATCAGGCATGAGCAGAGTAATCCTGTACCTGACATATTCTCCTTTCTGCCAGTAAGGAAATTAATAATTTCTCAAGCAAGAAGTTGCATTTGATAATTGTTTTTAATAGCTATTGAGAGCTCATCTTTCATTGATTTCTTTGGTTCATATTGAATTATTTTAACTACTTAGCAGCCATATTTGTAGAAATCATCACAGAAAGGACATCAAATAGTGAAACTTAAATACTGTCAATAGGGTAAATATGCTCCTTGAGGGTTACTCTTTGAAAGTCAAAAAAGGAGAGCCAAGTCTTGATGGTGAAGACTTATGATTGTTCTCCATCAAATACAGGATAAATATATTGCCATTGAAAGCTGTAAGGGCCATGTTAAATAAAATATGAGCTTTTAATCAGTCATTTTGCATCCCTCTATCACCCTATCTTTAGTTGTAAAATTGAGGTTTTACAATATGGAACATACTGTGATTAGCCCAGGGTATCATGGTTAGTTTGCTACCATAACCAAGCTGTTGCCTCTTGGTTGTTGGGCACACCAAGCTGAATGGTTAAAGGTCAGTGTCTCTCTGCATTTGCTTTAGTAGGGCTCAGGGTCTTCTACCTCAAATTCTTACCCACGAAACTTGTAGAGATTTACTATCCTAGAGATAAGTACCCTCTGTTAAACTGAATTAAACTTGGAAAATACATTTAGAAGTTGTTGGAAAGACAAACAGGTAAACCGGTAGTGCAACTGCAGAAACTTATCTTCTGTAAACAAAAACCAGAATAAAGCAGTTATCAAAAGTACTTGCAACAATACTATTCTGATTGAAGTTGATGCATATGAAGCTATTGGCTTCAAAGAAGGACCAAAGTATAGCCCATCCAGTGTCCCTTCAGAACTATTTCCAGCAGAAATGTCACAGCCTGTCAAACTAATTCATATTACATGTGGAAATTTTTCATTATGTTCTCTGAGAAAAATGGTTATTTCAAAGTCAAGAGATTTCTCTTCTAACATTGTTTCGTATTAATCCCCTCCTTTTCAAACCGCACAAAAAATTTAAATTGATCATATAGCTCAAGGCAATTCCAAAGTTTACATTCATTGCTGATGGTGATTGAAGTGATGGTTATTAGAGACCTAAGCAGCTGTATTGCCACCAGGGTCCTGGCTCAGAACTGAAAATCGAGGGATTTCTGAGCCCAAGCTGAAGTTCAGAACATACTTTTATCTCTGGGAGGCAAGAATTATTGTACAGTTTGCAATTTTTTTTCAATATCAGACTCGTTTTAAGGTTTCTGAAAGGCTACTGTTGTATAAATAATTTTGAATACTGCCTTCCACTTCACAGGTTTAAATATCACGAACTTTGTTCTTATTTTTAATGTTAAGGGAAACATTTTAGCAGCACAAACAGAAGACTTGCAGCAGAATCTTACCCTCCTGAACCATCCCAAATGTTGAGGTTTCTCTTCAGAGAAGCAATGATTTTCTTTCTGGGCTTTAAACTCAGCCAATAATCAAGTAATTTCATATAGGTCAGTTTAATTTTCTTTATCTCAGTTGTCTCACATGTAACACAAGAGTAGACAACAACCTCCCTTAAAGGCTTGCCAAAAAGAACTAAACTATAAGATCTTCAAATGAAACACATAATAAAAAAGACTTTAAGTAATTTGACATTTAAAACTAGAACTGGCTAACATTCTACATACCTATAAGACTGTATTTTAATTTTGGATTATAGGGTAGATACACATCAAGCAAAATCTTAGATAATTTATACATTTTACCACTAGGGATATACTACCTTCATTTAGAAAAGCTAAAATGTTAATCTAAAACCTCCTCATTAATGCTATTTGATACACATATTTAAAGAGATTCTGTCTTACACCTTATTTAAATATATTTTCAAACTATATGAGAAATATATTTAAAAATTACTGTCTCTAGGTGTATTATTATACATATTATACATATTATACATACTATACATATTATACGTATGACCTGTATTTCCTAATGACTAAAGAATACCTTAAGTTTCTATTACCTGTGAAAGCAATGATTTTCTAAATTATTTTAATGCAGAGATCATTAATTTAACTTCTTTCTATGTGAAATTCCACTCATCCAATTTCACTCATCACATTTTAAAATACGTATTCATTTAAATAGGAAACAATTTCTATGTTTCCATCTTCTACCTAGTATTATAAAAACACTGTAAAACGTTCCAACTCTATACCAATATAGCCTTTAACCTGTCCTTAAATCAACAAAAGAGAAACTATTAGAGTATCATTTGAGTGAGACCTGCTTGCTGGGAAGAAATGGCATTTGTTAGGTATTTTTGGTTTTATGCTGCATCTGTGTAAGGTTATACTGCATTTACAGTGGTTAAACTGAAATGATAAAATAGCATGGGGTATATATATCTAAAAATAAAAATGTTTTACTCCTTAGTCTGTCAGACAAGGCCATGCCTTGAGCAGCTCCAAACAAGCAGGATGTTTTTTCCACAGTACATTTTACAGCTATTTGGGCGATTGTAGCTTATAAATAAAATAAAACTTGGCTCTTTACTATGAGTTATTACTTCAATTTCATATTTTCAGAGCATATTTTTCATCTCTCCACTACATATACTTATACATATATACATGTATATATACATATGTACATATACATACATACATATGTATATACATGTATTTGCATATATGCATATACATATACAAACACATACACATATACATATATATATACATACACAATAACTAAACAGCTTTTATTTGCTAAAAAGAAGTACCCTGATTATTTTTTTCCCATGAGATAAGCTTAATTTTGATCGATAAGAAAACAGTTTTAAGAAGCCTAAAGAGATTTCTTGAGACAAGAACCATGTCCAGTGGCATTGCTTTTCAGACTGCCAGTGAGTGATACCAGTGATACTTTGGTACACAAGGAGCTACAACAGCAATGAAACAAGGTAATAACAGAACTGTTACATTTATCTCCTGGTACTCATGACACCGGTCTTGTGACCGGCTCAGTGCCACCTTTTTGGTCTGATTTAGCTCTGCTGTCCCTGGATAGCATTTGATTCATTGACCTTCTGAGGTCCCTTCCAATGTGAATTACCCTATGAACTTGTGATCTCACCATTCTTCATATTAATTGGTTTAACATTTCTGTTAAGACCTCAGACCAGCAGAGAAACCACACACGAAGAACTTCTATAGGTAAACAGAACTTCCTCACAGAGGATGGACTGATGTTTCTCCAGTCAACCTTTAGAAAGGTTAGCAATGAAATCTCAGCTCATTTGTTTTGAGGTTTTTTTACATTTGAGAGAATGCTTAGCATGATGTAAAGCCAAATTAAAAGTAGGACACAAAGCTTTTGGGGGAATAGACACATGCTAAATAAAAGTGGCTGCTGCCACTGCCACCCTGCAGGGCCTTACAAGATATCATGGAATGTGTCAATGTGATTTATTTTTATGAATTATTCCTATGGGCACGATGTATGTATTCTGTGAAGATTAAAAGGAGTTATTTCTTTAGAGATACTACATTAAGAAACACCATAATGTTATAGTTTAATTCTGCAGAAGAGAAGATCCCACTCACTGAACTTTTATCAGTATAACAGAATAAATATTGTATACAAATTTCATCGTGGAACAATTCACAAGGCTGAATACATTTTACAAAGTCAATGAAGTTTGACATGAAACAGATGAGGCATTGAACAAAACTATTTTCCAATTTTGAAACAATGCATTCAGAGACATATTTCCTGTATTGTAGGATTTAATTTGCTTAATGATATCTGTGAGCTCTTCAAGAACTGACAAACTGGCTCCCACTGTTGCCCACTTTATTTAAGGTTACCCGTCTGTCAATTGCTTCTAGAGGCACCAGTTCCAGAAGAATTTGTAATTTCAACCCACATTGAGCAAGACTATGATTATCTCAGAAAGTCATAGAGTTTTGCATCTTTCTAATAATCTGTACAGAAAAGTACACTACACTTGATACAGGACTACTAAACATGTAAGTTTCTATAATAATCACAACAGAGTATTTTTCTGTGCAGTGAGAAGCTGCAAGAAGCACAAGGCCAAGTTTTCTCAGCATCAGAAAGCATTTCATGAATGCTCTCTGGAGCTGCACTGAGTGCCCCCTTGGCTCTGGTCGCAGTTACCAAGTTTGCACTGGAGCACATTGAGCATTAGTACACAGTCAGTGTTTCTGACAGGTGACTGATGTAGACAGGACTCGTCTGCTCTCAGCCACTGGCAGACACAACTGTGTGCAGGAAGGCTGTCAGAATTCACACCTTGAATATGTTTAAAGCTTTAGGAACTATAGAAAGTTTTACATGTGTGCAGGAGAGGATGTGAAAATAATCTATATCTTGTGTATACAGAGATAACTATTGTTATCTTCTCATACTTCTACATTAATTTTTTTCCTTTCTTCTTTCATAGTGTGTTGTGATTAGGATAGAGTTAGTTCTTAGAATTGTTCAGTCTTCATTATTATATAAAAATTTTTGTGGCAAACCACTTATACAGGAGAATATACCTGCACTTGTCAATTATTGAAATACATATTTACCTACATATACATATGTTAACTACAACACAAGGTATTTGAAAAGACATATTATAAAATAATTGTTAGAAATATTATTCATTAAACCAATACTTGTTTTTCAATAGATATCTCAATTATTTATTTGACTCCAGTCCCTTTACTATAGAATAAGATACAGCTCTAGTTGAGTGAGCTTCCTAAAGACATCCACAGACACTAAAGCAGGAGAAATCAAGGAAATAGATTCTGTCACATTCTGGAGGCAGCTATAAGACAATTTATCACTTTTGAAGGGTCTTCAAAAGCTGATGAGCATTTGGGGCACCACATATCAGAAAGTTCATAACTGACTCACCAAATGTTACAAAAGGAGGATAATGATCCTGGGTATTTTAAAGAACAGTGAAATATATCCAGAGGCCATTCTGGAGTAACAATGAAACTGAAGAATGGAAATTGCATGTAAATATTCTCCTGTCTTCTCTAGACATACCTTCTCTTCCTATCATATAATGGTAAAATAAAGCTGTGGCTTAAAAATCACATCTCACTGAGTATAGGTAAGTAGTTCAAAGGGGCAGGTTTTCTGTGTTTCTGAATTTTGGGCTTCTCAGTCAGTAAGGATAGGGCAGACACAGGGCTGACACTGAAAACAGAATGAGGGAAACAGGATGCAACAACTCACCAACTACAGCTGCCAGTCTTAATGGAGGAAGTAACTACAGCACCCTTGGGAAAATGGTGGGGGTGACCCCAGTCCTACTGGTAAGTAGGAAGGACTAGAGCATTTCCCAGGCTGCTGACACCTGTTATAGCCAAAACATAACTACAACAGCAGATAATTTGTAGTAGTCTTCCAGTTCCTCTTGCTGTCCCACTGAGCAGAAATTTGCTAGAGCAAACAATTACATACCTATTGAACAAGATTTCTTGCAGTTCTTGCCCTAAGGAGTGCCTCTATGCTGGCCACGAGAAGGTTCCTCTCAGGGCTCATGCTGCCTTTCATGCTGCTCTTTATGGGTTGTTGATACACTACAGACTGCTAAACAGTGCTCAGGATGGTCAGCATGAAGATGTTTCCTGTAATCATGATTGAAAGCTTACCACATCATTTCATACCTGTGTTTATGTCATTTTGGAGGTAGATTGGATTTCCAGGTGCTACTAAACAATTACACTTTGAAAGGATTAGGAATATATTTTTCCTTTTTTTCCAAGCAGAGTATAAACCATACTCTCCTCAGTGGTGCTCATGTCAGGACAAGAGGCAATAAGAATAAACTGAAACATGTTAAATTCCTTCTAAACACAAGAAAATACCTTGAGGGTGACTGAATGCTGGAATAGGTTGTTGAGAGTGGTTGTGGGGTCTCCAGTCTTGGAGACATGAGCCTGAACAACCTGCTGTAGCTGCTGCCCCTTGAGCAGGGATATTTGACTCTAGAATTCAAGTGTAACTCACTACACTCTTTAGGTGTAACCTCAACTATTCCATGATTCTGTAATTAGACTGCCTTCCTCAGTGCAGTCATCATGATTTATGCCTCTTACTTTGAAACTGCAATATTGTAATTGATTGAACAAGGCAAGGGCTTATGACTACTGAGAGAATTAAGCTGTTAGAGCTGTTAAAACCTAATAGTGCAAAAAAGAAACCAAAAACCAAAGCAATCACATTAGTGTTTCATGTTAATCCTGACTTGGTTGTGTTTGAGGAGGATTCTTATAATTATTGGGCTACCTACATGTTACCATCGTGGATTTGCCCAAAATGAGAGGCTGCATCTCTCCCTCTCTGTTCCACAGTGAGAGCAGAGGTGACAGAGGGAGCTGCCTTGCACTGGTGGGATGGTCTGCCAGCATCTCTCCCCTCTGCACATCCTCCATCTCGTCCTTAACTGGCAGGTGTTGCTAACTCAAGCAAGTCTAGAAAGCTGCAGGAATTTCACAGCAGAGAGATGTTGCTGAGTAGATTCTCTTTGGAATTAGAAGTGGGTTCACTCTTTCAAACACTCTGAGGACAAACACTATCTGCTGTTTGCTGCACAGAGCTTGTGGGCATTACTGGACTATGAAAGGGTAATTTTAAAGAATAAGAAAGATCATGAGTATGTTGGTTGAAAACATGCTTTGTCTTTCTATGTTCCAAATAAACAGTTTAAAATTCAGCTTCTTCAGCCTCTGTTTTCTCCCCCTAATTGTTAGACATTAAGTGCCATTCAAATGTGTTGGAATATTTCTCCCCCTTTCAAAAGCTACCCACAGAGAAATATTTGGCTTCCCTTCAAATGGAACAGTCCAAAAAGAAGGAATTGCTGAGTACAGGGGTTAGCAACAGTTGCACTTAAAAATGATTGATACTTTAAAATGACTGGGGGACTGGGTTTATACTTGTGAAAATGGAACAACAGGTACAGGAGAAACGCTGGGCTCATGAAATGAGAATAGGTTATCAGCAATGGAACTTGCACACATGGAGTTAAACATATTTGTAGAGAGACCTCAGCTGTACTGGCTGGAGGAGTGCACTTGTTTAACAAAATATTTGCCATCAAAATGGCTCACTTAAAAAGGTTGATTAATAAAACTAGAGATTTTGATGTTATACTTCCCAAGGTCAGCAGATTGTTTTTTGTTTTTTTTTTCTTTTTAAAAAAATTTAATTATGCTTTTCAAACTCCTTTCAGATGACAGTAATTTAAAAAAAAAACCCAAACAAAAAAACCTGCAGAAAACCCCAAACACCTAAACAAACAAACAAACAATTAGTAATTTTAAATATTGTTTCTATATAATTGGACCTAATGGTAAATGTTTCATTTCATTTGGTAAATGTAACATTTCAAATGTTAAAGCCTTAATAAAAACTGCAAATATATTTAGTCTTTTCAGTATAACATTAGTGAAGCATTAATATACCAAGACCTAGCTTCCCTATACCACCAGAAAAATGATCCCATTTGTTATCCTTCCAGTATAGCAAGCTTTTTCATCCATTTCTTTTACAAGCTGCTGTTGCCTCTATTCTGCTTGAGGAGTCTTGACAATTGATTCAAGCTGATGGTCACACTTCCACAAACCACTGCAGAGGAACTGCCAAACCTGTTTCCTACTCTAAGTCTGGTGTTTTCTCTAACTCATCATGAATTTGTTCTTAATATAAATACAATTTCATTATGTATATGTTATTTTGGAAATGATGTGTCAAATGTGGAGCAAAAAAAAAATAATGCTGTTTTCTTTTATGCTCTTTTGCTGAAGTAGACAAATAATGGAGTTAATGCACAATATAATTCCATTGAACAATATAGCTAAAACAGGTGAAAAAGTCTGTGTTTTAGAAGCAAACTTTTTAATGAAAAAAAAAAGGGAAAAAAAATGAGTTGAGGATGCTAATAAAATAGCAGAAAAAGCCCTTAAGGAAGTTTGAGGGTGTTGAACGGTGTGATACAGGCCCATTTTTAACTGAGGGAAGAATGGTGGTTAGTTCAAACACACAAGATACGGGCCCAGAAGCAGAGATTATTGGCAATAGTTGTTGTGTTTTGCAGACAATAGGAAGCAGGGGTGTGACTGGCCATCTGGTCTGCACGCTCCAGCTCCAGCTGTGCTAGCAAGCTTAAAGGAGGAGCTGCAGCTGTGTGATGAATATTTACAGCAGAGGAGGGTGTGATTTATGGCAAAGATAAGAATTGATGAAAAAGTAGGACTGGACGTGCTGGAGGTTTAAGATGGCATTTCAAATCCTGTTGTCTGTGATTCAATACTGGACATTTCCTTAAAATATTCAGACACCTGAAAGAAGAGATTTGATGCATAAACTTGCTTCAGTGTGTGTAAATACAATGCTGGGAATTAGTATACAGTTGGCCAGGTCCAATTCTTATAAATGTAATTACACAAACATAAGAGTTTTCCTGCTAAGTAGAATGATCAGAAGGTTTTGATAATTTAGTATCTACAAATTTGAAACACCTTGAGTACAATTAATTTTATATTATTCATGCCAATGAATCAGTCTCAGAGATGGTCTGGGTGGAATAACAAATTATCATCACAAGATATTGACACTGATGTAACTTGTTAGCTTAAAAACATTAGGATTTTTATAAATGGCATTACTTTATATTCACACATATATATGTACAGTAGATACAGCTCTGCCTACTGTCCCTTCTGAAGAGATGGTGAATAAATAATTACAATATAACTATCTTAAGATATACCTTGTCCTTGTTATTTAGCTGCCCAGTAAAGCTCTTTATGATGGCCCATATACTGGTAGAGAAGTACTGGCCTGGCCAGCAGCTACAAGCAGGCAGGAAGTGACCTCAGTTGTCACAGCACACAGTACCAGCAAGAAGTTAACTTGCAACTGCGTGGAAAAAGATTTGGCAGCATGGTTTCCTCATTTTTGCCTTGCTAGAGAAATGTATCTTGGATGGTAGGTACTGCCTTGAAAAAAATATTCAGCTAGAAGCCTTCGAGTGGGAATTAGTCACATTCCTGGTTGTCTTTCCTGTGCCCCAGAGAGTTTGTGACAAGCACAGAGAAGTGTGAAAAGCTTTGATATTAAATCTAGAGATAACATTCATCTGAAGAGTTGGTATCCCTGGAGAATGGAGGGAAAGTGTTATTCTCTAATATTCCTTACAACACTCAGAGCAAGTGGTTTTATTCTGTCCATGAAGACATTCTCAGAAATCTAATTTTATTAAGTGCTACTGCCTTAAGAAACATTCGTTCTGTAAAAAAAACATGCCACAGGAAATCCTTAGATATAAGGGTGGAGGTAAGTAGCTGGCATTTGTTTCTAATTCATGTTTATTTTATTTCATTGCAAATTCTAGTTCATCTCTTCCAAATGAATATGGAACATTTCATTTGCTGATCTTCTGCATTAATGTGGTCAATATAATTGGAGCTGAAGTGAGCTGTTTGCCAGACTTTCTAACTGCTGCCAAGAAAAACTTGGGTGTCATTTTAGAAAAATCCATGGGTGGAGGAGGACGAGATCATGACCATCTGTCTATGCATCAAAGGCTAAATCATTATAGGGAAAAATAACTTCTCTGTTGTGTTTGCCAGCCTTGCTCCCCTTCAAAATAAGTTCAGTTAGTAAGTTTTGAAGACAAACATCTTCAAAATTGTCCTGTGGGCTCAGATGTTTCTTGGAAGGAAGTTGGGAAAAAATTTGAAGGTTAAAACTGCACAATTTCGAAGTGAATGAGATAGCATGAGAATAACATTCGAGGAAAATTATACAGTCTCCTTCACAACTCCCCAAGTGCTTTCTGTTGCATCCTTTTCAGTTCCAGAATCTGACAGGTAACACATAGGAAGCACGTAATGTCTTTCTTGTCCTGAAGACAGGTTACACACATTCCATGCCCCATGGCATTTACAGACTTCTTGACTTAACATTTAACAAAGAGACAATAGACTAACACATCTTTTGAGACATGTGACAGTAAATATGCACCTGGACCTACCTGAGCCTTAGAATATCTCTTGTTGGTCAAGAGAATAGTGTAAAAAAATAAACATTCTGCCAAAATATTGCACAGAGAAGAGAGGCCTTATCTGTGCTATAGTTAATACTTTGCTCATTTTATTTGGCTGGGTTTTAATTTAATGCAATGCAAAAATTAAAGTCTTGGCATCATGCCAAAATCCATCATAAGTAGCTAAACTAGGAATGTCTCTGAAAAACTATCAGTCCTTCAAACCTGGAGTCACTACTTCAGGCATGCTGTGGACTCCTTTATCAGTAGTCACTGTGACATAAATGTCTCTCTAAGGAGAGTGAAATGACAACAAATGGAAAATGCTGGTAACCATGGGAGCTCTGTTTAGACTGCCACTTCCAGGATGCTACTGCTCTAGTTCAGTCTGCTACTGTACCCATTGCAGTTCCTGTAAGTTCCAACTTCTAGCATGGTCTCTCGTCAAAATGTTTGCATTTTGCAGTGTGTGACATCTAAGTCCAGACATTATTACCTAAAGATATCACTCAGGTTTCTCTGAGCAGGAATCCTTCATAGTGTCAGTCTTCAAAGGAAACTGTTACAGTTCTTATCAGGAGTATGGAGGTTTTCTTTCTATTGAGATTCTGAATTCTCTCCTCCTTTGAAGATAAGAAATCCCTGCTATCACAGCCTTTATCTGAATATGAATGAGTCCCTGGATTTGATAAACTGTTTACAACTACCAGGATCAAATCCTAAATATGTGTGCATTGAAAGTTCAAAAGGTGAATTAATTTCACCTTTGTACACTTGCTATTCTTGATTTCTATCATTCCAAATAATAAACAGTAAAATTTCAAAACATACTTTGAAAACAATTATGGCTTTTTGGAGCTACACTTCCTATTTCAACATTTTAAAATAAAAAAAGAAAACATCAACAGGCAGATTCAGGTGTGACTTTTAGAAAAACAGTCTATGCTTTGTTTTTAATAAATGCAAAACTAAGCACGAGTGAATTTCTAAAAAGAAGTCAAATGTTACAGTATGTTTCACACATTGAAATGTAACAAATACAGTGTTAATTTGCAGTGCATTCTGAACAGAGAGCCACAGTATTCCACCACATCTGGAATCTTTAAAGATAGAAATATTACAAGTTTCTTTCTAATAGTAACTACAAAGTATTACTTCAGTTTCATGCAATAAAATGCTGTCTTGAAGATAAATGTAAAAAATCTAGCCACTGAACAAAGGTTTTTAACAGGTATTAACAATTCAGAAAAATTATATTTTTCACATTATTGAAGTTGAATGATCAACTAAAAAATATCTCAAATTCCGCAAGTTTTCCTCAAAATCAAAATGTTTACTGCAATGATGTGGTTGAGTTTCCTAAAATATTTGTTTGCATCAGACTTCTTGAATTATCATCTTTCTCAACCTTTAGTCTTGAATTTTAACAGGATTTATGTATTCAAGAAGAAAGTTTAAAAGAGTAAAACCCAGTAATCAAGCACTTCTGTGCCACTTGCAGAAATCTTGTGGTAAAAATTAACTTGGGTCATTATAGTGAAAAATGTACATATACATAGTGTTTCAGAGCATTCTTTTAGTGCTTTTATGAAAAACAAGAGTAGGAGCCTTTCTGCCCTGACACTCTCACTGTCTACATGGACAACAGATAGTTGACCTTGACTAGTAAAATTTACTGTCTGAGATGAATAATAGGATATCCTGTAAAGCAGGAGTGTTAGAAATCTGCGTGGAGGATTGAATTAGAAAACTGCCAGGAGTTCAAGGGCCACATCCATTTTGCATAAAATGAAGCAGATGGTAGCTGACTTAATCTTTGATACCATGGTATGGTCCACAGAGATTATAAATCCCAGCATGAAACACTCAATTTCCTTCTTGCATTGAGCAGGTGATAAAGAAAGATATAACATCTTGCAGATATTTTGAAATACCTACTTTAAAAAAAGGCTTGATGATGCATTCTTGTTTCTTATCTACATTTTTCTAGCAAAGGTTCTAGTTTTAGCACTTACAGCTAATATCATACAGTTGATTAGCAACCACAACTAATTGGCAGTTTCTTGGCTATGTTATTGGAGCTTTGCCTATGCTGGCCCAGAGATTCCCTTTTTCTCAGAAGCCTTTTTCCTATGTTACACAAGCATTTCTAAATCTTCCATCATTATATATGCCATTCACAGGCATAACCAGATCAACCAATAGAACAAATGCTCAGAGTCCATATTTGAAATTCCCACACTACTCAGGAGCTGGTGGGACATGAACATATTGCTGAGGAGAGGATGCCTTGGGTTGTCCCTGAGGATCATCATCTAATAGGTATTTTTCATGACACGAGTGTCTAAGACTATTGGCATTTATGGTTGAGAGCTTAAGAGATTGAAGATAAAGCCTTATTCAGAAAATCTTAAATTCAAAATATTTCCGTTCATATTAAGTAAAGCAAGTAAACATTTTGAAAATTACTCTAAATCATTCTCTTAATGTGTACCTCAAAATTTCAGGAAATCCACACCATCTACATATGCAGACTAAGGAAGCTTATGATAAAACCATGTATTATGAATAGTACTGAGTAAGTCACCCTCTGCAGACCTCTCTGTGCTGCACCATAACAGCTTACTGTTGGGTATGAATCATGATTTAATTTAAAAGATCTTAACTGGTTTTAGTTCTATTCCTAATGGTCAGATACAAAATATTAATCTTAAAACACTGGTATTCCAGAATGAAGAAGGCTAAAGTCTGGAGTCAAAGAGTAGAACTATCTTGTTAATTGTCCACAACTTGCTAATATACTGTGAAATCCATTAGATATTTGGTAATAAAAATTGTGCTGTCCTTTGGAAATACACATTTTCTGTAATAAGGTTTAAAATGTAAGTGCTAGAATATTCCTAAAGTTCTAGAATATCCAACTACTATATTTGGAGATGCTTTACTTTCATTTAATTTGTAGACCCCTACAAAGGCGTAGATGAACTATGACAAATTTTGATTTAACTACTTTGTAAGGAAATAGTTCAAACATGATTACTGAAGACTGATCTTTTAATGGAAAGATGACTAGAAAGTGTCCATAATGTGAAATTGTGGTGCTTCTCTATCTCTGCTCTCTCTCCCTAGAAGAAAAATGTTAAAATGGACAATGTTTTGTCACCCAAAGCTACAATCAGCATTACTCAGTACTTGTGGAGACCAGCCTCAGCCCATCTGCTTTGCTCTGATCTGACTGCACAGAGCAAACACAAATCTGGGTGGGTTACAGGAAGTAGAAATCCCTGGCACTGCTGCAGGAGCTCGAGGCCCTGCTGCCCCTCTCTCATGCAGGTGCTGCCAAACAGTGCACGCAGCTTTGCAGCTTTGCACTGCTTGTCAGGGTCTCTGCCTAAACCTCTAAAAACTGTCTGAGAGCTGAGGGAAGCTCAAATGGTTCCTTTGTTGGAACCTGCTGAGGCTGCAGCCCTCCCTGTTAGTACTTTCCAATTTTTCATTAGTAATTCCAATCTCATGATGTGGTTAACAGCTACAGTGCCAAAGACTTGTACCCATGGCTTCAACTGGAACAGCATTAGAGCTGCTATGATTTGTGTCAGGGTCTGACTCAGTGCAAAACTTAAGGGGCATCACTGCAAACTAAGGTTTTCCATTTCTCATGAGAACAGCCCCGAGGCTATATAAGCTATAATATTTCAATTTTATAGATGAGAGAGATGAAATTATTTCTTTTGATATTACAGATATGTCCAGGATATCCAGAAATTTATGTCCTTGCCCTAATACTGCAATGGGAAAACAAAAAAACAAGGGGAGAAAACATCTAGAAATTATTGTAACTACATATTTTTTTGCCCTTTGAGGGATTTGTTTTCAAGCAATAGCTTCCTCTAACAGCTTTTAATACTTAACTAGTCACTTTCATCAGCATGGAGTTGTTCTAATTTATTACTTCTATGTTCCAATTATGAAATATGACAGAATTCTAAATATTTAATGGGAATTGGATTATTAGCAATGTGCCCTTGTTGCACACTGCATTGTTATCCTCTTTAGTATTATAAAATGTATGATGTACCTGTAGAAAAGACACCTTAGTAGAGCATACAGATGGAACTGAATTCCTAAAGCAGTCATAGGTTTGCAAGTGTTATTCTCAAGGTCTCTATACAGGTTCTTCAGATTATTTTACATGAGCATTGGTGAAAAAAGGCTTTGCCCACCTTCTTTTAATACAGTAAGCCCACATATTATTCAAAGATACACTGATACAAAATGATCAGCTCGATTACACCCTAAAATTGGTTTTGGTTGGTGTGCAATGTATGGTAAGTTTATAATTTAATATTTTACTGTATGGGATATATTTCTTGCAGATTATAATGACCCTCAGGTTATTTTGGTTCTTGCTCACATTTTAAATGAATTCTTCCAATATTCTTTGAGAAAGGTCAGATTCAGACAAAGGTATATAGAGAAATACTGTCATTTAAAATGCAATAATACAAAACATTATGATTTTATATTGAGAATCACACAGTGAGACCTTGGGTTCATGTGTTAACCCACTGAGTGAAGATTATTATAATATCTGGTAGTCAGTGCAGGAACTTGGGGGTGGAAAGCCTCCTAGATTATTCACCTAATATTGGTGCTTTTTATAAGAGAAATCTATGGTGTTAGAAAAACACAGATTTTGGTTTAAAGGTGAGAGAGGAAAAAGAAGGACAAGTGCTTTATGGCTCCTAAGGTAAGCTTTTCCCACCAAAAGAACTAATTCTAGATTGGCAGTGTATCTGCAATGATTGAAATTAAAATCTTACTGGGCCCGTCAAAAATGTAGCAAATTGGTGTCAGATTTTGATATAAGTAAGACATAAAAATAGAACAGCAGCCCAAAACATTCACTGCTCATAGGAAGATAAACAGAGACAAGCTTGCAAAGTACTTGGGGTTGTGCTACAGGTCAAGCTCTACCACTGTTAAATCAGTAGTGGGAAGAGGACATTCAAGACAAAGTCAGATTTCCTTATAGAACACCTGGTGAGACCAACAGAGTTACTCATACAACAGAGAAATTGCAGCAACCATAGACATAGGCTGAATCAAGAATAACTGAAATTCTTTATATAGTGACCAAGAAGAACATGAAATTACATTATTTCTGAGTTGTCGTGAAGTGATATATATGGTTCATCTCACGTAGTAAAAGCAAGAGTTCTGCCAAAACAGTAATAAACTACTCACCTTCTTTTCTGCTGCCAAATGTTCTCAGGGCCACCAGAGACAAAGATCAGGCCCGTGTCAGTCACTGGTTCCTACTGCCTTCATTGCACTGTAAGTCACAGCAGTCCCACCTGAGTCTGCTGATGCAAAAGCTGATTTTCATCTCTCATGGGTCTTTCCTCATTTCTGTGAGGCACTGACACAGACCAGGCCACCTCCTGTGCCTAAGCATCCATTTATTCAGCCATCTCACCAGCTCTCATTCTTCTGGATCTTCACTACTGCAAATATAAAGCAAACCAAAGACTTTTTAAAAACTTTTTTCCTCATTAACTGAAGTCATTCCTCCTCACTTCAGCCTCATGTTGAGTTTGTGTCCAGGTGACAGGCAGGATAGAGTCTAACCCTTCCATTAGTCAAAAAGAAGACTTATTTCAGACTATTCCTTAAAATTCTAATGTCCACTTTCTCACTATACCTTATAAAAAAGTCCAGAAAGAGTAATCAGAAATCAAGCATAATATTTGCATTGGAGAGGTGGTTTCCTTGAAAAAGGTGAATGAATTAATGTATTTTTCAAATGGTGAGCAGGAAATCTAACTAACATCTAGCTTTTCATAAAAACATGGAAATCAGGTGCAGGGTGTTTTTAGCACAGATTTCAACTACTGGGAATTAGGAAATTGAATTAAGTTCCAATATGCTGCATATGGATGTTAGATTTCTTAATGACTCATGAAAATTAAAAAAAGGTAGTTAGGCACAAAAAGTATCAAATAAATTGGGGTTGGTTTTTTGCTACGAAAAAACTCTGAAGATGTTGTGTCCTATACCTGTATGGGATAGATCATTGAAGAAAAGCATAACTTAAAACTGATGTCATCACAATTATTGCTATTCTGCATCTGCCTAATGTCTAGTTGCTTAATTGAATTGTTTAACTCCTCTTCAGACAGGATTTTAATTTGTTATCTGTTATCCTTTTCTTGGTATTTTTTAAAATTCGTAAGCAATGGAACCAAAACAATAAATACCTTAGTGAAGACACTGCAGAAACCTTTCTAACTTAAAAACCATTTTATTTTAACAAGCTATAGTAGAAATCAGTGAAATTGAATAATTGTTATGCAAATCAGCACAATATTGTACTTCTAGATGGTGAGGAAACTATGTTGTGTTAATGGACACAAGACTATCTGGGGGTTGATGTTTAGAATGATCACTTTATCCTATGAGTACATTTAATTCCTCTCCAAAATAATAATAAAACAGAAGTACCTTAGAAAAATTAGATGACTATATGATTCCACAAGAACACTATTTCTTCCCCTATTATAGATCATTAGGTGGTTAACAATGTGAATGAATGTGGCTGCTCCTGCAAATCGTTTTCAATTAGCTGTTGAAATAGAAAACTCATCTGAGAAACTGCTCTAAAATAATAACACAAGTTTCCCAAGTGAGCACTTTGCTACTGAACAACATGAGCAGTCCTGTAGCTTAAGCCACTAGAGACAATTTATAATTAATGCTCAATTTTCACAGGTGCATTTTTGATATATTTTGTCAGGGTATTGGCATTTTTGTCTGAAAGTTGCAGCTTTAGTCCACATAGCATATATTGACAGAAGCAATGTGTGATGTTAAATCTGTAAGTGAATTCCACTTGGTTAACTTCCAAAAAGATTATTTTATTTAAAATTAACTTTTTGTCAATGCCAATAAGTCTTCTCTATAATAATGACTCTGAACAGAAGGCTAAGTATCATTGCTTCATATATACCACTTCTTGATATTCTTCTTGGTCACTCATACTTCTCTTTTCTGAAAAGTAAAATATTACCCTATCTTGAACCAACAAAGTTATGAGCTGTTTTTCACTGGCTTGTACAGGGCCTTTTAAAACACTGATTCTGGGGACTGGCAGGGGTAATTCTGCCTTATAGTAAAGGATATGCACAGTGTTTACAGTGGTTTAGAAAATATGCCAAAATAGTTTTTTAAAATTCTGTCAAATTCACATAGGTATCTTGTCTATTGTAGAAATTTAATATCTGAACTCCACCTGTCTAAACAGAAGCACAGCAGTTGACTGATTCATTGTTAATGCTTCCCAAGGAACATGTATGTTCCAAGTGGGACACTAGAGAAAACTACCAGCCTGACATCTTTTGTTTGTGACGACGAAATTAATCGCAAACTGCAAATTGTTTAGGGCTTCAGTGTGTTGATAGATATTTAAGGTCTAGAAAAAATAATTTTTACTGCACACAGATTTGTACTAATATAGTAGGATAATTAAGGAAATCACCCTGCAAATGTCTGCTGCAGGCACATTAAAAACATTTGTTAGAAATCTGTGGCATGCAGAATGTTATGATCAAGATTCCTTAAAGAATTCTGTGCAGCTTCTGTACACCTGTATTTTTTGTCAAGATGGATTTTATTGCCATTGCATTGTTGTGATTTAATGCGGCTTGCTCATAAAAATGTCGAGTTAGTCTCTGGCTGCTTTAACACCAGAATGGCATTTCTGCTGTCCTCAGCTACGAGAATTTTCAGCCACTGCCTATGCAATACCATCAATTGCAGTGTCATATGAAATTCCACTTTCTCTCTGTGAATCCTCACTCAGAGATTAAACAAGCATCTATCAAACTTTGTTCTCCTATAACTGTGCTGTTTAAGATGTAGCTCTACAAATCTTTTTTTTTCTACAGGCTCTGATGCCCTGTTGGCCTCTATTGCTACCAGCCCATTATGTGAGTCTACAAGACACAACTTTACAGAAGCTGGGTTGAAAAGTTACATTGGCCAGCCAGATACAGAATTTGAAGACAGAAATTAAAGGATATTTTAACTAATTTTATGCATTTATGCAACCCTGGAAACAGGGATGATAATAGGGTGTATTGAGAGGAAATGGAGCACTATGTAGTGTTGAGATAAAGAAAACAGAGCAAAGATACTGAACTTGAAGTGAGGTTAGTGCAGAAATTCTCAGAAAAAGAAAAAAAGCCATAAGTTCTAGTTTGAAATTTAAGAATATTATTAGTTTAAAAATATTTGTAGGACTCCAAAAAGTAATACACAGATATTCATCAAAATAGTTCTGTTTGTGAGAAACAGCTAAGAAATGTTAGAGGTGACAGAATGACACACAGAGTGTCATCTGGACATCAGCTGTCGTTTGGGAGCCAGCTCAGACTCTGATCACTCATGTGCCATCCATGCCCTCGGAGTTCAGCAGTTACTGGGATACAACAGTGCTTTCCTTTTCTTACCTCAGGTCTGTGAGGATCACAACAAATGAAACTTGACTCTTGCTTACAAACTGGTGGAAGCCACAGTCATAGCAGTTCTCAGACCTCTCCTGGAGAAAATGAGCATCTCTTCATTTTAAGTCTCATCCTGGATATTTTCTTTAACAAAAATTGGAAGTTCTTTGTTACTTTAAAGGAGTATCTACTTTTTATCAAACTTATCTCAAATTAGCCTATGTGCTCAAAACCTATTAACAAGGCATGTGTGCTATGGTTGCACAAATCTCCTTTCCTTAGTAAACTAGGCCAAATACCTCTAAGAAGCCAAATGAAAGTTTAATCTTTTGGAAATGACATTTAAAAAATAATTTCTTGTAGATAAATTACAATCTTGTACCAAATCTAGTATCATGTTAATCCTACTATTCAAATGTACAGGAAACAAGAAATAATACTCTTTACATGAATTTTTGACTCTTCCTCTATGCTTCTACATGGCAGGTAAGATTTTCAATCAAGCTGTTTAGAACACCTGAGATATTCCCCAGCAAATGACTGCCTTGTCTAAGCTGAGCCAATACTGACACCAGTGAGGCATGCATCACCATGACATTCAGATGCATTTTGCATTTTGACTGAAGTACAAACCACTCCAGGCTGTCAGACCACGCAGCCCAGGTAGGATGCATGCATTCTGCTCTGTACTTTGGCAAGGGAACTATAAGCTGGCTAAATTTTAGTCAAGGGCCAAATATTCAAGAATCTGGAGATGATGGAGAGCCTTGATAATACAACTCTGTCTTAGGGTTGCTGTTTACAACTTCATTTTGTAGGTTTTCTTGAAGAATACAAAAACTTCTCCTAAAAAAAAAGAAGGGAGCCTGAAGTAAAGATAAACAAGTTGACTGCTGAATACTGAGGCAAAACGGAAATAGCTGTGTAGATATGAGGCCTGTTGGACAGCTTTATAAATAGAAGTCAGTGGATCACAAAAAAAACCCCAAACAAAACAGCACAGTCTTTTTCTTTTTAATAAGGTTTTAAAAAATACATAATTCTACTATTTTAAAGTTATCATTCATGTGCTACAGAGGAAGTTTCTAAAACTGAAAAATGTTTATTTTCTAGAGACTGTTCTCAGCAGAACCTGGCAAAAAAAGCTGTTCAAAAAAAGACAATGATACAGTAGTCAAATTAAATAAGCCAAGTATTTAATAGGGCAATACTTCCTTCTGCTGGTTCCTAAACTTCATAAAGCAGAATTAATGCAAAACCCCAGGACATGACTGGCTAGATTCATAAGCAAGAAAAGGAAACTGGAATTGATGCCACCTTTCATCCAAAGTCCAGTCACCAATGCTTCTGGGAGAAGGCACTAAACAGAGAAGACCCATGCCTGTTTGAGGAGGCTTTTAGAAGGGATTTTGAAATAAACCTCCTTGTTTTGTTTCATGTACATGTTCACTGAGTCAGAATGACTCAAGTCTTATATGTAAACCACAAACTGGGGAGATGAGACTTTTAATCCAATCCCTGTCCAGACAGACATACAACATTCTTCAAGTGAAACAGTTAAATTGGAGATGAGCACCCCAAATACCCTGTAAAACCCTGATTAGATCAGACCTGTGGGAAGTGCTGAGCCTACAAAAAATAAGACACGTCCCCTTACAGCCTGTAACTGACTGACACTGGATAAGACAGCAATTCCCATTGTTTTCTATTTCATTATCCTAATATTTTCTTTCCTTTCAGTTTTGCAGCCAGTCTGACAAATAAAAATCAGTTATTGGCACAAACTTTCTCAGAATTCATGGACAGGTTTTACATGTGATGTGAAGATAATGCCAAGAAATTAGCTTCATTTCTAGTTTTCTTAATAGAAACTGCTAAGCAAACATGATTACTTTTAAAGAACATAAAGAAATGTAACAATCTAAAGGTCTGTCACTTTATTTTTACAGTGATTGATCCAGAGTTGCTGATACCTCAGCAGAAGTTTTGAACAATATCAGGCTAAAGGAATATTACACATAACAGTTTTTCTTTCTTTATTACTTATTATAAGTTTGGGGGTTTTGGATGATGAGAAAACTCTGCTTAGAAGCTTAGTAATGTGTTTCTATGTTTATTCTTCAGGCATTTTCAAATTCATCCCAATGGCAACTCATTGTGAGACAGTGTGAGTTGTTTTCATGATTTCAAAGTAGAAGCTTCCAGTTACAATCTGCAATAGTTTAAAAGCTGCATTGGAACGTTGTACTTCATGAAGTTTTAACTGACTTTTTTGGAATTGTCTTTTCTTTTTTCTCTTTGCTCTTCCCTTCTCAGTCCTGTCATATTTTAAGGAATTATCCTCTTTTTGTCTGCTCAAGAAAACGTGGTTTGCTCATGGAATCCTACATGAGCAATGGTTAAAATTTTGCACGAGTTAATTAATTTTTACAAATCACAACAAAAGGAAGCATCATACAAGAAATTTTCACTTCCTGTTAACAAGGGCACGTGCTGTTGAATATCTGTTCACCATATTTTAATGAACTACAGTATCTTGGCAAAATGACAGACAACACCCTTTCTTTCTCTGACAAGGCTTGTGAGAGAGGGAAACCAATCTAGCCGAAGGATTCTTGCAGTACAGCTGTTGTCAGTATGACAATTGCTGTCAGTAAGACAACTGCTCCAATAAATGTATATTACTCACTTTTTTTAAAAGCAGTAAATATGACTGTAAACTTTACCCAGTAGTGGAATTTTTCAACAAGGTAATTTGTTGAGTGGGTGTTATGTCACCTTTCATGTTATTTAAGATTTCTGTCAGTATAACAAAGTCTGGCATCAACTCAGTGGATCAATGTTCTTTACTACTGAATTACTTAATTGAGTACAAGTGGATGCAGAGGCTAAACCAAATAGCTGTTTGCTTGGATTTTCTTTACTATGTGGATTATATACAGCAGTAGACATTTTGGATTGAATTTCTTTGAACAAGAAAGATAAAAATCCAATAGATAAGGTGTATGCCCTGTGTCTCTGCTCTGAGAACTGGGTGAGAAGTTGCAATAAGTGGATGAACATAGTATCATTTTTCCAAGATCAATTTCTTAAATAAAAACTAAGTTATCTCTAGGGTTATTTCTTTATGTTAATCTGCTGAACTTCTTTTAACCTGAAGATGCCATGAAGAACTGCTGGGAAAAAAAAACTAAGAAATATTTTTCTTTTGCTTCCAAATGAACAAACTGGATTTGTAATAGTGATGGCTCTGTAGCCATTTTCACTCTGATACAGCTCATCCAATTCACACATTTCTTGTAACTTCAAGCACTTTAGTCTGTGTTTTCATCTGGTGAGGTAGGGTAATGTTGACAGGAGAAATACATACATGCTGATGAGACACTGGCTCTCTTAGATGCTGATTTTTTATTATTACTCTGCATAATGATATGTTGGAAGTGTTTAAAAAGGCAAATTACGGTTTGTGTTGGTGTTCTTCACTTACAGAAGCACACTTTTAAGAACTGGAAGCTTATGCTTTCTTCAGGATTGCATACTTGAGACTTTTCATATTGTCTTGGAAAGGACACTACAAACATGTTACATGTGCCTAACAAGCATTACAAAATAATGTTATAAACACATTAGATCACCCCTCAGTGTTTATACTTGTGCCAAATTCCTGAAGGTATGATACTGTAAGAAAAAACCACAGCAGACATTAAATGCAATCAATTTTACAAGTGTACCTTATGGAATAAATGAGTAAACCATACATGTGTTGAATAATGTTTGTGTTGCAGATGTTCATTTAGTATCTGTTTGTGCATTCATAGTTACAGGCTTCCCATCTGAACATATCTATTCTAATGAAGCTTTGGCAGCAGCTCCAGTTGCAATGTCACACGGGTTGGTACTTGCTGTCTGTGTCTAGTGCCTCAAAGAATAACAAACAATATTAAACACACCCAAACTTCAGTGCTAATGAGCAAGACCTCCCCACTCTGCTCCAGGTGTTTTACTGACATACAAAATCAGGACTAGACAACTGCCCTCTGATTCCCAGATTACATTCAATTAGTGACTAGACACAACAGGGAGTTTAGTAGAGTTTAAAATAAAAATAATAATAAAAAAATCACCATTAGGTGTATTTGTCACAATAATTTAGTAGTGCTTCCTCCAGCTTTTTTAACCTGAAACAGTTTGGACCATTGAGGGATACAGCAATCAATCAATTTCTCTGGCACAGATGGTGCTTTTTAAGGCAAAACCCAGAAACTGATGAGAGATTGCTGTCAATACCTCTCTCCAGGTGAAAGAATGCCTCTTTAGCAACCAAGTCCCAGGCCAGTAGACTGTAATAACAGATGAAGTAATTCAGACTAGTTAACTTTCAAGCTTAGCTCTACTGCTACAGTCAACAGTGCGTGAATGCTGCCCAACTGCATGAAATTCGCTTGTTCTCTCCTATCAGCTTCAGCCAAGTCTTTCTTTAGAGTGTATCATACGTTTGCAGTTTTCCCTGTAATTCTTTTGTAATTATGGGGACTATTTCCTATCCTTTATTAATTTGTGCTTTAGAGTTTTGAATGCTTATTAATTCTCATTTGATAAACTCTGGTTAACTCCTATGCCTTTGTGGGATGGTGTGAGACATTCACACCAATTTGTCCAAGGACTTAGGGCTTTGCAGAACAGACAATATACAATTGTGCACCACTGGAATGTGCAAATTTAACTGCAAAAATGTAGATAGCAGTTTTGTTATTTCGCAATTTTTCAGTGTTTTACCTTGTAATCTTAATATTCTCTTTATGTTTATCTTGCTTTAGAAGGAACATAAACACCTGTAACGATTTCTCAGTAGGTAAATTAGTAGTTGAAAATACGTGTTTCAAATAAATGGACTATTTCCCAGTCACTTCTGCTTAGAATAAGTTCCACTCTGGTTCCTATCCTTTAGCTCCATTTTCTGCCTAATATTAAGAATATTTCTTTCTCTTTTTTTTTTAATCTTTCCTTGGCAGAAGGGCTCAGCTTAGTAATTGTTTAACTACTAAACCATAATAACCAAATGATTTAATGACATAATCACTAAGCAGCAATTATTTAATTACTAATGAGTTTTTTCTTCACTTCTCTAAGGTTCCAAACTACTCTGGAAGCATCTCAAGGCTAAAGATATTAGTTAAAATGAACAGAATATTTTTCAGGATAAACACAGTACTCCAATATTTAGCGCTTAAGCTCACAAGGAGAAGGACACTTCACTCATTCATCTGAAAAAATACCTATATTTGAGAGAGAATTTACTATAATGAACTGCGTATTACTGAAGGCAGCTATGGCAGGTAGTATAACAGTTGTGAGAAGTTTGAGATATAGATTAAATGCTTAAGTACTTTCATATTATTTATCTTCAAAAATCACCAGAATTTTTTGGGGTTTTTTTTGTTTGTTTTGTGTTTTTTTGTGGTTTTTTTGGGGTTTTTTTTAACCTTTTGCTTGGTTGGTTGTTTTGGTTTTTGTTTTTTTGTGTGTTTGTTTTTCTTTTTGGAGGTTTTTAAATTAGTGTCTAATGGACAAAAACTGAAAAAAAAGCCAAATTCAAATTTGGGAGCATTCTTAGCTGTTGGCCAGGATGAGACCGTACTATAAACAAAAAGGCATGAGAAAACTGCATTACTTTGTCACCTTTCGATTCAGAGATTTTCATATGCAAATTTTGAGGTGACTGAAACCGAAGTTCTTGGAGGTGCTGTGCCCCAGGACTGTTTTCTCCAGCAACTGTGACTCCATTGCCCAGATAAAGCTGTGTCCAGTAGTTCTGTGATATCCCACTGAAAGTAATGGGAATGCTTTACTCAATAAAGCTTTAGAAGAGCTGATCATGTATTTGACTGATATTTAACCCAGCAGGTAAATGGGAACACAGGTGCACAATGAACCTTCAGTCAGAACAGCATTTAGTATCTGTGCTGCTCCACTGACTGCACCAGCACACTGTGTGCTGTATTCTCTGCTCTCAGTATTCAATGTCAGCTCTGGGTACAGCTGTACTGGGCTTTCTTTGGTCACAGGGCTGTGGGGGTCCCTGCTGCTGGCGCTCGGCTGTCCCCGGGAAAGGCCTGCCTGCCCCCCGGCCCAGTGAGCGAGGCCTGCGCCCGGGGTCCCCCTGAGCAGAACCGGCCCTGGGGCCCACCCGCGACCGGGACACGGTTCTGAAGAGTCCATTCAGCGCTGGCAGCTCCGTGGGCAGCTGCAGTTCGAGCTGCAGGCTCATCTCTGGGTGGGCAGGAGAGCTCCCTCAAGAAGCCATGAACTGCTGATCCTTTGCACAACAAAGGGCCCGGCCAGGTGAGGGACACACAGATGTGGCAGAAGCCAAGGACCCTTAGACTGTGAGGCTATAAAAACCCAGGGGTCCCTCCTGAGAGGTACTCTGCTTGAGCTGCTATTTTATGATTTAGTTACTACACCGCGATTAAATTATTTTAAGGATCAGAACATCTGAGACTATGTATACGTATCTGTATCTGTATCTGTATCTGTATCTGTATCTGTATCTGTATCTGTATATGTATATGTATATGTATATGTATATGTATATGTATATGTATATGTATAACCTATGGCTGAGCTGGTATAAGGAAATCTGGTCTGTGTGTGAGAGGTGCAGCTGCAAAGGGGCTTCAGTCCCAGCTCAAGTGTTGTGAATATGACAGCCAGAGTAGTTCCTAGGTAGTGGGGCATACGATCTTGGAATGGCTTGGGCTGGAAAAGATCGTAAAGATCATCTAGTTCCAAACCTCCTGCTGTGACCAGGGACACGTAAAATGAGACCTAGTTGCTCAGAACCCCATCCAACCTGGCCTTAAACATAGAGATAGGACAGCCACAATTTCCCTAGGCAACTCATTCCAGAACTTCATCACCCTCACAGTAAAGAATTTTTTCTGTAATATCCAATTCAAACCTTTCCAATTCAAACCTCTTTCAATTTGAACCTATTTGCCCTTGCCCTGTCACTTCATGCTTGTGGTAAATAGTTTGCCCCATCTTTCCAGAAGTTCCCTTCAGGTACAGAAAGGCTGCAATTAGGTTTACCTGAAATCTTGTCTTTTCCTGGCTGAACAATCCCAAATCTCTCAAGCCTTTCCTCATAGGAGAGGTCTCTGTACCTCTGATCAATTTGGTGACCTTCTCTGGACTTGCTCTAACAGGTCAATGTCCTTCCTGTGATGGGACCCCAGAAATAGATGCAGTACTCAAGGTGGAGCCTCACCACAGTGGAGGTGCAGAATCTCCTCGCTTCCCTGCTGTCCATGCTACTTTGGATGAAGCCCAGGCCACATTTGGCTTTCTAGGCTTTAAGTGCACGTTGATGGCTCATGTTAAGCCTTGAATCCACCAGCACTTGCAAGTCCTTCTTGGCAAGGCTGCTCTTGATCTGTTTAGTCCCCAGCCTCTGTTGATACTGGCTGCTTTCCCTAACAGCATGGCAGTGGCCCCGTGTGCCCTCACCAAAGCAGTGAGGAGGCAGTGCAAGGCTGGGCTGGGGCTGCTGGACATGAGACCTGGCCCATGACACCAGTGCAGTACTGGGTCACGAGGCCCAAAAACCAGCAGCAGTTCCTGGCACCAGGGCTGTGAGGCCCAGCACGTGGCAGTGATGTGCTGCCAGCGCCATCTTAGGTCAGAGCACAGCCTGGCATCCCCAGTTATACTGGGCAGTGAGGCCCGGCACATGGCGGTGGTGCCATCCCGGGCTGTGAGGCCCAGTACATGGCGGTGGTGTTATACCGGGCTGTGAGGCCTGACGTATGGTGGTGACATTATACCATACTATGAGGCCCAGCACATGGCAGTGGTGCCATTCTGGGCTGTGAGGCCTGGCGTATGGCGGTGACATTATACCATACTATGAGGCCCAGCACATGGCAGTGGTGCCATTCTGGGCTGTGAGGCCTGGTACATGAAGTGGTGTTATACCGAGCTGTGAGGCCCGGCACATGGCAGCAGTGCCGCGCCGGGGTGTGAGGCCTGGCACACAGCGGCAGTGTTATATACCAGGCCGTGAGGTGTGATACATTGCAGCAGTGTTATACCAGGCTGTGAGGCCCAGCACATGGCAGCAGTGTTATACCAGGCTGTGAGGCCCAGCACNTCAGAGCACAGCCTGGCATCCCCAGTTATACTGGGCAGTGAGGCCCGGCACATGGCGGTGGTGCCATCCCGGGCTGTGAGGCCCAGTACATGGCGGTGGTGTTATACCGGGCTGTGAGGCCTGACGTATGGTGGTGACATTATACCATACTATGAGGCCCAGCACATGGCAGTGGTGCCATTCTGGGCTGTGAGGCCTGGCGTATGGCGGTGACATTATACCATACTATGAGGCCCAGCACATGGCAGTGGTGCCATTCTGGGCTGTGAGGCCTGGTACATGAAGTGGTGTTATACCGAGCTGTGAGGCCCGGCACATGGCAGCAGTGCCGCGCCGGGGTGTGAGGCCTGGCACACAGCGGCAGTGTTATATACCAGGCCGTGAGGTGTGATACATTGCAGCAGTGTTATACCAGGCTGTGAGGCCCAGCACATGGCGGCAGTGTTATACCGGGCTGTAAGGCCCAGGACACGGTGGCGATGCCGCGCCGGGCCATGAGGCCCAGCACACAGTGGCAGTGTTATATACCACGCTGTGAGGCCCAGCACATGGCGGCAGTGTTATACCAGGCTGTGAGGCCCGGCACGTGGCGGCGATGCTGCGCCAGGGTGTGAGGCCCAGCACACGGTGGCAGTGTTATATACAAGGCCGTGAGGCGCGGCACATGGCGGCAGTGTTATATACCGGGGTGTGAGGCCCGGCACATGGCGCCGGCCCCGCCCCGGCCCGGCCCCGCCCCGATCGCGGGCGCCGCGATATGTCCGACCCGCGGTTCCCGTCAGGCAGCGCGCGGGGCCGCGGCTGCCCCCGCCTTCCGCTCGCGCTCCCCCGGCGGCGGCGCTGAGGTGGCGCCG
>VZTB01012900.1:118976-129440 GCA_013397245.1 Thryothorus ludovicianus | reverse complement strand
CGGGCCTCGCCCAAACCGGTGCCCGCAGCCCGAGCCGAGTGCTGGCCGTCACCCGGGGCGGGAGGCGGGACCCGGGGCGGTCGGGCTGGAGCCGGAGCTGTTCGGCTGCCCTCGAGACTCAGCTGCTCCCACGGCCTGGCACCACCGCGGCTCGGCGGCGTGAGCTGCTGGCGGGCTGGCACCGCCGATATTGCCCTTCCCTAGGCGGAGCTTGTGCCTTCTCATGGCACAGAGGATAGTGTTGGCTGCTGAGGTTTGTGTTTGAGGGAAGTTGGTTTACACTTTGATTATTTTTTTTTTACAATTTTTATGTGCAGTTCAGCTTATTCATTGTTTTTGTTTTTTTTTTTTGCTACTAACAAATGCAGTCCTCATACCGATTTGTTCCCAGTCATGGTGGAGCTGTGGATTGCACACCCCTCATCAACTAATGTGGTGCAAAGTTATGTGCTTGTATGGGACGTTATCTGATAAATACGACATTGTGCTCCATAGTATGATCTGTGGTGTAAAGAAGATAACTTCTCTGGGCATTTGAAATACAGCTATTAAAGTGGAGGAAAAATTACTTAAGTAAGAGATGATGGCCGTACAAGGTGTGGCTGTGGTCACTTCTTTTTTTTCAGCCTAGAGAAGAGGAGACTGAGGGGAAGAGGAGGGGCAGACACTGATCTTTGTGGTGACCAGTGACAGGATCCAAGGGAATGGTTTGAAGTTTTGTCAAGGGAGATTTAGATTAGATATTGGAAAAAGATTCTTCATCCAGATCGTGGTTGGGCAGTGGAGTAGGCTTATCAGGTGAGTGATTACAGCACTAAACCTTACAGTTCCAAAAGAGTTTTTCAGTGCTCTCAGGGCATGTGGTGGGATGTCATGTGCAGGACTAAGAGTTGGACACGGTAATCTTTGTGGGACCCTTCCAACTCAGAATATTCTGTGGTTCTATTAAGGAAAGGTGACAAGGCTAGTCTGAGAAATCTCTGGTTAATGTAAATGTCCTCACTCTTTAAGCTCATTACCAATTTCATTTTAGTTATTTGAAGCCAATCCAAAGAAGTTTTGAGTTTTGGAAGGCTCACTTGAGCTTAGCAGTGGAACAGACAAATTCCCATTTGAAGTGATAACTGAATTTTCAATAACTTAAGTCTTATTGTGGCTGCATCTACTGTGATTTTCTATGGTGCTAATTTCTGTCCATCCTTATGGTGCTCTTCTACAGATCATTCTGCTCTTTTTGCTACAGCTGTTACACTCTTGGTACATTTACTAATGTTATATCGTTTTTTGTTGTTTCTATGTGAGTGCTTTTAAATCCTAACTTAAAGCAGTTATAAATACAACTAGCTTTTAATAAAGTTAGGTATTTTTAAATGTAACTGCCATGATAAAGATGGCTGAAATAAAGCTTTTAAAACAGTTACTTCATCAGAAGCTTATTGCTGTTTTGGGCAATGAGCTCTTGTTTTTTAATCTGTGCTCTATCAGGTTTTTAGTTCATCACTTGTCTAGTAACTGCAGTGGTGTTCCAGGGAATTGTATTTTTGCAGGCTGCTGGTTTTTTTTGCCTGCCTAATGAACTTCCATGGCTATGGTTAGTTTTAGACGGACAGTTACTTTTTAAAGAAGTATCTTCATATAGCTTACAATGTTATTTTTAAAAGAACTTGTTCACGATTTTGATACTTTACCTTACAGTACTGGTTTTAACACTTTCTTTGAGTCTATCCATATAGCATTGCATTGGAGTTTTGGACATCTCAGATCCATGGACTACCTTTAAGGAAATGTGTGTATAAACATGAATATATGTTTATATGTATTAAAAAATGAGGAAGATTAAGTCTGTTGTCAGTAGTTTTACTTTCCTTACGTTGGTGTCTGCACCACCAATATTTGAGCAGAGTGGAAGAAGGATTCACTGTTGGTTTTGTCTTTGAGAGCAACTGCTAAGAGGATTCCTAGAATACATTTTGTGTGTTAATGTAGTTAAAGAAGCTAAAAATTTGGAAACTGTACCTTAAAATGGATGTAGATGTTTCCTATGGCAATGGAGACCACTTGCAAGAGCTGTTCCTGCACATCTTCTCTAATCCAATCCATTACCCCTTACTGGAGTTCTGATTGTTCAGGCTACAGATTTTTGAGCTCTCAGTTGTGCTGATAAAACTGTTACTAGGCCAGGTTATTTTTAACCTTCACACCATAGTTCTGTGCAAAGTTGTGCTGGCAAAACTGAAGAAGAAGGGCAGGAACTCATTAGACCAGCTTTCCTCCCAGGAAGAAAGAAGTCAGTGAAAGCTTGGCTTCAAATTATAGCATTGTAATTAAAAAAAAATACGTTACAAGGTGTGAAATTAATCCTGATACTTGCCTTTTAAAGGATGCTCTGCATTTTGAGTCATCTTTAAGCATCTCTTAACGTATATGTCTTGATGCATAAAATGGAATATCCATAAGAGCTATCACCACTTGGTGTCACTTTCTGAAAACCCATGGCTGTGTTATCAGGTTTCTTTTAACTGTATTTAAGAAAAATATCAGCTGTGTTATGGTGTAAGTGAGGTTATCATATGTATCTTGTTAGAATTCTGCTAACGTATCATTGCTTGTGCCTGTTTTTAGTATAAATTGCATTATGTCCTCTGAGCACATTTTATAATTGCTTTTTTCCTCTGAGGTCAAGTAAAACTAAATTCTTAAAATAAAAACACTTCTCATTTATGTTGTCTGTTCTGTAAAAGAAGTCTCTGAAATAGTAGTTTATTTTGCCTAAAAAGCTATTAAATTTTGCCTCTGTGTTATTAAGAAAAAATAAGTGTTGTAAAGAATGTCGTACAGAGAAGAAAAAGTTAGAGAGTTAGGCTTGATTCTCTTTCCAAGACCTGGCATGTGGCCTATGTCATCTCTGTCAAGTGGAATTTCACTTCAGAATCTTCCTCTTTCCCCCCTGCAAGAGTTTTGTTTAGTATCCTGTTCTCTTGTTTCCTAGCACCATGTCTGACTTCGTCATCCTTAGATGGTGGAGGAACCATAGAAGGAGTTTAGCTTTGTTGCTTCATTTAATCTCAAAACTTAACATGGGCCAACACGAGCAGCCCCATTCTCATACAAGTAGAGGATGATTCTCTGCTCCCCTGTGATAAGCTGTTACAGACTAATTATTTCTGCAGCTTTATTAGATGATTGGTACTCTGTATAAAGAAATAGCAGAGTTTCTTATTTTGTTAAGAAATACTTTCAATTATGTTAAAGAATGTTAGAAGAAAGAAGAAAACTTTATTGGCCATCTCTTTATTTTAAAAAACAAATGAAACCAATTGTGATAAGATATGCTGATGTAGATTTGGTTAATTCCAAAAGGTACATATTTTTCATTACTACTTTTGTACATGGCTTGTTTTGCTGAAAGAAAACATCTACGGGATGAGGAACTCCATCTAATCAGATCTATGCAAAATTTTTATCAAGTCTTAATTGATAATGGAAACAGTATGCAGTGCATTGTAGGTATGGTTTGGGGATTTTGCAGTTGTGGAGTTCTTTTGTTTGAAGTGGTTTTTGTGGGTGGTTTGCTTGTTGTTGGTGTTGTTTTGTGGGTTTTGGGGAGTTATGTGTAGGTTTTGATGGGGTTTAAAGAAAATGTGACCGTGGCAAAATCTTAGAAAATTTGGGAGGCTATAGTAGTCTGTGGGTTTGGGTGGGGTTTTGTTTTGTGTTGGGTTTTTTAATATGCAAAGAGAATAAAGCTGTAATCAGTTGTGCTTTGTAGAAGGCCTTTCACATTTCTTGTGAATCACTTACCTGGAAGAGGAGTATTTTTTAAAAGAGACCTTTCACTGTGGTGTCAGAGGCTTCCTCTGATAGTTCCTGGTGTTTTATGCAAAAAATAGCTTCATTTCTGTGGAGGATGTCTTTAATAGCAAAGATGACCGTGCAAGTCATTGTCAGAATGGTGATGGAGCATCAATCTTTGACAATCCTGTATCAGATCATGTTTCATCTTTAAAGAACATGGAGGGAGGGAGACTGTTCTATGGGAATTACTGACAACTGCAGTGTTCCTTACTGAACAGTGAAGTATTTTGTGAAAGTACTGAATGTTCTGGTATGTGTGTTTTTTTGTTGTTTTGGTTTTTTTTTACTGTCTAGTCTCAAGATGGCAGAATTATTTATGGAATGTGAAGAAGAGGAACTAGAACCCTGGCAAAAGAGAGTGAGAGAAGTGGAAGAGGATGATGATGATGAGCCAATCTTTGTTGGGGAAATATCCAGCTCAAAGCCAGCTACTACATGTAAGACAACGCTTTTCCATAATTTAAAACAGATCTTTCAAGGTATAGGAAGTTAAACTTAGTTTGAAAGTATAGAATTCTTAATAGTATCACTTAGGAAATTTCACATCTTAAAGCTGTGTGTTTCTTGCTTATTGAAAATCAGAGTTCTTAAAAAATTCTGTCTTAAACCTGAGGTTATGCACAGTTCTAGTTACCTCTAACCTTAAATCTGAGGTCAAAATAAGGACATTTAAAGGTTTTAGCATTAGCAACTGAATTTAAAAGCCAGTATATATAAGGCTGAAATTATGCATGCAATTGCTTACAGTATAGTTAATAGTTATATATTTGGGGGTGTCTGCCTGTTAAAAGAATGTGCATGAATTTAAGTCTTCCTATTACAGTCTTGTTTTGTTTTTTTTTTCCTCAATCCTTTCACAGCCAGAGATAAAGAGACAGGACTCCAGCTAGGTGCTAGTATGGAAGCTGATTTATTGATCACCCAGTCTCATCTTTTATACCTTTTAGGTGTCAGCTAAGTATAGATCCATAGCTTAAGCAATAATTACCATAACCATATCTGTATTTTTTAACAACATTGCTTCATTCTACCTATGCACTGCCTCTTACAAATATATAAGGTGTTGCCATCTAAGCATTATTTTCAAAATCTTGCTTGCTTCTGCCAAGGTTTGTGGCCTACTAAGCTTAGCATATCTACTTTTATAATGAGTTCAGCCGTGCTTTCAGTTCTGCCTTCTGGCTTTATTGCCACAATCTCTCATTTCATATGTTGGTGAACATAACTGACAAAACCAAGGTAACTGTCTTAAGTGTCTATAATAAAAGCACAATCTGGAAAGTGATAAATATGAAAATATTGAAAGCTTGTCTGTGAAGTAGGAGATTTTTATTGATCAATTTACCCATCCTTTGTGAAATAGAGAGGGTTTTTTTCATCAAGTGGTTTAGTTTTCTTCTAAATGCAGACAGTGCAGGGAGTGAGGTTAGGTGGTTGTGTTGACAGGAGATGTGTCAGGATTCTGTGTTTGTCCTTTGCTTGGGCTTTGACAGGTAAGTAAAGAAGAACTTTCTTGTTGTTATTTTAATTAAGTAATTAAACTTTTCTTGTGTATCCATCTTGTAGACAATTTTTAAGAGCTGTGACCTAAGGTCTCCCTAGCGATCACATACCCAAGACTTTGCCTGGTGAGATTTACTCCTCACAGTTTCTGCCTCATCTCTGCTAATGCTTGTATCCAAGATTTCCATAGTAGTTTTCTGGAGATATATAATTTGCAGTGAAGGATCTCAAATTTTACACAAGGCTATCTGTCACACTCTACTGCGTGGGTTTCAGAGCTGTTATTAGCTGTTCAGTCATTTTAGTTCACAATACTTACATCTTGCATCTATTACTTTTTTGCTTACTGGGATAGTAAGTTTAAGGCTTTTTACCCTAGGTAAAAAAAGTGGAAAAATTATTTTAAACATGAAAATAATACTGAATCTGATATTTAAATGCTCTCACATGAAAATATTTTTGAGAGTGAATACTTTAAAAATACTCTGGATACTCTGAAAACTTGGAAGAATATTTTACAATTACTCCAAGTTTTCTGCAGTTACAAACTTTCACAATGTCTGAAAATTACCCTTACTGTTCTCTGGAAGGTCCAGAGACCTCTGCGTTGCTGTCTGTCATTGGCAGTAGGTCACTGTATAGAACAGCTATTAAGGCACTAGCCTTAATAAGGCTATATATATATGTGTTTGTATATAATAATGAAGTTGTTGTTTGGAACAACAAATATGCCACGTTTGATTACAATTGTTGTAACCTCAAGATTTTTGGTATGATTCTGTGAACTTCAAGAAATTTGGTAAAAGGGACTGAAAATGTTTACTTCTTATTCTGGTGCTGTCCATACTTGGTCCTGACACAAGCAAAATAATTTATGGTATAACTTGTTACTTTATCTTTTTTCCTTCTCTTTCCTCAACTTTTCTCTTTCTAACCTTCTACTTCACTATCAAAAAGAGCTATGGAAGAATGGCCTCAGTTCTTCTCTGGCTTGTAAGTAGTACTACCTGGCAGTAGTCAGGCTTCAGTTTGTTTTTGGTGATAGGCAAGATACGGTGAGCTCAGCTTTGCTTATCACGGTTTAGTTTGCACCTGATCACATGAAAAATTGATGACAAATAGAAACTCACATATGAGTCTTAATTTTCCTGAAAAGTGTATTTTCTACAATGAATTGCATTTTCTTAACCTTTTCCTGACAGTATAATTACTGGTTATGTACAGACTGTGTGGAAAGCTTGAAGGAAATATTAAAACCCCAACTTTGACTTGCTGTTAGACAGTTGTGTAGAATCAAGTGTCCCTTCTGATGTACTGGAGGATTATTTTGGCTGAGATGAAAAGTAGTTCACACTTCGTTCTCTTTACCTTTTTCTGCAACTGCTCATTTTTCCTACAGTTACCACTTAGCCTCCTTGCTTCCTTTTTCGTATTGATACAAATTACAGGTTTGTTACTGCTTTAAAGTGTTACTCTGCATGTCAGCATGCCTGTGCTTCAGTGCTGTTTCGCCTAAACAGGACAAAGAACACTTTGATGGAAGAGAGGAAAGTGTGCATCAATGCTGTGATGAATCAGTTGAGTCATATAAATGTAGTTTATAATTTCAAATCACTGGTTTCCTGAAATGTTTTTTTTAAAAGTAGCAAAATCTACCTTTGTAATTTAGAATATGTGCACATCAGACTGTCTTGACTATGCTATGCTCATCTGTGCTTTGCGAGACATAACTTCTAGAATAGCTTTTGTTTTGTAGATAGATGATGCCTTAGTTTAATTTCACTCTGGAATTCATGTATAAGGTATAGATTTGTTAATCACAAAATGTATGTCTTCAGCTAAGTACCAAAATAATTTAATCCTTGTTTGTAGTTACTGTTTTGTTGAAAGTAAAAGTAGCATTACTATTACAGGAACAAGTTTTGTCATATCTTAAAGATGCAAACCTGTTTAAATCTGTTGGTTGCAGCTGCTTTTTATTAGTGTGATCTAAATGCAGGTGGCAGGTTGAAAGCTGTGATCTTCTGAGCTCTACTGCTATTAGATTTATCAACTAGAGGTGTGTACTGATGAGCCATTGTTGGTGGAAATAGCCTTAAGATTATTAAACACCATTTGTAGATACTCTGAGATCTATTGTTTGAGAACCTGATGTAATTTGATCCTGATTTGAGATGTTACTTTAAGCCTTGTGAGTTAGATATTGGAGAATCAATCTAATTTCATATGAATATTTTCACAGGTCACAGCAAGCAATGTGTCAGCAACACTAACGGAATTGAGAATCGGGGAGTAGAAAAGTATTTTGATTTGATGAATAATTTTATAACTTTGTGAAATTGTCAGAACCTCAGACTAAGACGTAAAGGATCGGAGTATATCAGTAGCATTAGTTAGGGAGTAAATATAATTTCAGGAATTGCATGGGCTCCTCCTGAGCTAGAACTCTGGACACAGACTACCATGTAGGATATGTAAGAAAATCTCTGCTCTTGTAATGCAATTCTAGTATGATTCCTTTGGTTGCTGATCTGTTGATTTTTCCTTTCACAATGGAAAATGGATATCATGAAGTCTAAATTCTAGTTTGTAAGTGCTGTGTTTTGCTAGTACAGTAGCAACTGTCATTACTGGTTTTGAGAAAATACTTCCTTTAATGTAGAGCAGTTCTAATATTTGGGAAACATTATGTATATGTGAGTAAATAAATGCACTGTAATCTGCAAATTTATATGTTAATGAAATGTCCTTTTTTTGTTGTTGTTGTTTGTATTCTTACATGTGTGTTAATCCGTGTCCAAGAAAATAATCACTGAGATTCTGAAGTGAACAAGCTTAACCTAAGAAGAGTGGAAGAACATATCCTAATTTGTATAAATTATGCTTGGTTTTGCCAGGTTTTTATTTTAGAAATAATATTTTAATTTATAAGCCAAATCCTAATTGGCTTAATTAGTGTATATGAATGCAGCTTTTAAATTTGAAAAGCAATGACACTATTAATTTATTTGGAATTAAGATAAATGTAACTTTTGACAGATATATTGAACAGAGTCAACCTCAGCTCATCACGAAGGGGGATACAGAATGGTGCACCCAGTAGAGGTACTTTATTGTCCTAATATGGTAATTAACAAAAAATCCACAACACTTATGAAACATTTGACTGCAGAATTCCATAAAGATAACTTTGGAATCCTTTGTGACAGGTACAGCCACTGCGTTCAAGTCGGAGTGTCAGCGTTACGTGACGCCTGCCTCCAGCCCCGGTGCTTTGCCTGCCCCTTCAGTCTTTCAGACTCTGCCCAGACCTGTGACCAGCTCGGTGGCAGTTCAGCCCTTGACTGTAGCAGTGAATGTTTCAGGAAGCTCACAAACTCTGCAGAGACCAGTTGCTGGATGTTTGTCAACACAGCAGATGCCTGCATCGAGTTCTGGAATAACTCAATCTGTTAGCAGACCTGTAACCATTCCAGTGACAACACAGCCATTGTCAAGAAATATCACAATTCCTGTTGTGGCTCAACCTATATCCAGGCCAGAGACTACTGCAACAGCACAACCTGGAATACTCAATCAGGTAAATCTTCATTAATTTAAAATATAAGATGTATGATCACTTTTGAATAAATTAATGGAGAGCAAAGTGACTTAGTCTAATGCTTTAAAGATCTGGACTAGATTATAGACTGGCATTATGTAAGTTGTAAGGATTCCAGGACCATAGCCTTGCACTGGTAAATTAAAATATATGTTTGGAAATACTGATTTGGAAGACTCAAAGATGATAGCTTTAGTAAGAGTAAAATGGCATTAAATGGAAATCCTAGACATTAGAGAAATTAGAGCTGTTTAGATTCTATTTGTTCTGTGGAGAAATGATGCAAATTTTTTCTCTAAATTTTGCAAATTTATTTGCTCAGAGATGAATTCTCTGCATTGATAAATAATTGCATTTTTAAATAGCTTTTGTTTAGTGTGTAAAGCATCTTTGTGGGTTTTCCACTGTTTTTTACTGTGCCTTGCCTTGGGATTTTTGATTCTTTAAGAATGCTGTAGTAGTAGTTCCTTATTAGTTTTTTCTTTTTCATTCATGTGGCACATGAATGAAAACATTGTGAAACAATAGTATGGTAAAGAGGTTTAAGCAACCAAAAATTGCATGATCTGCAGGTAAAACAATTTGGCAACATATTTGTTTTGCTTGAAAAGCGTCAGAGAATTGTGCATGTAGGTCACGTGTCACAGACCTTCCTGGATTGCCACAGAACTCCAAAATGTCATGAGGGAGTTGTTTGATGCTGTTTTGTTGCCTTATCTGTTGGACATATATTAGAAAAAAAGTTTACCTCATACAAGTATGGAATTTTAATCCTCATTCTATGATGCAGTACCTTCATTGAAAATCATTTACACTGAAACTGTTCAGACCACGTGTAGCTATAATATTAGCTACTATTGTTGGGTTAAAATTAAGCCTGACAGTATGCACCATCTCCATTGTCCATGCAAATACACATACCTGAAGTTATTTCAGTCATTAGTCTCTTGGTGTAAATAAAAAATCATGCAGCCTAATGGATTCTGCATTTCCTGACCTGGACAGTCAGTCTGAATGAACAGTTAATTAGGCCATTAAAAAATGAGGATTGCATTTGGGTGTTCTTCTTAAGACTTGGGGCTAAATAATTGCTGTATTTTAAGAAAAATAGAATTAAAACAAAGCAATATGATCATTGCCTGTGAACTGGCTAGCTGAATCTTTGGCAAATTCAGTAGGAAAAATACTTATGATTTCCAATTTTGAGTCTTCAGCATTTGATTGATAGTTTGCAGAGAGAAATTGTGGGTGTGTCTGGTGAAGAGGGTTAGCTAAATTAGCCTGTGACTGTTAAGAAGATCTAAGAAATTATATAATTAAAAGTCCAGCTATCAGTAGGATATCTAGATTACTTCTTTAGTCATCCTAAATCTTCCTTAGGGAACGGGACAGATTAATTGGGAAAGGTTTGCTACTTCACATCTTGTATACACCTATTTCAAGTCTGTGAAATTTTTAATATATTTTTATATCTTTATATATATTTTTATATATGTATATTTTTT
>VZTB01012900.1:104643-118912 GCA_013397245.1 Thryothorus ludovicianus | reverse complement strand
CTTCTCTCACACACACAGGCTCATGTTTTCATTCTTGAAGACATAGCTGGTGGGGGCTCTACATTGTTTTTATGACAAAACCTCAGAGTAAACAGAGCTAGGAAAGCTGAACTTTTCCACAGAGTATACGTAAGATGGATGTAACTCATCAAGACAGTGATTTTCTTTAAAGAAAGCATGCAGAATGCACTGTTCTTTGTGAGACTTCTTACTCATTCATTGAGTTTATTTATGTTGCAGATGAGACTTTAGTTAAGTATTTATAGTGTTGCTTTGTCAAACAACCTTTACAGGTTGATTTTCCATGACAAATAGAGAAACAGCTGTTTGAAGAAGTTGTGGCCTGAAATAGGGCGTGGAAAAGGTTCTGTGTTCCAGGTTAGACTGACGTGCTTTAGAAAGTTACACATCCTTGTCTTCTGGGATATCCAGTGCAGATTCTGTGGTCTCTTAAAGCTTCCACTGTTTGTTGAAATTATGGCCTTACATGATTTCTTTACAGTGTTGACATTTTGATCATGGTTTTCAATTTTTTTTTAAGCTGTCTTAAATGTAACATCCTATTCTTTGGATGTGAAGAAATTCTTGAATACATTTAAGAAGAGTTTGCTGTTTGCATTTGTCCTTGCTTAAGATGTGGTGAATCTTCCATCTCTTCAGCTTAACTTTTCTAGATTCAGAACTGTATTTTCAGTTTCAGCATTATTTAGAATTTGTTTTCTTGTTAATATTGTTGTTACCACCTGATGATGTTACACCTTTTATGGGGGAAGAAGCTTGTCTAATGTGCCTTTTTTTTAGAGGCGCTATAATTTAGTGTCTTGGGCAAAGTTCTGTGATTTTTAATCACTCCTGCCACATAGTATCTTTTGCTGTTCTTAGTGTTACATGTGTGCTACCTGTATTTTGGCTCATGTCCTTAGTTTGAATTTTCTTCATTCAAAGAGCTCCTTAGGGTTTTTGGATTCCTCAGCCACTCCTCATCTAGTGTTTATTTCACTGGGGGCTGCTGTTTTATAGTGATTTTCTCCCTTGGGCTTTCTGTGCCATTTTTGTTCACTCATATTCTATTTCTTCCCAACTTGATTCTTCCTAAGAGGCAAAACCTTCAAATAAGTTTTTCTGGGAAGTGTTTGACATTTGGACCTTCAGCTTCTCCAGGTGTTGAAAGTCACCTTTGAAAATAGCAGGTTGTGAGGCTCACTGTGAGGTATAACTAGATGCTGACTGGACCCCTTTTCAGCTTCAGAGTGCCTTTGCATTCTAAATACAGTGCAATGCCTTTTAATCTCAGGATGTCAAAAGATTTTTTTCTATAGGAACTGGTTGCTTTTGATCACCTAGTGGATTGAAACACATACTTCCTTGATTTCTTAATAGGTCTGTAATTTGCCTCTTGTCAATGTTAGGTATTCCAGTTTTATCGTTGAAATAGCCCTTTCCAATGATGAGCTTGATTTGCTGACTTCCTAAGTCAGTCAGTCAGTGTTGTTACTGCACTACATGCTGTGTACTACCTGCTGTGCAGTTCCAAGGATTCATAGTTGATTTTTATTTCAATCATACAGTTTACAGCAATTTCAATTCAGTCAGAGCTACTGTTGCATTTCATAGCATAGGACTATGCTCTTCTTTAGGAAAAACTTGTCCTTAGCAGTGATGCTCTGTAATTCAGTGCTCAGAATGCTCTTCCCTAAGCCATAGCAAATTCTGTCTTTCCCTTACTCACTGGGTGCTTTCCCGAGTCAGTGTGACTCAGGTTCTGGTCGTTCCTCGGTAATTTTTAGTGAACAAAAGTCCAGTACTATGCATTGTAGTTTTTCAGGGTAGGTTTAGTTACCAATTGCCATACAGGCTTCCACAGTTGAAAATCTATGAACCCAGTATTGTCACTAGACCCTTAGAAAGCTAAAAGTAGTGGTGTAATATTTCTCTTTGCTTGAGCCCTAGGAAATTAACTTACAATGAAGTAGGGTTTTGCCTTTTTGCATGTGAGAGCACCTATACGTGTTAGCTTGATTTCTTTTTTGCTTCATCAATGTGGTGAAGCTATTTTGTTTTGGATTTTTAAAACATTTTTGTTTTCTAAAGCATTAGACCATATTGGGGGGGGGTTGTATGTAAAATGACAGAGCCAAATTACATTAAAATAATACCTGTCAACAGAAAAGGATTTTTTGAAAATTAGGTGATGGAATTTTCAGTGTATCTGTTACTACATTTTTTTTTGCTTGCTGGATATGTTTAGTATATACTGGGGAGATGTATCCATGCCATCAAAATACCCAAACTATCATCTTGTTGAAAATTAAAATATTGGCAGGACATAAAAACAAAGAAACTACGGACTAGTAAGAGAGGCAGTGTTTGTATGTAGCTGTTTTATTGGTCATGTTTCAAGTATAAATGGTATACACAGGGCTCTGCACTCCGAGCCTGCCACAGGTTTATCCCCTGAGCACTAATTGTGCTTGAGGTGTGGCCTGCAGGCTGGGGTGCTTTTCTGAAGCTGCTGTGATTACAGTAACACCTGCTCTATTGTGACTGCAGCTCATGTAGCTGTTACTCATAGCAAATACAGCAGGGAAATTCAGTAACTATTTCCACAGCTACTCCTGAACATCTATCTTTGATTTGATTAGAGTGGATTAGGTGACTCACCAGAAGGAAGAGTGGCTCTTCATTAAGGTCCTGAAGGGCCTTCATTTAAGGAGATGTTCAATAAAAAGGCAGAATGGGGAGCAGCATCTTCCTTTCTGTTCTGGTATTAGTCCTAAACCAGATTACCACACCTGTTTATATATTTGTGCTCCTTTAGATTTCTTTAAGTTTGGTTTATGTGGTGGTAGTTAAAGATGCAGTAAGTTCCCCAGGGATGTTTTCAAATAAGTAGCACAACTGAATGGGGAGCAGTTTGTGAGCTTCATCTTTTCAGCAAAATGTATTTTGACCTTGTCTCATGGATACACTGATGGCAAGGTCTCTGTATGTGTATTGAGTGGTTTTAAAAATTTGTTTATTTCTTTTATTTTAGGAAGATCACCCTACTTTTGTCAATTTTTTGTTTCACAATACAGTGTGATGAAGAATTGTTTTAGAGTTGAAATTGCCAATACTTTTCCATTTCTACCTTAGTGTTAAAATTAAACCTATGTTTTTAAGTGCTTATTGCCATTCCTGAAAATGTTTCATGTTTCAAATTGTGCTAGAATGAATGGCCAATTAAAATGTGAACAGTATTGATGCATCTTGGAAAATTATCCTCTTACCCTCTTAACTTTGGGTATTTGTAAAGAGAACTAAATTTCATGTTTCTTTTTCCTGTTTTAGTAACAGTGAAACTGTTGCTACTGTTACAGATCAGTGAAACTGTTTTGTTCCAACAGTTTTCTGTGCTAGAGACAAGAAATGTGAACTATTTAATTTTTTTAGGTTATATGTACTACATATTTTAAAGGGCAGACTTTGTAAACTGAAGGGTGGAAGAATACCTGTATGTGGAGATGCACAAAACTTAATTTATCAAGGTGCTGGGAAACATGAACCAACATTTAGGATAGCTGGGCTTTGAAAAGAGGGTTTGATTATAGTATTTTCAGAAATTCTTCCAAAGCTATTCTACATAAAAGAAAAAAATCCTTGATGATATCAGGACTTAGTGCCCTTCCCAGTCAAGATGCTGTTGATATCCTTTACTTGCATTAAGGCTTGAGTGCTAGTAGAATTTAATCTTAATACCATCTTGCTTTGGGATGATGGTATCCAACTTGCTACGAGTTTGTGCTACTTTTGAATTCTAGTTTTTGATCTTTTAAGATGCAGCAAGATATTATGCAGGTGTAACAAGAAAATGCCTGAGTTTAGGTGGAAGGAAGAATGTATTTGGTTTTTTTTTTTTTATTTTATATAACAATCAACTACAATCTGAAACGTCAGTCTTTTTTGAGCAAAAGCATTTACAATTAGCAATTCAGACAGATTAGTGATGTTTCATTAAATGGTATTTCCCAGGTCTTAGGATTGTTTTTACTATTCTGAATACACAGCTATGAAAACTAACAAGCACTGATATGAATTGCAACCTTATTAAAATGTCAAAAGAAACTATTTTGGGGAGATTGTAATGAGCTTGATTTTCAGCTGAGTACTTCTGAGTACTTATAAGCAATCATGTGTTTTTAAAATAAACCCTTTGAAGCCTGCAAGTAAAAAAAATATTAAACCTCAAATTTCTTTTCCCTCTTGAAAATATCTTATTAGGATTATATTATGGATTCTCCACCAGATGCACCAGATAATACATCTGGTATACTGTTTGGTGTGAGACAGAACTCGGGAGTTCCACAGTACCAGACTGGGCCAGCAGTGAATGTAACAGGTGGGTATAACTGTAGTAGTTGATAAGAGAAAGAAACAAGCTAATGTCATTTAACTCTAGTGCAGATCTTTGGGTAATAACTTCAAATAGGCTTTCTAGAATATAGTATAGCTACTTTTTTCTTCCCCCTGTACATAACACTGTGTAACGTTTAATGGAATAAACTTTGGAGTCTTGTGTTGTCAGACATTGCTTTTCAGTGCATTAGACTGACTATAACATCAACTGATGTCTTCTTGTAAAGCTCATTTAGATGGGCAAAAGCATTGCCAGATCCACTGTATGTTTATTGACAGGTAAAGGTTTGTTTTCAGTTTACTCATCACTCTTTGGCCAATGGGAATAGGAAGAGGCTGTTAGCCAAAGAGGGGCTCTGAACAATACCTGAAGAACTGAGTCTGCTGGATGGATTCCCTGTGGTGATGATCTTGGTTTTCTGACTGCTGTATGCAGGAGTTGGAGTAGGTGGAATCAAAAGGATCATTCTGGAAAAGGAAGGGAAGGGAAAGAGAATGCAATTTGACAACAGAACCCTTTTTTTTTAACTAGCTTTTCAGCAGTAAATATTTAATCTACTTAAAAAGAAGCCAAAAAGCACCTTTTGTGTGTGTGTCACAGCAGATGAAGTAGATTTGAAACATGCAGTGTATTCAGTCTTAAGAATGCTGTAACTTAAAACTTCCCTCCTCCTTTCTGAAGGATTGTACTTTTGTAATAGCTGACCAGAATCCCACTATTCTGTTTCTAAGTTATGGGTGACAGTGACTTCTAATTCTTCCCAGAGGTAACAGGTTAAGTACAATGAATGGCCCTGCTGGTTGTGCTAAGAAGTTACATAGGACTGTACATGTTACATAACAGAAGTTACAGAGGGATAGCTAGTTTGCTCAGCTTCATGTATTTGCATTTTTAGTTCAGACACTCACTCCAGAAATGTATCAATGAAGGGTTAGCTGTGTATTTTCTTGCTTGTGTCTAGCCATTCTGTTGATGTCATTCTTGTCTTGGGTTAAATAGCTTTTTGTCAAGTAAGGAAATGGTTTGTTTTTTGCAAATGGTTCAGTATTCCAGCCCTTGTTCTCCAAAGGACAGGTATTAAAATTTAACTGTTTGTGGGTTTGCTTTTTTTAACTTTGGAGGCTTCCTTGCTTACGTAAAAATCACTTGTATTAGTCTCTGAGAAAAAATGAAATGCTTAAAAGCCCTGAGGGTTGCAATTCAAAGCATTTTAAATGTGCCATACTTAGTCTATGTTTATTTCTGTAAGATGGCAGTAGGATTTGAAAGTTTAAAATATAAGTTCTATTATTGTGGGTTGAAACATGCATATTTTTGACACAGCAGGCAAACTTAAGATACATTTCACTTTGCAAAAAGGAAGTGTCTGTGTATTTTGTGGTTTGGCTTGCTTGGTGAGGCCATGTAATGAGATTAAATTCATGTTCATGCATGCCAAAGCCTACTTGCCTGTGTTGGTGCTATGCTTCCTTAATTCATTTACAGCACTGTGGGCACAAGGCATTCTGGATATGGTATTTAACAGCAGAATCCTTTTGGGAACTGGCCTTTGATGCTCTGCAGGACAGTATAACTTATGCATATGGATCATGAAAGACATTTTTTAGCTCACTATGGCATAAATATTTCTGAGGTCTAAGCAGGGAAACAGCAGGTTGCTGATGAACGCTAACCAAGCATCTTCTTAGGCTGCTAAATAGATGATGGTGTTTGGGCAAAAGGCATTGGTAACTCTTCCATGCAGGTTGGATGGCCCTGGGGATGTATGTAAAATGTAGCTTGCTTTCTGAGAATACTGAGAGAACATTCTCCCACAAACTGCACCCACTTGGAGGAACAAGAAGACTGCCGTGACCGAAAGACCTGTCGTGTGGAGCTGGCTGGACTGCATCCATGAATCCATAGCTACAGATTAATGGACAGTGCACTAGGAGTCCCTGGAGCAGTTTGGCTTTCACATGCCTATTCCGTTATCACAGTACATTTGGTGCTTTTATTCTAGGTTGCTATTTCTGATGTCTTTTTTCCATCATTTATAAAATCAGACCCAGCCAGCACAGATGTACAGAGCAGCATTAAGGTTTTTACAGTGATACTGTGTGTTCAGAAACCTGTCAGCAAAGAGGTGCTGCAGCCAGTGTACTTTGCCATCGTGGATGTGGTACAGAGGAATATTGTGTGTATGAGCATAGCCAGCTTCTGGGTAATAGCTACAGAAGTGTTCACTAATAGCACCAAGTGACCAAGAATTGTTTGGCTGTTGCTTTTCTGAGTACTTGGAGTCCCTGTGACCTGCTGTGTAGAGAACTGGAGAAAATAGCCTGGAATGTGGATGATTCAAGGAGTTCTTATGTCCATACTCCATCTGAGAGAGGCACTTGCATGATAAAAGGTGTCAATCTGATTTATACCAGCAAAATATTAAATAATACTTAGAGTTAGTGTGATAAGTTTTCAAAAAAGGCCTAACTTTTTTTTACATGAGCAAACAACAGAACTAAAATGCGAACCTATGTGTGTTCTCCTAGTATTATTATAGTTCTTCTGAAAGAGAATTTACTAACTAGAGTTGTTTAGACTAAGACTACTCACCTTTATAAATATATAAAATGGTCTTCAAAATTTTTATCACAGATGGAAGTTTTTAAAATTGGAATTATGAGCAGTTTCTTTTTAACGAACGTAAATAGTCCTTGTTTCCAAATTGGGTTTTCTGCAGTCAAATGAAATACATCACTGAAAATCCTTGTAAACTCAGTCAGACCTTGTGTCTTTTCCCTGGCCCTCATTGCACAGCTACACATTAATATACAGCAGCAACAGCTCCTGCTGTAGGTTGATGGTTGGATGCTCAAATAGCTTCATTGGTACTTAGCATAGGAATGCTAAGGTCATACCAGCTCTGTGGAAGCCTGTGCTGAGCAAGACGTATGTCAATGTAAGCAGCTCATGTACCTAAAATGGTGAGCACAGGTAAATTAAAACCCCCTAGCAAGCAGTAGCATCTAATTAATAACCCGATAATTTTGTGAATGTGTGAATGAATGAACCTTAGGCAGACAATGCATAGAGTGAGACATTTGGGCTTAATATGTTTATTGGTGTTAAAAAGAAGGAAAGGTGTACTAAAAAGGAGAATGTTAGGATGTTTAGGTATTTATATATCAAATAAATTATCTTTTCCCATGTACGAGGCACAGTGTGGCAAATTCTCCAAGATGTTCCCCAGCATTCCCTGCTGCGAGTCTGCCTATGTGCATTGAGTGGGGAGATTCTCCAGACTCTTGGCTAAGTTTAGATGGTTCCCACTGAGTAAACACAGTTATGGGTGCCAGAGAGCTGTTTTGTTTCCTCTCAGAAGTTTGACTAATTTGTTTTGACACAAGGTATGTCTGCTTGTTGAGCTTCTTGCTACACCCTGAGAAAACATTGAAGCAGTTGAACCATTGTGGGGGGAATATACCAGGATGTCATTAGCTTGGATCACTGTGTCCAGAACTGAAGCCTTGGACATTTTTTATTACAGTCTTATTAAGACTTTTTGCAGTCTGTCATTGTGACAGGTTTACAAGACCCATGCTGGTGCTTTAGACTTCTTTGTTTGTAGCTGTGTCTTTCAGGTCTTCTTGAGGACTGATCTCTGGATTGAGTCCATATCATGAAGGGTAATCTTACAGTGACAGAGACATGGTTCTGACAAGATGGAGCCAAGTGTTTATGTTAATCAGCATTTAATTGGGCGTTTTAATCAGCCACTGAACCTCCCAATTTCAAAGTTGCTTGGGGATTTTTTTGTGGTGGGGTGTTGTGGGGGTTTTTTTGGTGAGGTTTTTTGGTTTGTTTTTTGGTGATTTTTTGGTTGGTTGGTTGGTTTTTTTTTTTTTTTTTGTTTTGTGTTTTTGTTTGGCTTTTGCTTGTTGTGGGTTTTTTGTTTTGGTGATTTTTTGGAGTATTTTTGTTTGTTCATTTTTAGTGACTTTCTTCAGAAGAACTACTGCAAACCATAAGGACATGTAATATTCTTTCAGAAGAACAGAGCAGATAGATATACTGTGCTTGGTCATTAGACCTTACTTTTTTCATTTTGCATGCAGACTAAAGTTTACAAAGTTATATAACAAACTAAAACAGCTTAACACAGAACCAAAAAAAGAGAGAAGTGTTTCTCATCAGAAGTGCAGAGGTTGTTCCAAATAGTGGGCATTGCAGAAACCATCTGCTTGGCCGAACTTTATTGCTGTGAACTCACCTTGTCTCAGATTAGGGTGGATCAAGATGTGAAAAGTAAGCCAGATGAATTCAGGTGGCTGTAGTATGGTGTACTGGAATTTCAGAGGTGAGTCTGTGTCTCTTGTGTTCACCCTTTCCTGCTTCACTGGCCTGGGCCTTCAGTCTGAGTTGGATATTTTCTTGAGTTCAGTATGGCATATTAGTTTAGGAAAATCTTCAAAATGCTTTGTATGGACTCTAAATCACAGTCATCACTAATGTGTTCTAATAACTAGGAAAAAAATGGTTTTTTTTTTAAGTGTAGGTCTAAATGAGAGTGATTTTTGTATCTAAACCTCCTTCTACTTCTGAAGGTGTCATTGTAAATCCAAAACAAGCCTGTCTTAATGAGATCAGTGCTAGAAGCAGCTTGACTGTTTCCCCTACAGGTAACTGTCCAACAGTTGCACAGGGACAAAATGGATCTTCATACAGCAGGGAGATGGAATGGTCTCGCTGCCTGTCCTGCCTCTGTGCCATGGAAAAAGCTGACACATCTGTAGAGCTTCAGTTGTTCTTGAGGCAGTGCAAATAACTGTAATTAACTGTTCTTGTGCTGTAAAATAAAAGTAACTATTCTGTGCAAGATTTTATATGGCTTTACGAATTAATTTGCCTGAGGTTATTACCTATTCTAGTTTTAGGCCTTTATTGTTTAGTAGCTAGGTTTGAGTTCTGTAGAGCAATAATTAGTCATTCAAAGACAGGTGATAAAAATAAATGTCCCTGACCTTGTTCTCTTAATTTATGTTTTCTGTGTCATGAGAGGGAGTAGGGGGTTGCAACTTCAAAGCACAACCAACCAGAAAATCAAGATTGAAAGAATTCTTCACTTAATTCTATGACTGCTTAATTTCAACTAATTCTGATTAGATAAAGGAAAAAAATTATTTTAGGCAATGCCAGGCAAGGCAGTAACAACCTGGATTGTGGAATCTCCATCCTTGGAGATATTCAGAAGTTGACTGGCCATAACTCTAAGATTAGACTTGCTTTGAGTGAGAAGTTGCACATAACTACCTGCAAAGGTCCGAATTATTTTGTGATTCTGTACTTTGACTAATGATTGCAAAGTGTGTTTTGCAGTGTTCCCTTTTTTTTTTTTAATTATTCTAGCAGTGTTTCTGATACAGTTCAAAATAGTAGTGAGAGGGAAGAAGATCTAGTTGAAAGAAAGGAAGGATGTTATTGGAAAGATTTTTCCTTCCCTGCAAGAAGTGTTAGTCTGGCTGTTTTAGAGTATTCAATATTAGGTGCATTTTTGTCCTGAGCCAAAAAGTGCTTTCTAGTGACTGCAATAGGCTGGGATTTGAGACATTTCCAAGACATCCTCAGTCCTATAGTGTTAAAATGATTGTTTGGAGTCATTTCAGATTTGAGTTTTTTGTGTGTCTTATTTAGAGCTCATTTGCTCTTTCCAGCCACCAGAAGGACATGACTGTAGCATGAACATTGCAGCAAAAAAATTTCCTCCACGCTGTTGTGGGTGAAATAGATATTGTGCTGCTGCCTATAATGAAAAAAGATAACTGAAGAATCTTGCTAAATTCACTAAAACGAGAAGTAGATCATATTCACTGAGAACCTTATTTTGCTGAGTTTGTCTGTAAGCCATCCCATGCTGGCATAGCAATTTCTAATCTGTCACAGCATCTAGCATTGAAGCTCTGCAGAACACAAGGTTTTACTGCAGAACTGGTTTTCTTCAACTCAGTTTGCACTTAACTGTGATGTGTCAAAACGTCTTACCAATTGTAAGAGTGAAGACTTGCAGCACTGTTTTGTGGTACATCTTTTACATGGCCATCCACTGATGTGAAGGACTTTCTGTTTAATAATGACTCTTGGCAAAACTGTTGTCTTAAGGAAAATTATTGTTTATTTATGGTCTAGGCAGGACTATTTTTGTGTAAAAATGTATAACACTGTTACATGTTCATCTCGTAACTCATAAACTGACTCATTCCCTTATATTTATGTTTTTGTTTTTATTACATCTTTTCATAGTCCTGGCAGGGAACAGTTAACTCTGCTGTTGAGATGTTGTTTCCTGTGTCTAACTTCTAAACTACTTAGTATGGAGAACTCCAGATCTGTAAATGACTTGAGAATTCAAGAGAATTTCATCTGGAAAAGTAGCTCTTGCTCTGATGTCTTGACAATTTGGAGAAAACTCAAAACTTGGGTTTATTCATTACAGTTTAAACTAATGCAAAGCTTTAATATCTCTCTTTTGCTCAAAAGGTATTAATCATTTATGTTGATAAGAGAAGCATTATTTCCTTTAATTACTGGGAGCAATTATTAATTTAGAGGATTTATTCTCTAGATTCTCCAAAGACTCCTTTGCTTAACAGAAATAATGCATTTGAATAAGCTTAGATTCAAACAAATCTCCAGAGAGAAATAGCCTCATCACTAAGAACCAAACGGAGAAATTCCTTTCCAAAATGAGTTATCTGAACCCTGTTGTGATGATGATCAGGTTGTGGCAGCAAACAGGCTTTACATGTGTTTGAAAAGCTTGTGAAACAAAAACATCACAAATCCATTCTGTCTAGGATGGGGTGGACTTGTAGTGCACACAGAAGGAATGCTTTCCTACTATCGTGCTGCCTTCATCTCCTCATGTGTTTTTTCCTTGTTTGTTGATAAGATTTTGTAAAATCTGTTTATCAGTCTATATCAAATAGGTCAAACTCCAAGTCAGGAGTTTCCTTTTGAGAAAAAGGAAGACTAGTTAAAAGATGCATGTAAAGCCTTGCTTATGGTTACTAGAGTTTCCTTGATGGTAATAGTTTTCATTTGAAATAGCATATTTTACAAGATTGTTACTACTACTAAATTGAGTGTGCTTGTGAATTCTGAGTCTTTATATGTTTTAAATTTTACAGGGACAGATGCTGAATCCTGCGCCCTTAAAAATGGAGGACCTTTTCCACGGGCTTGTCCAAAATGCAATATACATTTCAATCTTATGGATCCTCTAAAAAATCATATGAAGGTAAAATATTTTAGGGCTGGTAAGGATTAAAACAAACTTTGTGGGCTTCTCTTGGCTTATGGAAGAGTGCCATGGTTTGATAGGAAGATAATTTGGCTTCGGTCTGCTGTCAGCCAGAGCCAAATGCTCAGTCTCACAGTCATGGAGAGCAAGACAGGAGCAGGGGAGCTCTGAATCTTGCTGCTCTTTGCCTCATGTTTCCAAAATGCTGGAGGTTGTCTGTGAGAATGGGCAGCCAAGTGACTCACATGTGTAAGACTGCAGCTGGTACAAAGATGACAATGTAAACTTAACTGTTTCATCTTGAGGTATCACTTGGTACAGCAAGATAAAAATAGCTGATACTTAATAGATAAAAAGGTTTTTAAGCTGTGGGGAAAAATTTCATTTGTAGTTAGTACTTAAGCACTGTGTTAAACAAAACTCCCAGAAACTGAGCATCACTTCATCTGATTGTAAAACTATTTACTACTATTTCTGGAAACATGATTTCCTAGAAAATGTTTATCATTTGGCCAAGGTCCTCACAATTCTCAGGCATATGTATTTTGTTTCAGGAAGAGAGAAATGGCTTTGCAGTGTGTATACAATGTGACTGTCCAAAACAAAAAAGAGTATCAGCTACTGTGTAACACAAATTCGTGAGAATCTGAGTTACTCATCTCACAGATGGTTGATTTACAGGGTTACAATACCCTGAACAGTAATTGCTGTCCTCTTCAGCTCTGAAACATAATTAAGAAAATCAGATAGCAGTGGAAAAAGCTAAGGGTTTTATCTTTTTCTGATCATTATTTGTACAGAATACCTTTTGCACTGAGTAAGTCAGCTGAATGAAGAAACCATTGAAGAAGTGTGTTTATGTAGGATACTGAGTTACAATTCCACAGCAGGAAAATTACTCCTTACTAGTAGGCTTATGGAAAGTAGTCCTGTGTGGTTAGAACCCTTATTTGGCAGGAGAAAAATTTGTCCTCTGGAACACTCTAGTTTTGTTGGAAAATTCATAGCATTTTCTTTATGAATTATGTTGCACTTTTTAAGTGATAAGTTTCATGAGATGGCTCTAAGCCTTCTTTATGTATACTTCAACATAAAGAAGCTTGAACAGAGTTATTTTACTCAGAATTATGTGTTTTTTCGTAATGCTGGAAAGAACTTTTGAAGATTTCAATATACATTCTTCCCTAAGAAATAAAGGACAAAGCTTCCCATTAAGTTCTCAATAAACTTATGCTTGTCAGCAAAATACTTGTATGAAAACTAGCTTTTTTCTTGTTATGAAATGTAAACAAATTTTTTTGCAAGAATAAGGCAACACTAATATTGTTTTCTTGATTAAATTTATCTTACATGAGCCTATGGGAATCTTCCTCTTCAGTTTTATAATATATAGTGTTTCATTGTTTAAACACTACTTAAGGATGAGTCACTGTTCAAAGCTGAATATGAGTAAGATCAGTGTGTCTGAGAATTTAGCTTTGCATCTAACCCTCATTAGTGCCTTCAGTTTTTGAAATGCTGTTCTCATTGATGCAGTTTGGTGAGACTCATACCTTTGTTTCTCATCTCTTCTCCCTGTTTGCATCCAGTATTGTTGTCCAGATCTGGTAAATAACCTTTTCCCAGGAGTGGTCAAAACAGAGTGTTTGAGCACAACAAGCAAGACCACTGAATCTGAGAAAGGAAAACTGATTATGTTAGTTAATGACTTTTATTATGGGAAGGATGAAGGTGACCTCGAGCAGGTACAACAGGAACAGAAGACTCATACGACATTTAAATGCATCAGTTGTCTCAAAGTTCTTAAAAATAACATAAGGTATTTGAACTCATTTCATTAATTATTTGTTAATCACATACAGTCCATAGTAGTCTCACGCATTAAAGTTTTGCGTCTCTGGAGTAGAGTTCATTTTGTACTGAAAACTGGTAATATTTTGTGACTGAACAGAAATTGATTTTATTTCCACTTTGCATGTATGACCATAACTTGAAACCTTTTACAGATTAGAGTACGAATTTTAGTGGTGTCTAACATAAAATAGAGTTTTGATAAGAGCAGTTGTAGGACTTTGTGGTTTGAAAGGGCAACACAAAGGATTTTACAATTTGCCATCTGGATTGATGGTGGTATTGGTAGATGCAAGTATTAATTCCCTTTAGGGACAAATAATGACTAATAGTCAGTAGTTCACTTATGTAACATCTGTTATTTTGTTGGAGTAATTTTACTTCCAAATGCTGATAAAACCCCAGTAAGCTGTTTTAGTAGGTAGACAAGTTTGTCATCGTTCCTTTGGAAGTTAAGGTCACTGAACTTTTTTACACGCGCTCTTCAAGGGGAGCTGAAGTAGCAGAATGTAAAATTGAAAAATGGACTATTTTTTCAAAGGGCACAGTCTGCAAGTTAAAATGAGCAGGTTTATGCTAACATTAGACACATATTATTGAAAAAACCAAGTTTTCTGTAATTAAAACAATGACATTTGGTATTAATCATTAAATAGGCACTATTTTCTACTCAGCATTATAAGCAATTGGTGCTATGGTACCCATGTGTTCCACAGCAAGTCTTTAAATATGTACGAGCCTCTTTT
>VZTB01012900.1:56845-104611 GCA_013397245.1 Thryothorus ludovicianus | reverse complement strand
TTTTAATTTCTGTAGTGTCAACTTTAACCATATTAATTTTGACTGCAACCTTGTAGCTTTATTCTGTGGTTCTATAACTTAAGAATTTTTATTCCAAGGTGTATTTTGCCCCTTTATATATAGTGGGTAAAATAAATACATCTTACCTTCTGAATTCGAGTACAAGTTTTTTGACTGAAATTCAAAAAAGCAGAAAGTGATTTATTATGATAATCCCCTGATTTCTTTAAGAGATTTGTGGTTGAACGTACCATTGCCATAATTTTCTGTTAAGGCATAATGCAGTAATAGTGTTGGTTTCTTTAATCTGCTTAGAAAACTGGGTAGACTCAGTTGGCTTTTTTCTGGTTTTCTTGTTTCTGTTTTTTAAGCAGCTGCATGATAGCACAAGCTTGAGCTCTAGAGCTTATTCTCCTTGCTCATTTCTTTTTTCCACTTCTAATGTCTGCATTCCTTTTGTGACTTCTGTTTAATAGTTTCTCTGGCTATACAGAAATAAAGTGCATTCAAAATAGGAATTTTGTAAGTTGAACTGTAGTGGGTTTGCAGCTTACCTTGTCCTTGTGTTGCTCCTCTGATTCTGTCATGGGTGCCTGAACTTCTCAGCCAGAATAGATTCCTACTTTAGACAGGTGAACAGATTCATGAGAAAAAGCTGGTTACTTGAAGTAGTACCATACTAGTTTCTCCCACTCTTTTGATGTTGGCTATTTTTGATAACTGTCCTTCAGAATTCAAGGCCTAAATGCCTAGACAAAGAACATCCTGAAAAGGCTGTGAACTCCTGCCCCAGCGTGAAGCTGTGGTGTCCAGGTGTCTGATACATTCTTGTTACTTAATAGTTTTCAGCAGAGCTCAAGTTACACAGTATTTCAGAATGGGGCTTTGAGATTGCTGGTGGTGAGTCAAGTGTGAACAGTTGATGTGTTCTAAGCAAACATGAGAAATATACTAGATTTAGTCTTAGACCATGTTTTAGACTTAATATGTGTTGCTTAAAGTCAAGATTTCTAGTCAGCTTTAAATTTGTTGCCTGTTTTTTTAACACTTAATTTTTATTTTTTTTAATTGAGAATTCCTTACAGATTAAAATATCTAAAGAATCCTGTACATCTTGCACGTGATGTGTATAGGGAACATTAAAATGTAATTTTTTGCACCTGTTCACTATAATTTAAAGGTTTATGAACCACATGAAACATCACTTGGAGCTTGAGAAGCAAAGCAATGAAAGTTGGGAAAGCCACACCACCTGCCAGCACTGTTACCGACAGTTCCCCACGCCGTTCCAGCTGCAGTGCCACATCGAGAGCACACACACGCCTTACGAGTCCTCCAGTGAGTTGGATCCTATCACACTGAGCTTTGGTCTAAGCCAACGTTTTTAGGCATTTCACAACTTTTATTTTCTGCATTGTAATTTCAGAATAAAGCTGTTGTACTTGAATAACAATAATCTTGATATTTAATATAGGAACAGAGCACTTTTTTTTTTGAGAGTAACATATATGCAAAAAATATTTTAAAAATGTTTTGGGTTTTTTTCTTGCATTTTTTGTTCATTTATTTGTTTTTAATTGAAAGCTTTACTTTAAGACCTCATGTTTAAGGCACTTGTCTTCCTGGCTTTCTGAAACTGTACGGGGCCTCCTTCTAAAGATTAGAATAATCATTAGATTGCTTTACCTTCAGTAATATATACATTTCACTATATATATACACATATATGTATTATGATTTATGTACATATGACCCTTATCAAATTTTTACTTTTTTCTTGTTTTTCACTTTTTCTAGCGATTTGTAAAATCTGTGAATTATCATTTGACACAGAGCAAGTTCTTTTGCAACACATGAAGGACAATCATAAGCCAGGTGAAATGCCGTATGTTTGCCAGGTATCTCAGTGACTTTTGTATTTAGATTTCACCACTCCCCTGTCTTCACTGCCAGTAAACTTGTAACAAAAAAGTCAAACTTCTTATTTTAGGTGTGCAACTACAGATCCTCGGCTTTTTCAGATGTAGAAACACATTTTAGAACAGTTCATGAAAACACAAAACATTTGCTATGCCCGTTTTGCCTCAAGGTTATTAAAATCGGAGCACCGTATATGCATCATTACATGAGACATCAGGTAAGCAGATCTTTTCAATCCTTAATGCTAGAAAAATGCTAAAACATGCTCTGAAAAAAACAAACATGACTGATTTGTATTTGTTACTGGGTAAGAATAGTTAATAAGAATACATTAGAAGAATTTCAGAAGTGTTTAAAGGGATTGCTAGACTTTGTCTTGTTTTTGTGTCATAACATCTCCCTGTTTAAAATAATTTCTGAACATCCTTGGAAGAATCTTCTTGCTATTTGGTTTATTCATTACATTGTAGTGATTTGGTTCTGCTTTTCTTGAAGTTACTAGCAAACCTGCCACTAGTTCAAATAAAGAAAAAGATAATGAAGTCTTGTAACTGGCAATCAGATTCCTCCTTCTCAACCCCGTACTGCCTTGCATTTTCAAGTATCTAATTCCTACAGAGTATCTATCCTTTGTTATAGTATTAGGAGTTGGTGTTTTAGGAACTGCATGAGACAAGCTAGGGCTGGAATTTTGTTATGCCATCCATACTTACTCTTAATTGTCATTTGCCTTTAAAAGAAAAAGGGAATATACCGTTGCACTAAATGCAGACTGCAATTTTTAACATGCAAAGAAAAAATGGATCACAAGACCCAGCATCACCGAACATTTAGGAAACCCAAGCAATTAGAGGGCTTGCCTCCTGGAACAAAGGTGAGTGTTCGTGCAGGAAAACCTGAGGGAACAGAGGGAAAAAAATGTCTTGGTAGAGAAAAGAGTAGAATAAAATGAATTGCTTTTCTCCTTTCTTTTCATAAACAAAGTGTTGGGGTTGTATTGTTTTGTGTGTGTTGTGTTTTGGTTTTTTTCTCACCTTTAAAACTCTAAAAAATGCTCCTGTTTGAAGAATTACCAGGCACAATTTATGGTTTCTTCTAGGTGGTGTGTGGTTTTACTTTCTGTCTCGTTGTTCCATACACCTACATACGTGCCAATAGTCCAGCCAGAGCTGCTGCTTTCCTGAGCTGATGGTTAATTTGTCCCTTCCCATTTACCCCTTTCTTGTGCTGGGAGCTGCTTCTGCATCATTTCTTGTGAAAGATTTTCAATTTATGGAAGGTGGTGGCAAAAAAGCATATAAAACTGCATTACCTATTTCTGCATAGAATATATATGCTTAAAAGTAGGTTCACCAGGTCTTCTTTAAGTTCAGCATATGAAGGTATGTGAGGCAAACTTGAGTCCTCTCAGAACTCTTACGTTGTCTTTAAGTCATTTTTCCATTTCTCAAGAAGGAGCTTCTTAGACTAGGATTTTCTTGTAGATTTTGGGACTTTTTCCTGTGGATTTTTAGTAGAGTGTTAGTTGTCCTTTCAGTTGCAAGGAAGAAGAAAAGTTAATATTTTGATCAGCTCTTCGCTGTTCATTTGCTGTAGAGTCAGGAAGGGAAAATTACTTCAGTTGCTGTTGATTATCTTTCTTGGCTGAAGGAATGTAAAGCACCAATTCTTTACTCTTTGATGGTACCTCAACTTTTTAAAGATGTCAGGGTCTTCATGACCTAATGGAAGCTTAGGTTATGTTAAAAATTCATGTTAGTAGACCTTGACAGGATGCAAATGATAATACTGAATAACCTGGGACCAGGTTTAGATGAGGTGCTTCTAATATAGGAGTATGGGTAAGAAATATAATTAGGAGTCATGTTGTAAGTTAAAACCACATTTGAGAGCATGACAAAGGAGTTTGAGAATACCAGATAAGAAGTCAGAAACCAGAATTATTCCTTGGAGTTCTAGAGTGAGGAACAAACATGTCTAAAGGGAGTAGATTGGCTCATCATGAGGCAGCAAGACACAGCACTATCTTGTTAAATCCAGGCACTGATGGGATGGTTTGATGTTCTTCTTAGTAGGGCTGATTGGCCTGACACTCCTGCTACATTTCTTTTTTCATTTAAGAAAGCAGGATCTAGCCAGTTGCAGCTCTGGAAAGAAAACAATGTGTTTTGTCATGACCAGCTACTTCAACCATAACAAATTTTCTCAGCATCCAGTTGGCTGTTAGAGGTTAACTCCAGTCCAACAGTATTTTCAGTATTTTGTGTTCTTCAAAGTAATCTTTATTCAGGAGTTTGTTATGTGATGATTTGTGCTGAAAAAGTGGCTTAAACTTTGAGACAAATACAAGTGGAAACTTGGAGAGCTTAAATATAAACAGAATATTTTTTTTTTATTTCATACTTACAGGTGACTATTCGAGCATCTTTGGGATCTCATCAGTCAGGATCATCAGCTACATCTTCTGTTAGTACAAGCAGTTCTACATTTCAGTTATCACCTAAAGCTAAAAATACAACCACTAAAAATCATAACAAATCTAATGCAAGTAAGTCAAGAGGAAAATCAAAACAAACTACATCAAAGAAACAAAATGCATGGACAAACAGCAGAAAAAAAAAAGAACCTACAAATATAGCATTTCATAATCTAAGGTAAAATACTAGCATTAAAAATGTCTTTAAGTATGCTTTGGACATAAATAACTGATTGTTTAATGGCCTTTCAGTAGTTTTAATGCTGTAAAACAGAAGATCTGGCACCTCAAGTTTGCCAAGAAAGCGGATGCATAAACTTTCCACATACTGGTACTGTGGTTGTAATTCTGAATTTTCATTCATCAGTTTTGGTGATGGCAGACTACTTTATGATGGAAGAAAAAGTGTTCTGTAAACTTCTCTGTGCCACGTTTAGAAACTTTCCATGAAGTCTTTTCTTTTTGTTTTTGTGTTTTTTGTTTTTTTTCTTTTTTATTTTTTCCTTTTTTTAAAATTTTTTTAAATTGTATTTGTTTCTTTGAACCTGTTAATTAAAAGATGAAATCCTGTCTATTCTAGGAGATAGTGCATTTTGGGGAGCTAATTAAAAAAAAGTGAAGAAAGTAAAAGTAAGCTATTGGGAGAATGCTGTCCTTATTGTCAAAATTTATTGGGGTTTGCTGTCCTTATGTTACTGTTTCATGAGTGGTTTATGGACTGTTTATTACACTGTGAGTGTAATTTTATTGGTTATGATAAATTAGCATTTTTCTTTGTCAAAGATGGAATGTGTCACCCCTCCCTCCAATTTCTAACTTTCTCAGTGTGTAGCTCTGGGAGAGATCCAAAAGCAGTCAGCAAAACTGGGGAAGAACAGGATTATATTCTTGCTTGATAGATGTTTTGAAGCTTGTGGGTAATACTGGGGTGACAAAAAAGCCAAAGGCTTTTTCTCTGTGTTGTGATGGATGGAAATAATTACTGGAAATACTTCTCAAGTGCCTGGAGACAACAGCAGCAGCTGAAGTTGGAGGTTCTCATCCACTGCATTATCCCTTGTTTCTAGGAGTAGTCAATAATAGATGCTTACATCAACTTTTACTTTTTTATTAGGATCATAATGAAATCATAGCTCAAGTAAAAGCAGAGTTTTCTTCATTTTTGCTAGTATAATTGATAAGTATTTAGCTGATGCATTTTTAATTTCTTCATTTTTTTCCTTAGTATCAGCAAGCTTGCTACCTAAAGCAAAAAGTTTGAAATAGTTATCTCTTCTGAAAGTGTTGCTATTAACTAAAAACTTTGTTACTGTTAGGCATCGGGTGGGAACTCACAAATGCATCGAGTGTTTCTCAGAAATAAAAGATTTTGCGAGTCACTTTCCTGCTTACGTCCACTGTAGTTTGTGCAGATACAGCACCAGCTGTAGCAAAGCCTACGTGAATCACATGATGAGGTAAGAACTCCTCAAAGTCTTCACTGGCTTAGTAAATACTTCCTAAGTTCATTTAAGGTGTGGAGTGTTTGTGAGATGAATTTTGAACTGGATCCTCAGTCTGGCAGGGAAATGCATAAGTTTGAACGTTTTACTTTTTAAGGAAGGCTTAAACTCCACATTCTTGTTTTACTTTTAAAATCCAGTGGTTCAGGCAGTTTTATACCTTTGCTTCAGAGTTTTTATGGGGTCTTCCATAATCACTTCAGCCTAACTTGGCAGATAATGACTATTGCATTTTCTCTGGGTTTCACATTGAGTGGCTCATCTGATTTTACAAGTGCTGAATGCATAGAGGCCACAGCTATTGCTAGTGAAGTCTGTGCTCAGATTTAAAGGATGTCTCAAATAGCAAAATCAAGTGGATACTTTTCCTTACACTACTTCTGGTCATCCATAGAAATAACATCTCCTTTTGTAAACAATTGTGGGACAGTGTAGTGTATTAGTGGTGATGACAGCTGTAAAAAAGCCCAAGAAATGCATTTGTCTTCAGAGCCATAGAATTGTACTATATTATAATAATTAGATACAGATATGTAGCAGTGATAGTAAAACAAAATTTTAAAAGCCTCCTTGTTAATCCTTTGCCTTGAAGAAGCCAACGGTATTGTGGAAGACAGCGAATTTTCTTTCTGAATTCGCATGCCTAGAAAATGCTTTGGCATTTGTGAACACTAGAATTCTTGAATTTGTGACCTAAGTTTTTAGATATACTTTATATATATTTACCTATTCATACTAATTTCAGTGCTCATAGAAGTCCTAGGCTGAAATAGTTTATGTGCTTTTATGTGTGTAATCAATTGTTTGCATGCTTAGAAGAAAAAAATTTACTCTGGAGGAGGAAAGAAGTAAATTGTTGCTGTTGTTGCCAGTGGTCTGGATGGCAGGTCAGATTTATCCATGCAGTAAAATCACCAATCTTTTGTCCTTTGTCCCCTTGATACACTAGTGCATCTCCTACTCTGATACTTGGCAGCACCCCTTTGGTGAGTGTAAGGAAAAAGTGATGGTGAGGAGGAAGGTTGTTAGAGGAAGGATGTTTGTGGAGGAGCAGCCCCTGTACTCAGCTGCCTGCATGCTGTTCCATAGAAGAGAACAGTGTTGGCAGATACTTAACCTGCCTAAGAGACAACTTAGAGATTATCTAAAAATTTCATTTCTTGTTGAAAGCCATCTCTTTAGGAAGCACAAGTTCAGCCAAGTTTTAGCTCTTTGGTAGTGCACTCTAGCTGCAGCCAGGGTTCTTCAAAAGCTGAAGTGCTGATGGAAGCAATAAAAGTATGTTCTTGCAGGACTGTGCCAGTAAAGTTAAACTTTTCACCTCCTAAACTCATTTACAAGGGAGCCAGTGTTTTCAACTAGAGCTGAGATTCACAAGTTTGTAAGCTTTAAGCAATTTAATGTTTAAGAATAATGCAGTTCAGTAACTTAGGCTTCTGTTTTCATGTCTTGTCATAAACAAATTGCTGTACCATGACTGGTGAAGGGGTTATGTTCAGTAATGTATTCAAGAAAGCCAGTCTAAGTGGTAATGTTTTCATGTATTTAGTTTTCACAGTGCTCGTCCAAGTAAAAGATTTTGGATCTTTAAGAAGCATTCAGAAGTGCTACGGTAATTCCACTCTTTTCAGTTACAGATCATTGCATTTTTGCTTTCTGATGTTGAACTGATAACTTAGTTGAGGTTATAACCTCTTGAATTTCCACAGTTTAGAGCAGAGAAATAAAACCATTAGCTTTTCCAATGGCATTGTTCTGGTCAGTGACAGATACTTGTTTGTCCCCATTTGTGAACTTAATTCTGAGCAGTTTAAAATTTATTTATTTTTTAAATTATATAAGGTGCAAAATGGGGAGGGGATCAGGGAAAGAAAAAAACCATCCAAACAGAGAAACTCATGCTCTACAGATAAATTTCTGTCTGAAGTTATGTTCTTTGTACTGTATCCAGCATGGAGATGCCCTACTCATTGATGGGAATTTCCTGATACTAGTTGCAGTAGAAAAAGTAAGATTATGTTTTTGTGAATCATCTCATCTGAAGTTGATTTTTTTTTTAACAGTCTGTCCAGTTGCTGTAAGTTAAGTGTTTCCATGACCATTAATTAGACTTCCTTTTTTATTTTTATTTCCTAGAGGTGTGACTGTAGTATGTCTTAACTGTGATTTCTTGGCCGATGTTTCTGGCTTGGATAACATGGCTGCACATCTGAGTGAGAACCAGACTCATACTTGTCAAGTTATTGTAGAGAAAGGTGAGTACATGTGGTGTCTTTTTTTCTACAGTATATAAATACTTATATGTGGATGTCTCTTGTGTTATCACAGTCCTATTTTCAGTTGCATTGTTTCTGTACTTGTATTTAACAGTGAGAACGTCTATATTTCCACATGTTAAAATATTCTTAATTAAATCTTTTGTTTTTATTTTCAGTTTCCACAGATAATGCAACTGCTGCGCAAGTGTCTCAGTAAGTTTTATTTTACTGCCTAATGTTTTTTTTCTATTAATTTAGTGATAGATGGCCAAAATTTGCACTTGGAACTTGAGTTTCTTTGAATTCCATAGAATTTGAAATGTATGGATGAACATGGACCTTTACTGTACTGCTACTTCTTCATCTCTTACCATGTCCACAACTTTAAGAATGAAGTGATAAAAAGGTTAGCTCTTGCAGCTAAAACAAAATCAGACTTTTGTTCAGTTTAGAGAGACATAAATAACTGTTGCAATGTTGGAACATCTCAATTCTGACCTGCCTGTAGACTATGAGACTGTTACTTCTACTTTATACTAGCTTTATCAAATTAGTGGTTTATGTTCTTTATGTAATGTGAATACAAAAAGGAATGTCCTTTGCTGGAGTAGGACAAATTCAGTCTTAAGATTTAAAAATATTTAGGAATTTTTAAAAAAATTATCTTCTTCATATGACAAAGGCAAACTGTTTTTTATTAGCTTTTTTATTCTGCCTTTCAAAGAGAAATTAGTATGTATTAATCAGAGTTTTTAAAGGATTTGAAAAAGAACCTGCAGTGTTGTGGATATTATTGCAGATTGTGTTAGTTTGGGTTTTTTTAAACCTTAGACGAATCAGACATGCCAAGCCCACCCTGATTATCCTGGAACAGTTTGAGGCTTTACAGTAGTTTATGAGCCTGTTTATGCCTTAATTTGAGATTTAGAGGTTTGTCAGTTAAATCAAACTTTTGTGTTCTTTTCATACCATTTCAGAACACAGAATCAAAAATGTCAAGTGTCAATTAGACTGCAAAGAAATATTTTTAAAGATAAAAAAAAAAAATTAAGTCTGATAGAGTCCATCTAACCTTTAGCAGGATTCTAAAAGGAGTTTATATAGTCCCATGCATGGTGAGAACTCTTCCAGCAGAGTGATAAGTTCTTAGGCCTCTAAGCATAAATCAGCTTTTACTGAGTTTTGGACATATCCCAAATAGATTATTTAATATTTGTTAAGTATTTTCTTTCTTAGTTTCTATGAAGTAGCTAGGAGGGAGTCCTCTAGTAGCTTAGCTTTCAGTGAAACTGAAGCAATGACAAAATAAAGTGTTGAGCTATGATACTTGTGGGAACGTCAGTTCTTGTATTTGGAGCTGGCATTAGGTGTTGGGAATTAATACTTGCTGAAGTATGTGGAAGGAAAGGTTATAGATGTTTTGAGTGGTGGCTGAAGATGTACAGCTTATATGCTGATACAGCTGTGGCAGGCTGTCAGTACTGTAAAAGGATCTTGCTGTCTTGAATACGTTACAGAGACATGGAAAGATGTAAGAATGTTGGATATATATGTATTACTCAGAAGCAGATGCATGAGCACTGAAAAGATCTGAGGTAAAGAGTATATGCAGGTTTATTTCTGCAAGATGTTTGAGTAGGACAGATGCAGATAGCCATTACTTTTGAGACTTCTGATGCCAGCATAAAATCAGTTACTGGTACTGCACGAAGTGATGCAAAATCCATGATGGTGCTTTTTGAAACTGTCAGACTCATAGACTTCATTAATTTTAGTAAGTCTTGTCCTGTTCCATATGCCAGTTCTCTGATACTTTGGACAAGAACATATCATTGCTAAGCTAAAGAGAATAAATATACCTGTGTAGCAGATATTTTAATTCATAATTTGCTGTACAGAATACAAACCAAAATGTTCATCTTTTTGTGGCCTGCTTCTTATTGGTACTCTTAGATTGCTTTGGAAGGAGAGGAACTTGCAGACAATATTCATAATTTCTACTGTATAGTTTCTCAATGATCTCTGAATGTTTCTTCCAATTCTTCGACCTATATCTCAATGACTTGTTTATGGGGCGGGCTCTTCAGAATCACTTCATCATTGTAATCGAGTCATTGTTTCCAATCTTGAGCACTTTTGGATCTTCTCTTGCATCTCTCAGATGGTATCTTTTGTTGTCTTCTATTATATATTGGATTGTCTGTATGTGTTTTAAAATCTCATCTTTATTGCTAATGATCAGACATGTTCCATGAACTCTCTGTACTGTTACAGAGCCTGTCTTTGGACCAGAATCCTGCCATTAGTAATAGAGATAACCTAGCTGGGGATGTTCCAGCAGAATTTATTTTTTAAATTTTTACTCTACGTAAGTCTCCTTATTTATTTGGTGATCCACCTTGTGCTGAGGAAGTAAGATTTAATAACTGTGCGAGTACTCTTCTAATTGCTCAACTCTCTGCTTTGCGCAACCATAAACATATTTTTAAATGAACTGACAGCAGACATTTTTGTTGCAGGGCAGTTGCAAGTGAGCAGGTATCCTATACTACCTTGGCTCACTGATACATCATTGTGGACCAGAAAATTGAACCCAGTCCAGCTTGGGATTATTTTGGTATGTAAGCAGACAAGGATCTGACCAGACCTTTTTCTTCATGCAATGAAGCTGTGATATTCTCTTCTTGAATCTTTTAGACAGGAGGTCTGGTCTTTTCTCCTAATATTGTAGTCAAAGGCCCTTTTTGATAATGTTCTCTGCTTTGCAGCATTGATTGGCAGCTTTTTGGGGGTTGTACTCCGTTGAAGAGAGGCTTACCAGAGTTTCACTTACATGATGCAGTGTTTCTTTGCTGCTCATGTGCAACGTTTCTTCTCTGCTCCAGTCTATCAGTATCATCCCAAGCTAGAGTAGTGTGTAAATGGTGATGGGCTGATGTCAAAGCCTGTTTTGCTCTGAACTCGATCCCACCTGCTGAAACTAAAAGGCCTTGTCATTCTTTTTGGGTGTTCACTGAAGCATACAAGTCCTGATCTATTTAATATTCAAGTAAATTACTTTTTTTTTCTCTCGGTGACTTTATGATGTATAGTGGCCAAATATACTTTGAATGTCTTCTATTACATGTAACGACATAAACTGAGTCTTGGCCAGAAGAATTTATTAGCTGCTTTGCTCTCTGGTTGCTAAGCTTTTTGCTCCAAAATACTGTGAGAGGAGGAAAGCATGTAATGGAAGTGCATAGATTTATTGAGTATGGGGCCTGAGGGTGGAGCAGCTAAAGTTCCAGTTCATTCACACCTTGTTCTTTTGGTATCATCTTTCCTCTTCAAGGATGCTGGGATGTGCTGCTTTTGATTTTACTGTTCTAATTTCATCTTCAGTTCTAGATTATCTATGGCAAGTTTATCCATCAGGATATGTGATGAGCTTTGCTTTTGCCATGATGAACTTCTAATATTCCTCCAAACTCTGCCTCCTGATTACAGTGGATATGTTTTGGTTGAATTTCTCATTTCCTAACATTCCAGCAGCATAATAGATAAAGCTTACCTTGCTTAAGGATCAGTCACTGATACAACTTCCAAGTTGTAAGAGTTCAGTTTTGGTGAAAGCAAGCTGTTCTTGATTTGGAGCACCTCTTTTTCTGAATTCTTTGAGATTAACTCATTTTGACCAGTTTTTTTTGTCCTCTTGACTTTTAATACTCAGTCACAGGTCTGGTGATAGTGAGCTTCTGCAGCTGTTGTAGTATTGCTAATAATGGCAAGGATCTTGTCATCCATTGTCTCTTCTGCGTATTTTGTGATTGAGCATCTACACACATTCTCAGTACTCTAAAGTCCTCTTTTTGCTACTTTTTTTTCTTTCTGACAGAAGATGTGTTCCATCTTGAATGCTGCTGTTGAGCTTCAAGCATCACTTACCTACTACAGGTTTTTCTTGCAGGACTTAATTCTGTTTTGACACAGGAGCGTTCAAAAGAGCATAGTGGGTTTGTGTTTCCATTGTGAACATGCTGTTCATTTCAGAGGAAGCTGAATTCATGTTTCACTTTCATTCAGGTTTCTGACAACAAGAAGAATGGAGTGTGATTGCAGGTTTTTGTGGCTTTCAGAAACATTCTCTAAGAATTTCCCAGAAGTGACACTAGATAGACACTTGGATTTGAAGTTACATGAATTCTACATCTTTTGAATGCTTATTTGGAATATTGTCCTTCAGTTCTTTTGCAGCTTTGCTACAGAAATTTAAGTTTCAAACTTGCATTTTAAACATTTACAGGGTACTTGGAGATATGAGAGATTTATGGAGATGGTTCATGTAGAATCAGTTGGTCTTGTGGCATCCTGTTTCCATTTGTATGAGGCTCTTGGAAAAATTGCTCATGTGGAAAACTCATAAAAGTACTTCTAAATCATTGAAATAAACCTACCTTACTTAATATTAAATCTCTCTTACAATCCCAACAATTTGCATGAATAATGCAACATATTGGACCATATCTGTAAGAGCAGAGCATGAATATGTGTGATATAATCAGTTTAGTTTATGGTCAAAGAATTAAGATTTCATTTGTATGTACCTTAATCTCTCTTATTATTTTTAAGACATTGAGTGTCACTGTTTGACTAGCCAGTTATGTCTTACCTTTGTTTAGAAAGTTGTACAAACAAAGTAAATGTTTGTTTCTGTTACTCTGTTAAATGTTACTGTGCAACATTTAAAGCTGCATCTGTCAAAATAGGGAGTTTTTGCTAAAAGGTGGGATTCATTCAATAAAAAAAGCCAACACCTAAAAATCCCAAACCCGGTGACCTTTCCATTCTTTTGTGTGTAAATAGGTTTATATTTTTTAATACTGTCTACGGTTTATTTGAGTGTCTGGAAGATACCTTGAGCCACTTAAAGCTGATTTCCAGAAATTCTTGAAGCTACTGTCATCCCAGAAAAGGTTACTTTTGGTTAGATGTGGACAAAACATAAATATTTGGCAGAAGATTCCAGCTGAGTTTGTTCTGTTTACCCAGTGAGCCTCTGGTTGTAAGAAAACATGAGACATTGCTGGGAAGATGGTGGCTCATGGTTTGAGCTCTGTGTGTGTGCAAATATATACGAGTCTACTGTGTGGGAAGAGGGCAAGCAATGAGACTGAATTTCAGAAATGAGAATACTCCTATTTGTGCTTAACTGCATTTTAGAGTCTAGCTTTTGCTACTGACTCCAGATCTCTTCCATTAGTCCTAGGTGTCTCTTCATCTATCAAATAAAATTTCATATCAACCTGAATGTAGACTTCAAGGTGTCTAAATTAATATTCTTACTTGACTTTGGTTTAATGGCTGATCCATTCTGTTGGCCATCTCAAGGTGAAATTTTGTGCTTAGCTATTCCTTTTTTACGGAAAATTTTTTTAAAGAGTTGGCAATTAAGACTTTTTTCATTGTTCTTAAGTAGAAGTTTATGTAGAGTGAAGAATCTTTGGAGAGTTCTAGAAAGGCTCCAGAGTTGCTCAAAACTATTGGACCAAGAGGCTGTACTCACTGGAGGTGGTTACAATCTTTGTTTTATTTTCATAACATTCTTTCCAGAAGCTCTGTGACTTCACAGATGTAAGAAAGTATTACCTTTGTTCATGTTTGAGACCTATGGAATTTAAGATTTCTTGTATCATAGAAGTGTTTGGAACATCACAAGGTGATAATTTTCTATGGTTTAGTGTCTATTCATGCAACTTCTGCCAATTACAAATTAGGAGGAACTGCTTTCTAGAACTATTCCTAAACAAAACTGAGAGTATACATCATGAATCCAGAGTAAACCATCATAACAAAGATGTGGTTACCACAAAATGCTAGAAACTCTGCTCATTTCCAAACCAACAAAAATGAGCCAGTTGGAATCTGCTTTACAAGCTATAAAACACAAAGACAAAAAAAATCTCTTAAATTTGATCATGTAAAATAACATTTATAATGGTTTTAAAATAAGCTATAGATATTGGATCCAATTCACACACATTTAATTTAGTGGCAAAACTTTAATTGATTGAGACAAGAAGAACAGTTACGTTTTGTCCTTGGATATGCAATATCTGATCTATTTGTATCTAAGTTAGTGAGTCTAACAGGGTTGACATTTTTATGACAGGAATGACTTTTATGACAAATGGCTATTTCTAACATTTATTTGCAGTTCTTGGATATAAATCATTAAAGCAGTAAAGTAAATATTTGGTGTTGCATCGTCTTATACTAGTGTGGCTACTCATGATTAAATACTTCAGAGTATTTAAAGTCATGACCCAAAAAAAGTGTTCTCATTTGATTTATTCTGATTACTTTTATCTTAATTAGAAGAATATTTTTACAGTGCTACTGAAACCAATCAGTTTTTGTAGGTATTTTGTAGATATTGTTGCAAATTAAGATATAATAAATATGTGATTGTTTAAGATGAGTTTAAGATGCTGGTTAGGTGCTAGAACATTAATGTTAGAAAGTATTCATGGTGTGCTGATAAACTATGTGCTTAAATTCTTTATAAGGTCTGATCTTAGACTGCTTTTTTGGATTTAGGAAAATACATGTGGTTGATCAATCTAATATTAGTATACAGTTTTCATAAAACTTAAGTGGTAAAGCTGTTTTTTATGTCAAGTATTTTGCACCCTGTAGACAACCATTAAGACTTGCTGAGGTTGTGAATAATTTAATTTATGATTAATAACATTATCTAAATATAATAGCAGCAGCACCATACTTCAGCAGATTAAATTTGCCTTTAATGCAGCATCAACAAAGAAGATACAGACACAAGCAATTTTGAGGGGTTTGTTTTTTTTCTCTTTCTGTAAGAAACCTTTGAAAGGTTAGATTTTGTTAGAACTGATGACTTAACAAGTTTGTAGGAGATACTTCTTGCTATCTCTGCGATAACATTTTCTTATAGAAACACAGAAAATCAATTTTGGTGATGCTGTGATAAGCTGTTTAATTAATGTGGTTTTCAAAGTCAATAAATTTAAATAATTTATAGCTCATCTAATGTATGGACTGTGCCTGTAAAGAGGTTTTGTGGGAGGCATCCCCTCCAGATAGTGGTTGGAGGTCAGCTGCAATGTTTTACAGTTGTCCTAAAGTAAACTGCAGCTCTGTTCTGGGTATTTGGGTTATGGTAGACAAATGAAAGACAACTGAGCTTATATTGTGGAATGTTTTGGTCAGGTAGCTTTATGCACTTAATTTAGCATTTCAGATCTTGAACTCCTTCAGTCATGGTTTAAAAGGCATTTCTGCTGAGGAGGTCATTCCTCAGGTAGAAATAGAATAAAAGTAATGCTTACTATCATAAGACTCTTGGTTCCTTGTTTTCCTGATGCAAGATAACTGGAAGAGCTTACATGAAACAAGTTTATCTTAGAATTTCTGTACACCCAATAAAACACTTAATTCTAAAGTGAAGTATGTTTAAGCTCAGTGTAAGTATCAACTTTAAAACTTGGTTTCAGATTACCAAATTGCTTTCTAACTGTAATCCTTATCTCTATTTCAGCCATACAGTATTTTAAAACATTGAATCTTAATTCGTTATTCACACAGAAATCTCCATTAGAGAGAAAGAAGCTAAGTTGGGGGTTGGGGGTAATGTCTTGTCTTTTCTACACATAGTCTAAGAGTGTCTCTGAACTTTGTATGTAGTGCAAAGATCCAAGACAATTCTTTTTTAATTATACATAAATGACTGATCATGGTGTTCAGAGGATCTGCTTAGTGTAAGAATCCAGCTTTGTGTGTCTTTCTGCAGAAAGCTGGGCTGTGTCAGAGGCACACCTTCAGTGGGGCTGCCACACCAGAGATGTGCAGTTTGTAGTTTATGGTCAGTCCCTTTGGCCTCCAATGAAGGAACAGCTTGCTTTCCTTATATATCTTCATATTCAGGGAACCTGGAAATTGATAACTGTGAGATCTGGATTAATACTGACTCTGAATTGTAGTTTTTCAGAAGGCCTTTCAGAAGCTAAGTGATTTCAGTTTATTTTCTTAATGTTTTTTCAGAAATATATCTAAAATCAGAATCCCAAGATTTTTCTTTTTTTTCAGAAGTTGTTTTTTTATTGCCCTTCAGAAAGGGCAGTCTTGTAACAGAAAGCCCAAATAGTAAGAGAGTAGAAGTCGTCAGACCTAGGAAAGATTTGTCATGTAACACTGCTTGCCAGCTTTCCAAAATACTGAGGGTTTGGTGAGTTTCTTTAACAGAAGCAATGGTTTTGTAGAAATGAGAAAAACATTCATTTTTTCATTCAGAAGTGTTAAGAAAGTTTCTCTTACACAGTCACACCTTTTCCATATATTCCATTGCCATTTCAGGTGTGTTTTCTATTAGTTTTTCTTTTTTTTTTTTCCGTATTGTTTATCTGCATTATAGAAGAGGTCAAATTTGCTTTTTTTTTTTTCTCCACAGAATTGTGTTCCATAATACTGACTTTCATTTAAAAAGTAAAACAAAAAATGCAACATCCAGTGTCTAAACCCAAATGAAGACAGAACAAAACCCAAACCCCACACCGTAGCCCTTACATTTGGAAAAGACAGAGAACACAGAACAGCAAAAGCTGCTTTGATGTTAACTGAGTGAGCTTGCAGAGCACCTCAACCAAGGCCTTTCAGAGCAGTGAGCTGCTGTCAGTGTGGTCTGGGCCATGTGGAACCTCTGGTTGTCTTTTCCAAGGTGCCATGGATTGCCTGTCACTTTGCTGCAGCCAGATGCTTGGCATTTTGGCTGTTTATTGAAATACACAGCAGGAGGTCAAAGGAAGGACCCTTACTTAGGGTGCTGAGGAACCACAAATACAAACAGATGAGTCAGGTAGTTTAAAAACATAACATTTAAAATTCCACGAGATAAGTCAAGAAATCTTTCTCTCCTGGTAGTTCTCAAGGACAAACAGGTCAGCCAGGGCAGAGGAAAGCTGGAGGTAGAGTGCAATAATTCTGAGTTGGAAATTGTTTTTAGCGTGGCTCCTGTATTTTTATAATACGACCTCCTATTTTTGAGCCAAAATTATCTTACTGTTGTATTGAAACAGGAGAAAAAAGTCTAAGTAATTAATTTTGTCACTTAGGCACTTGATGTTTCCTAAATAAGAATAGTATATAAGTAAGATGCTTTGTAGTGTATAAGATGCTTTTAGGAGACTGGTTGGCTGTTTGTAAATGGTAATTTCCGTTCACATGCTTTTCTACTGTTAAAAAAATTGAAGGAAAAAGTGGATTTGTTCATGTTGTTTAGAGTTAGAAAGTTTATTTAATTAAGTTTTAATAGAGACTCAAAAGTTTCTTCTGTGATAAGTGTTCTCTTGAGTCTTCATTATATTTACACATAATGTAATAGCATTTGTAGTGCTCAAACACTGTATAATGCTTAAAAAATACATTAACTTCAGCTTACTTTTCCTTCACTTTTTTGGCTCTTTTTGTGCTGGCAAAATGCACATTTATTTCAGGTATTTTTTTTCTGTCTGAATCGAAAACTCTCCAGACATAGTTTTTATTCTATTCACTAAGGCATAATTGAAATTATGTTTTTGGACAAGGCTACAACAGTTGCTTTCCTGTTTTGCCTCATTTCTGTGGGTTTTGGTGATACTGTTTTTTTCTTTTTTAATTTGGAAGGCTATTTGAAAAAACTTTGACTGAGATCTATGCTCAGTCTCTGCTACATAATAGATTGATGGGAATGTCAGTGTGAAAATATTTCTACAACTTTATATTGTCATCAGCTGCTCGTGAATGTAAAATAAAGGAAATATCATTAATTATTACAGAAAATTTCAAGACCTAGTTTATCTGAAGGAAAAACAGAAACACCAACTTTTGAAAGATAAATACAATGATCACAGCTGCATCTTGAAATCAGGTACATAAAATAACACATGCTGTGTTATTTATCAGGTAACTGGGCAAGAAATGTTTGATTAGTATTTTCATAACATTTCCTATGATACAAAATTTTCAATGGCAGTTGTCAGGGATTTTCTTAATAAGACATGGAGAATTTAGGTTCCAAGTGTCAAAACACATTGTAAGTAATGCTTAAACAGCAAATATAAAATTTATAGGATATTAAATAAATTAACCAGATGGTTGAAAGAAACTTTTATCATATTGTCTGTGAGTTAACAGTATTACTGGGGCAATTGGGAAACAATTTTAAAATACAGTATAAAATGTTAATTCTTATCTATTTCTTTAGGTATTTTTTAGAACCTGTGTCACTCATGGAAAGCATACTCAACCAAATTCTTAGCAGAGCAAATATGTGAAAATGTTGGGTAACTTATAATTACAACTCTACACTTAAATTATATCAGTCTGGGGAAGGAATTTATACTTTATTGGCACATATTATGCATAGACTTAGACTTCATACTACTCTAGAGTCAACAGCCTGAAATATATTATCCCAGCTAGTCATCTTTCACAACTGTTGATGCAAATTCAGCCTTTGAGAACTTAGTCAAAATTAAATTGTGATTATTTGTTATAGGCATTTATAGTGCCTCTAAAAAAAATACTAACTGCTTTCAGAGTAACTCTGTCTACTTCATCACTTTTTATTCTGTCATACACAGTGTGGGTCAAATTATTTGAAATTCTGCCTTCACTTAAATGCTTGCTTAATAATTGAGACTAAATGGTTCAGATATTAGAAGTTATCTCTGTCTTTACCCTACAGATTAGTAAATGGTCACTGTAATTCTAGTTGAATATGATGTACTACTTCTTCCTATCTTTCTGTCTAAGTAGACAAAAATAATTTTAATATAGATACCTGTTCTCTGCTTTCTGATGAAAACTTTGATGCTGTTTCATAGGCTCTAAGACAGACTTATGAAGTCTTGTAGCTCTAGCACTAGAGATTCTCAGTCCTCCCACCCTCCTCTGTTACTAACCCAAGGTAGTTATGTTGATATTATCAAGTAATTAGTGTCCCAGGAGCAGATCAATGGATGAATGCTGTTGACACTGAAAATGCTGCATCTTTTCAGTGTTGAGGTTCAGAGGTGTTATTTTAGACCAGACTCGTGTTCCCTGGACAGAGTGCTCATGCTGTGCACACATGCAGAGCTGCATGGAACATCCCACATTGGTTTGGGCTCTTGAGGACTCAGCTCCGTTAGGGCTTGGAGCACTTCTGGATCAGAGCTTCCAGTTCATTTTCTTCAAAAAAGAAATGTAGTTTGCTTGCCTCAGTACTGCCTTGTAAACCAAACTAGTTATGTGGGAACAATAAGGAATGGATCACACCAAACTGTTAATGTAGATGCAGCTGTAACACGAATTTTGTCACTTGGAGAATCCTTTTCCATAGTTGGAGTGTTTCCACACCCTTTGCAGGTGCTCTGTATGCAGATGTGTAAATGTCACTTTTTGTGTAGGGTTGGGGTTTTTTCTTGTTGTAGATTTTTTTCCCCGAATTATTTTTAAAATCCTAACATGAAATAACCAATGTAAAATACTCCAAATAAGGCAGCAAAAAAGCTTAAGCTAGTAGGATTTTGAAGCATCAAGTGATTAGAACCTAGCTTTTCTCTGCCTCACTTGGCACCAAAATCTTGCATTTTCTGTACAATGAGAAAACAGAGAACTAAATTGCTTTAATTTTTAAGCTTCTGCATCCTGAGGTGGGGTGTTTGTACTTGGTAGACTCATCTCTTGAATTCAGAGCTATGGCTTGTACTGCTCCCTTGAAGTGACCTTATTGTAAGCCTTGATTTCAGATAGACTCTGGCAGCCAGTTCATTAATATATTCTGTACTTAGTGGTCAGGTCATGAACCTGGACTCACTGGTCTCATTAAACAGAAGTCAGATTTTGCATTCCAACTGTCCACTGACACCCTCTTTTCTGTATAATACAGCTGTTATTATTCTCGCATTCTCCTGTATTTTTGATGGCTGAATTTTTAGTTTTCTTACACTGTAACCAGTCTTATTAGCACATAGAGTACTAAGAGTACTTTTGATTGCTAGTACTGGATAGAAGGCTTTCCTTTTTCAGCTTCTGACATACTAGCAGAATGAATTCCTGAAATATTGAATGTTGTATGATTTTTCTTTTAGTGTGATATTTTAGATTATCACAATTGCTAGAATCTGCTGGTCTGCAGTTCATTGCAGAGGCAAATTATTTCTTTGGAGAACTGTTCTATCTAAAGGAACTTATTGTTGTGCTTAGCAATCTGAAAGATCACCGTGGATAATTTTTTTTGTGATGTGATTGTTGCACAACGTGTGCATATATTTTTTTTCTTCTCCTACCACTTGTTCCTGCCTTTCTGTGTTTTGCCAAAAATGAGTGAGAAAAAGGGGCTGAGTGGATGAAGCTGGGATTCTGGTTACTAGAGAGTGAAGATTGTGATCAGTTTGTTTTATATGTTACAGTCATATTTGTCCTTTGAGGAGTTTCTTGATGTCAATCTTGTCTCTGTGTGTATACACAAGTATGTAATCCATCTGAGTTCTTGGGTGTGGAAACGCTGCTCTTTTATAATTAGTTATTAGTCATACCTCTATTTAAAACTTTTTTGTTTGGCTGGTTTTGCATATCTGTGCTCAAAACTTCCCACCTAAAGCACAATGCTGTGCTGTTAGCTCTGCAACTACATCTTGCCCTCAAGCTGCTTGTTGAAAAATAGCAGCTAAAGGTCATATGTGTATGCACTGTTCCATGAAGAGTTCACTATGTTTCCATATGAAAACAATTCCAAATATTAAACTAGTGTTTACATGGCTCTGTGTAACTGAAGTGTTTCTCTGGAATAGGTGAAGAAGTCAGGAACAGTTATGACAAACCAGTTATGTCAGCCTCAGCTGACAGGTGCTTCTGAGTTGGCTTTTGTACTGGATCTTAGTCTTGAGTTTTCCCTCCAGTGTTACCTTTTTTGCCCTTTTCTTTCTAGATGTTTGAGAGAGAACTTGGACAGATAAATTGTGTATTCGAGAATGTCATCTACTCTTTAACTACTCCACTAAATAAAACAGAACCCAAACTCTACCATTTGTTTGACAAAAGCAGCAAATATAGATTGTAATTTGGTGAAGAGGTTGGCGTATCTCTTGACTTCTTTCCATATAATAAATGAAAAGTCAGTGTAACAGGATGAAAAGGTTCCTATGACTACCCCAGTGACCACCAAAATTTCACTACTGAAGGATATCCCAACAGTCTATTATTCCTGCTCAAAATATTCCTCTGACCTAGAGCAGAAGTAGGAAATGAAATATTCTTAGATTAGTTTATTTAATTGGAAAGAGATTTCAGAATGCTTGTAGCTCCTTTTCCAGAAAAACCATTTTCTGTAGAATTCAGTATCATTTGTCATATAAGTGAATCACTGGAATTGTTTTAAATTCCTTCATATTTAATGTAAAGGATGAGTAGAACATATGTAGGTTTTCAGCTTGAAAATTCATGAAAAAACCTAGTAGTAAGGAATTAGTTCTTCCTTTTAAGGGTTCTCAATTGCGTGTTGCTTACAGGGTTTGAGTGGCATTACCCAAAAAAAATCTTTAAAATCACTTGAAGAAATAAAATAAAAATGCATTTTGATTAATGAGCTATTTGGTGCTCTTGTGTTTCTCACAGCTTTGTTCTACATTGTACTGTTCAGATTGTTACTTTCAATTTAAATTTTAAAAGTTCGTTTGGGAGAATTTGCTCTTAATTTCACTTTCTATATAGAATGTGTATCTGAAATCAGACAAATTATTGTTCTTGAAGCTTTTCCTTTCCTCTCCCCTCCCCCTCAATATCTTTTATCTGTCACTATCATCATTTTAGGTAATTCCATCTGCTTATTATTCTGAAAAACTTTGGATTAATTAAAAATTCTATAAAGCCTTTACCAGATTTAATCTTTAAAAAAAAAAAAGAAATTGAACTTCTCTATTTCTGTATTTCCTCTTTATAAACACACAGTTTTACTCTGAAAGATGACTGAAGATGCTGCTTCACAGATTCACTGTTTCAGTGAATCCAGATTGTGATTGCTCAAATAAATTTTAGGTTTGTTAATTCAGATTTCCAGCTGTTAGCTTTATTCTCATGAGTATTGCAGAGTCAGTTGGTGGTATAAAGGTATGAAGCAATTTCATCTGTATCAAAGAGGCTGTGCAGGTAGAGGAACTACAGGTGTTGTTATGGGAAATTCCATGTGTCACACACAAAGGCAGCATTCCTCTCTGGAGCTGAAATGCAAGAACTAGAGTATTAATTGACTGCTTAATACAGAAATGAGTTTGTAAATAGATTAAAAAAATGCAGCTGTTAATTAAATTCTGCCTTTCTTGCTATGAAACCTCATGACAAATGCCAAAGAGGAAATCTTTAATACCCCTCTGAGTGTCACTTTGCAGAGTATAGCCAGGCATTGCTTTATTTCATTTATAACACAGAATTATAAAAAATCATATCTAAAAATAACCTGTTTCTTTTTTTTTTTTTTTAGCAAACAAGAGCATGACTCTTCAGATGAAACAAAAGAATGCAGTAGAAACCAAACTAAAAAAGTTGCATCCATTGAAAAGAGTGAGGACTCATCACTGTCAAATACAGAAAATGTTCTTAGTTTGGAACTCTCTGGCAGCAGCTCAAAGAATTCTCTGCATGGCAAAAGAGCATACTGTGATTCAGCTAATAACAAACAGTTAGTGGATGAGAAACAAAAATGTGTTCATGATGAAAGTGAGATGAAAATGTGCCAAAGTTCAGATGCTGATGTCGTGGGTGAGCAGATGAAAGTGCGTACTTTGGATGAAACCGCGCTTTCAGCAAAGAACGTGAGGGACTTGAAGCTGACGTTGGGTGAAGATGTCAGTTTTGAGCAGTTCCTGAGAAAGAGGGATGAACCCGAATCTGTTAGTTCAGACATCAGTGAACAAGGCAGTATTCATTTGGAGCCTTTAACTCCATCAGAAGTACTAGAGCATGAAGCTACTGAAATTCTCCAGAAAGGTAATGTTGCACCTTCATCAAAGAAAGGACAGCGCACTGAACAAACAGATGAGACTTCTAGAGAAAGCAATCCCAGCAGAATGGAAACAACTGCAAACAAGACAGATGAAAGTGAAGAAAGCTGAAATTGTGTTAATTTTGTTGTTTGTTTTAAACTATGGTAAGAACACCATGGACCATTCCTGATGAGTGTGCTCATGGATGCTAAATACTAAAAATTTTAAAAGGGAGGAGAAGAGAAAGAGACACCAAAGGGAAGTTTGCATTTGGAGGTAGCATGTATGTGTATGTATGACTGAATTCATTAAGCTTCAAAAAGGTATGTTAAAATATATCTTCCTGTCTCTTGGATGTGATATATTACTAGATTGATACTTGAAAACAGGTATAAATTCTAATTTTTTTATAGTTAACTAGCCCAGGATAAGGTGATCTGTTCGCCCAAAAAGTATTTTTCTAAATTTAGTGTGAATATCATTGGACTGGGGATTGAGTAGGAATTCACTTCTGATGCTGATATGGAGCACACTTGTAGTGAAGGTTATTGATCTGCTGATAGTTTAGGTAAATATAAACCTCGAGACTTGGTGTCACATTCCTGTCTGTAAAAGCATGTGAACAGAAGTATATGAATTAGTGCACCTCTGTACAGGTGTAATCCTGCCAGGCTGTAAACTTACCTTAATAAACTTTCAGTGAAAGTGAAATTATTACAATAAAAGTATATATTTGTGGGGTTTTCACTGTGCAGGCTGTGCAGAAATACCGAACATAACTGTATGAATTAGAACAATGTTGAAAGTTCTGTAGCTCTTAGGCTTTTACTATTGATTTAATTACTATTAGCTGTAGACCCATAGGAATGGTCTGTAAATCACACCAAAGTATGGTTTAATGTAAAAGCGGTTTTAAGCAAAGATCATGAAAACTCCAAACTGGAAACACCACCTGGCATGCATTCTGCCATTTTGCAGCTGCTACTGGCTAACTTTAAAATAGAACACAAGGGCATATAAAGTAGAATTGTACAGTTCAATTTCAGGACTTTTTGTAGTCTAAGTTATGTACAGAAAGTTGGCTGCTGGTTTTGGTTTGCTTTTTTTGTTTTGGGGTTTATTTTTGTCTTCTAGTTAGCTAGATTTAGGAATGTGTATGATTAACAGTAGCTTGCTCTTTTGATTTCATTGCTCCATTTGAAACATTCAGAATGTGCTTTTGACTTACAGTTTTGTTTTTAATGAATGTTAAATGTTTTGAACAGCTGTTAAAACACTGCTGTAAATTATTACTTTTTGAGTAAATATTTGCAACAAAAATTTGTCTTCGTGTATAATTTTATGCTCAGCTTGAAACTTTGGGCATAGCCTTCTCCCATTTTTTTAAAAAGACTTAGTAACAGTTCCCCAAAAATAAATAACTTCAATATTGTGAATTTGACACCTGTGTTTCATTGGGGAGTTTTGTTAGGTTTTGGTTTGTTAGTTTGTTTTATTTTAGAATTAAATGAGCAAGTGCCTACACATAAACATTTTTTTTGTACCTGTGTATTGTGATATGATGTACTAACCTTTCCAGACTAAAGAGATACTTTTCTGGCCCATCAGCCTGCAACTCAAGTTTCCTCTGTCCTCTTTAAGTTCAACGAGCTAAGCTGCTAAGTGAATCTTAACAGTATTAAAATCTAGAGACCATCCATCTTAGTACTGGAACTTCTAAATAAACCAGATCTCAAAAGTTCCTTCAAGTTCTAAAGAGATGTAGGATTTAAATTTTGGACAGCATCTTCATTGTCATCCATGCAAGTCTAGAAGACTTTTAAAAAAGAAAAGTGGAACAGTTTACATACTCACAGCTCTTTGAGATCTGCCACTTGAAGAACTTCAAGCACCACAATATAGGTTTGCGCTGAGAAGAATAAGTAGAATAAGTTGCATTATTCTTTTGTTCTTTAAGATTTTAGTGAAATCATCAAATAGTGGTTTGGTTAACCAGTCTGGTGTCCTCATGCTTTTACACAAGGAAGGTTACTCATTGTGAAGCTTTATTTTATGCAGTTTAAAGCAGCTAATCAACTACAAAACTGGATGTGGATGTTACCAAGGGAGTTCCTGAATGCATCTGTGTGGAAACACAGGGAAAGCTGTAGTATTTTAATCTGGCTGATGACTTTCCATGCAAATTATGTATTTTGAATAATGCTCTGATGTGTGATGTTAGAAAAGATCAAGTATCGCAACTGGTTCCAGTTCAACTTAAAATCTCCTCATTTGTCTTTTATTATGCAATTAAATTTTTTAAACGTTTATCATTTTACTAAGAATCTGGAAGTATTTGGCCTCGTAGCATTGAGAAGCTGGAAAACAAAACTTAAAAATCTTCATATTTGGCAGAATTGTATCCTTATGATCTCAGCTGCTTGTTATGTAAAGCATCGTTTGTTTCAAGCCCTGTTGACAGTGCTTATGCAAAAAGTAATGCTAGGTACAAACCACTGCAATATCTTCTGATCCTTCTGAAAGAGGTGGAAGAACTCTATTGTTCAGCAAGAGCATCAGATAGCTTTTGATAGGCATGGAAGGTATATCATGAAAACACTGGCGTGGTATTTTTGTAAAGGAGGTAAACTAAAATTAATTTTTATTTTTCCTATATGAAGTGATAGATTTGCTCATAAACACTGTAGGAAACTGCACAAGTACAAAGATGAATTTCTATCCTGTTACCTGGGAGGTTTCCCAAAGAAAAGTTAAATTGATACTTTTGGCAGAGGCTGCTCTGGAGATCAAGTTTAATTAATGCATTTTCAGTTAATTGAACATAAGTGTACATGATTCAATTTGTTGTGTCATTTTAAAGTTGATTTTTTTCCATCCAACCATTAGTAGTTCTACACTTTTTCAGCTCTCTTTTTGTCCTGGAGAAGACATTTCACCTCCAGTTTTCATTGACTTACCAAAATCACTTAGTTCTTGGTGTCCATGGTAGAATCACCCTTTTCTCTTCATCCTAAGAGCTTTATCATATTTGCTTGAATAATCACTGCAGCTTATTTATATAGTGCTTATTTTTAAGGAAATTGTGCTATCTACATTATTGACATTTAATAGAGAACTTAGAAATAGTCATTGTATGATTAATGAACATTCAGTCACTTGGATCTTCTTCAAGTGCAACCAGTGTCTATCTTGTGCAGCTTGGGAGACAAGCTTTAATTGACTTGTGGTTCAGATTTTCACAAATGGAAAAGCTGAGAAAATACACACACAAAAAAAATCCAATTGTAGCACTTACTGAATTCTAAATATTGGGTGTTGTATTTTAAAGAAGAAAGTTTTACAACAAAACTCAGTCTGCTTTTTTTTTTGCCTTGGCAGAGAGAGACAGCAACTTGGGCAATACATGTTAAATCTCATTTCAGTCCTGCTACTTCTAGAAGGAATCAGAAACTAAAGGTCAGGGTAAAGAATCTTGGGTAATGCTTGTATTCTGCAACACCTTAAATAAAAGCCCTTAAAGCTTTTCTGCAGGCATTAAGCATTGTTATTTATATGCTGGCATACAGAATGCAGTCATTTTTTTTGTACTGTCAGATACACAAATATTCCACTGAAGACTGTGACCATAGGCTGTCACAGCGGAGTTTTGTTACAGACTAATTAGAATTTTTTTTGTGCAGGGCAAATTTATACCTAATTGTTCTCTTTTTGTTTTCATTAGTGATGGCTTTTGCAGCTTGTGAACTTAATTTGTCTAGTTACATTCTGTATATTTTGATGTATGCTTCATATGCCCTTAATAAAAGAAAAAGTATGTTTTATAATTACATTGAATGATTTTTGCTTTTAAGAAAATATTTATTCCAGTTTTAATGTAGTTCAAAAGGACAGTTCTCAGTCCCTCAGTGAAGGATGGCATGTTATCTCCTTTGAACATTGTTTTTATGCAGGATTTTGACTCTAATCTTTTTCCATTAATTCTGTGCTGAAAGGGAGAAGTTTGTTGACTGGTATTTCATATTAGTTTACAGACACTATGCAGAGTTCCTTTGAGTTTTGGATCACTGTTATAGCTCTAAGACAACTAATTAAAATTTTGTATTCAGTCATTTTATTATCCCAAATTAACCTTGTGAAGTTGATCTTTCGTTTTTGCACCAGATGAAAGAAAACAAGAAAGTGGAAAATATTTATCTGTGAAATACTTCAAGGGAGGTGACTGTAGTTGTGCCTTCAAGGTGCTATAAAGCAAATGTGCTTAGTGACATAAAAATGTGCTGGGTTTATTTGAGAGGCTTTTTCCTGTTGAAATCATTATATCAGAGAGACTGAGTTTTTTTCTGACAACCTGAAGGATAACTATGATGTTATATCTGTATCTGCATTTATGTTTGGGCAAATTTATCTTCATATTAAGGAAATTGACTGTTCAAATTACACATGTGAGCTGTAATCAGGCCAAAATCAGATCAAGCCCATGATCAAAACCAGTAACTTTTCAGCAAGCAATTCTCCATTTTTAAGCAGCATTTGCTAGGTTGCTTATTTTTATGAATCTAATGTAAATAAACTGTATTTCATACTTTAGTTCACTAAAGCCTCAGTGTTAGGCATTTAAGTCTATTAAGTCTATTAGGTTAGGCAATAAGAGCTATTTTCTCAAAAAGTTTTTGTGAATAAAGTGGTTTCTTTATGAAGGAAATTGTCTCATACTGACAGCGTGGTAGCCTTGAAAAATGTAACCTTCCTATGTTTTGTTCATAAATAGTGTAATGAAGAATTAATCCTTTTGACTAAAGGAAAATCATCTGTGCGTCTATTCCTTGCAGCCTCTGATGAGTTTTTCATATGGATCTGTCATGATATTCTAGCCAAAAATTGAAGTCCTTGTTTCTTCTCTTTTAATGCTTTAGTATTGGAACATAAATCCTTAACAGATTTTAGATTGTGTATTTAAATTACCTGTGTGTTTACTGCCTGAAATGAGGATTGAATTTTGTGTACCAGTTTCTCAGGTTTTCAGACAAGATTTGTTTTTCCACCTAATCTTGTGAAGACTTCACTACTTGGGACCAGAGAGTTGAAGTCGGGGTGAATTCCAGTACTGTGAGTAATTGGGAATAATTCAGCCTTGAAGGAAAACTTTTGAAATACTGAACTTGATAGATAAATGGTGGCAGTGTAGGAAGTCAGGTGAAGCCTTAGCTACGTTGGACTGTTCCTGCCTTCCTATTTCTTTTCTTTGTGTACACACACACAGAGTTAGGTGCAACTATCATGAAAACTGGATTTTCCCTGATATACCTGAACAGAGTAATAAAACACAAAGAGGATCTTGTTTTTATCATGTTAAAAATTAGAGTTCAGCAGCAATCTTTAGGCTGTTTTGAGCGTAAAGTTGTAAACATTGTTCTAAAATTGCCATTATACTTGAATTAGAGCATTTTATTAATCCAATCACACTTCTTGACTAGGTAAGCTACTCAGCTATCTTGGAAGCCTTTAATTTATTATTGCCTCTTAATTGCTATTCGTATTTTGGCAGTAATAAAAATATATCTGTTGTCCTCTCACATAACTTGTGATTTATATTAATATATTCTTTATTTAATGTGTTTACACAGTCCTTACAAATGTGTTGGTTCTTTCCATCAAAAAAAAAGTATTTTTTGAGAGAGCTTACAATCTACTTGCACTGTTATGAGAGTTTCTTGGTTACATCTGTTTTATATGTATGTTGCCTTGCAAAACATACAGGGAACAAGGAGAGGAAATGATGAAAAAAATGTTAGAAAGTTAGTCTTTTGCTTGTCCTTAATCAGAATGGGTAAAATATATCCACTCTGAACCTACTCCGTGCCATAATAGCTGTCTTCTCTTCCTTATAGGTGGTGCTAAAGGTAGTAGGAATTCTGAACAGAATCTTGAGAGAAAATACAAAGCAGCAAACAAAGAGTGTCATTGGATTGAGGTCCCTCATTGCAATAAAAGATCAATAAGAAGCAGCAGCAAAAGGGAACTTTACTGTGAGTGGAATATAGAACATATACAAGCAAAATGCTTCAACTTTTAGTCTTTTATTTAATGAGAATTTGGCTAATAAGAGTAGACATCTCTGTCAAGAAACATGAGATTCTGTGCAGCATCAGACAAAACTGTTACCAGTCACTTTACAGCACAAAGGCATGACCTAGCTGTAAACTGATATTGAGTATAATGTACACCAATTAATTAAAGATCAAGAGTTGATGAAGTTCACTTGGTCCAAACACAGTTCCTGTCCATCAAGCAGAATATGTATAATTGCAATGTATCTGGCTATGGGGAGGTGAAAAGCACTTTCTGCACCTCACCTGTACTATCCACTAGGGTCTCTAAGTTTTATTTATCCTACTGAACATGCAGAGCAGGAAATGTTTGTGCTTGCTGGAAATCCAGAGAAAACTCAACGAGTACTTCGGTATAAAAGTGAAAAAATTGACTTCCCCACTGTGCCAGCAGGCACAATGCTGTGATTGTAGAGGTCATGTCACAGAGCCATTGATTAGGCCCTTCCACACAGTGTCCAGTGGAGCTCTAGAGGAAGTTAGTGAAGCTGAAAACAGCTAAAAAAAAAGCAGATTCATCTGTTTAGGTTTCACAAGAGTGCCCTTTAAAATTCCAGTGGGTTCTGCATCAGATGCTTATATTTTTGTTATTCCCATTGTCAGCAAGTTCTGTGTTGCAAATTGTGCATGACTAGAAAAGTCAAAAGGTAAAAGTTGATCCAAAAGAAGTCCACAGAACAGTTCTTTTGTTCAACACAGTTGTGTAAATAAACTGAATTGGCTGGGAACATGCATGCAGAAAGGTTCTCCATGCAGGTGCTGAGGTGGAGCAAAGGCATGAGCAGCCCTTGTGCTGCCTGGGAAGGGCTCTGCCTGCAGCTGCTGTGAAGGTGAAGCAGACAAGCCATTACTCTCTGTAGAGGGGTGGCTGCAGTAGGTGCCTTTGAAACCACTGTTAGTGGTATTTTCACCCTTTTATGGGCTGTTGCAGTATGAGGTGGGTAAAGGAATTGCAGGGTTAACTGGTGCCAGTTGTGAAATGGAGACATGCTTAACTAGACATGGTAAGAGATATCAGAACTGGAGTCCCTACTGGCAATCCAGACAATGACTTCTTACTACAAGAAGGCTGTTGCAGGGTGTGAGGGGGTGGGGGTTTAACAATACACTATAATTTTCAAATTATGAGTGAAAATTTGGGTGAAACTGAGCTTCAACAACTCAGTAATGAGCTAAGACAGCTTGGTTTGCAGTAACTGTAGTGGTGATGGAGTCTGTAACCATTACAAGAGGATGTTAGTGAAACTGGAAATAGGAGTAGTTGGATCATGTTCAGATGTTAAAAAAGCTCTTTGCAAAAAGGCAAAGAAAACAATTGTAAAATATTCTACTCTTCCTAAAATGGAATTTGAGTCTTCTTGTCAGTGAAACATGATAAGTTTATTAAATATGCTATAGAATGTATGAGAAAGTTGATTTTATCTGCTACAGTTTTTCTCCTTAATTTCAGCTGTATGTATGCTACTGCAGCTTCAGAACATCTGGGTACAGTGATTTTTTTCTTTTCTGCACCTGCAAGTGTAAGTACAGACATAAACAAAAAAGAAATTAAATCTTTCACAAAGCCAAAGAGAAAGAAAAAACCCAACCAGGCATGAAGCTCAGGGGAGCAGTATGACAAGTGCTGAGCTGTAAACAAGCTTGAGAGGGATTTAATTCTTATGACAAGCGCCAGTGGTAGCATCTCACATGGACTCAGCATATGCACACATTTCAGAGGAGGAATCACAGAGGACTTAATGCAAATATAAAAAAGCTCAGAGCACAGCCTATGCTGTTCTAAAAATAGCCTCAAAAATCAGGATGAGCAAGGGTTGTAATTATCTTGATTTTTCGGATTTTTGCCACTTGTAGGAGGTTTTGTGGTTTATGCTCACACTATAATTAGACTTTATAATATACAAACTACAGACTCTTTAGGATAGGGATTGGTTCATATATTTGTGGGGCAAATACAGCAAGACCTCATTGGGTGGTATTTTCAGGGTGATAGTACAATACAGCCACTGACTAATAGCTGCTGTTTTAAAGAAGCTTATTTTAGGTCATAAGATTTTTGGTGTTGGTTGTTAAGGAAAGAGAAATAAGATGTAATTTGGTATCCAAATTAAATTTTAAAAGCCTTTAATGCTCACTTCTTCCCTAATTACAGTCAGGTCTTTTCTCTTTCAAATATGCTTGTAACTGCCTCATTTCTCTAGCAACAATCCTAAGAGTACACTCTGCAAGCCATCCCCAGCACTCTGTACTTAAGCAGATTTCCCCATGTCAGTTGATGAGTTAGTGCTGCAAGATGTAGCCTGTTTTCACTTAGCCTTCAGACAGCTCTGTTATTGAACCTAGCTCACACTTCTAGTGGGGTAACTAAAGCAAGTGAATAGCAAGCCATCAGTCACTTACAGTTTAAGTCTTGCTGCATTTAAGAGTGAGACAGTGCTCTTAGTCCTCTGCTTCCATGTATGGGTCTGAGCATTCAGAAGATTGAAAATGCTACATTTACTAGATTGTCTTGGTAAAAGATATATATTCATTCTGGATGATGAAGATGAGCTTTACCAGAATACAAAATTTTCCTAAACCACTGACTGAGTTTAAACCTTGCTCCATTAATTTCAACCCTCTGTGGATGCACAGGCCAAACATCAGTAACCTGCAAGATTTGTTAAAGGCTTTACTCTTTTAATTCCCACTGGGGTATTTTAATGTTGACAGCTGTTAAAATTCTCAAACTGGAGCTTCACATCAGTATTCTCTTCCTCACAGACACCTGTAATGGGATTTATACTGTTTTCATTGTTATTCCCTTTGCTCATTTAAATGTAATGTGCATTTCTCATCAGACCACTGGATTAGTTCTATATAAATTACTAAAATACACAGATACGTGAACACACATATGTCTGTCCCAAAAGAACAGAGCACGGTATTTTGGATGCGATTAAAAATATGGACAAAGATAAATACAGCACTATAATCCTTGTGCATTTCTTTAAAACACAAAAGATGTTTTTTATTATGTGTCCAGGAAGGTGTGGCCTCTTGAAGCTTCTGGGATTTTTATCTTCCCTATCCCCTCATCACTGAGCTGTGTTCTAGGAGTGGAGAAATTAATTCTATTTATACTTCTGGTGCTTTATTACCAGTCACAGGCTCCGCCCCTGACCCTCCATTTCCTTTCTTCTGATTTATATTAGTTGGAATTACGGCTTCGATAATTGCATTTTCCTGGAGGGTTTAGCCAGATAGTGTGCTAGTATTGTATTGCTTTAAGGGTTACTTATTCCAGGGCCTTTGTTCTGCAAATTATGTGTAAACAGATGTGCTAATGGGTGTTTTCACCTGATGTCTGATTGAGATTCCCATTGAACCAGTCTTGCCTGCCTTGCTTCATCTACGGTGCAGGCAGCTCGGGATGGCAGCCTTGTATTTGCGGATGAGCGAACTCAAAATAGCTCAGCTGCACTGGCTGGTGAAGCTCAGGGGGGGTGGTCGAACAGTCCGAGACAGAGCTGAGACAGAGCTGTGAATTCGGGCAGCATTGTCACTGCCACGGGCCGGGCTGCGTGGAGCTTTGGGCAGCCCGGGCTAAGGAAAGGCGTTCCTGCCCATGTAGGGGGTTGGAGCTAGATGATCCATGAGGTTCCTTCCTATTCCCTGATTCTATGATAATATTTGATTTTACAGACCGTGTATGAGGCAGGCTGCTTTCTCATCAGTCAAGAGTCGCTTTTGGTGATACAGGGGTACTTAATCACTTAGAGGTTGACAAAGGGATAGAATTCGGTAGTTTAGTAACTGGTCTATGGTCTTGTGAGAAGAAAAAACAGTAACGCAAGGAAAAGATGTTAAATACTTCATCTGAACAAAATCACTTCTCTAGTCTGCCCTGGCTTTTTATTTTAGCTACTTAGGGAACTGGTAATTAACACTACTATTTTAACTGTGCAATTTTGGCCTTTTAATCCCAGCTCCCTTATTGTCATTTTTCACTTCACAGCTGTATGCAGAAGCCCAACCCAGTATACATGGTATAAGTATGTATATTTTCCTTACCTAGTTAACAAAGAATCCTGTAAGAAGTTGACAGTGGGAGGTTGGAGAAAGGAAGGATTTTAATGGATCCAAGTCTGAAATATGGACAATAAGCAACTTTGTAAAATTAGCCTTCGATGAAAATCAGATTAAGCAGAGAATACATAATATTTTTTGTAGAAACAAAGTGTTTCCTGAGTTCCATTCCAAGGTTTTCATTTAAAAGGCTGTTCCTGAGCAAGTGACCGAGGCAGAATACTTAATATATAGGTAGAAGCATCAAGTCACATCAAAGATTTACTTTGGAACAGTATAGACAACTTCGGAGTTTGTTTTTTTTTTTAATCCCTGAAATCCCTACAACATGCTTTGCATGAATAACAAAGGTAGGTTTTGAATCTTGTTATTATTTTCGATGGGGTAAAAGTCATATTTGCATATTTGAATAGCCAGGTTTTGACATCTCATCTAAAGCCTTTTCCTGACATAACTTAAAAGCAGTGAGTGCACAGTTTCTGATAATAAAAATCTTTGCTCTTTTTTTAACATAGGCACATTTAACTAGTAAAAAGATGCTACCTGCGCATCAAGCATAAAGAATAATGTTGTCTTGTTCTAATGTGTCAAAATATTCTTTAATGAGGAAAGGTATCTAAAACGTACAAAGCAGGATAAACCAGCTACTAATACCTTCATTACTGTCTGTCAACAAATGACAGTCCTATCAGTAAATGAATGAGCTAGCAGGGATAAATGGACAGGTTATAGAAATTGCTTTCACAGTGATCTCTAAACACAGAAGATTCAGTTTTAAGCTTTCAAATTTCAGTGCAGTCATTTTGGAAATAGGAACATATGAATGTGTCAGGTGCCAAAAATGTTTTACTCTTTATATTCCATAATTAAACTTTGTAGTATTTTTAAAATTTTAAATACCCCTTGTGAAATATCAGGGAGTTTTACCCTTTAAAACCACTAGCATTATTATGGACTGTAGAATTCAACCTACTAATTATTGTTCTAACGAGTACAGTTGATGGGGTTTCAGCCTTCCAGAATTAATAGATCTGTTTGTCTTGCTTGAGGCATATCAGAGCTTAATACCATGAACAAAATGCTGATCTGATCTTTGGTTCCAGGAGGTAATGCTGGGACATAATATTTTTGAGGCTCATTCCAATAATAAACATACAGTGTTAATGATGGCTCTGCAAACATATGGCAAACAGAAAACACTTCTCATAGATTAAACAACATAGCTTCCATTAAACTTCTGGAATGACTGAGCCCAGTAAACTGTTAAACACCAAAGTGTTTGTTTGTTGTACTTTGTTTAGTTATTTAGCACTTGCCTCCTTCCTACTTTAAGGTATAATCAGCATTGGAAATACTATTGCTAATCAGGTTGTCAAATCTTTAAGCATATATACAGATCTTGCTACTTTAAAACTGCACTGCTGCTGCTTCTTTAAAGCTGCACTTGATGTTTACCTGAGAAGCAGTGAAAGGAGACTGTATTTCTCATAAATTAACTTATGAATATTTATACACCAGATGGCTTTTCAAGTGCTGGCCAAAAACTGATAGTATTTAAAACAGAACGATTGAGAAAAAGGAAAGAAACTCATGGAAATATCCATAATTGTGGCTTCTAACAGCCAAATTATTTATGCATTTGGAAGTATATTTTTGAGCTTCACATTCTTGCTTGTGCATTTGATCCTGTAGTTTAGCCCATGCTTTTAAGAGCATTCTTGCTGCTGTATATAGTATATGACTAGCAAAGGCTTTAGGTATGATGATGTCCTTAATATGAATATCTGTCCATAGCGTCCCTCAGAAGTGAGAGTGTGACTCTGCATACTTTGAAAGACAAAGTCTTTGAGATGTGGGCAAAGAGGGAGCAGGGAAAAGTGGTGGTTTACTGTAAAAGTCCTCCCATTAGTTGTATCTATTTTATGCAGTTTAAATTAGCTATATTTCAGTACATTTATTTTGATGTATTTGTCCAAGCACTTTGTCAATTCCCCAAGTAGTATTTGCTAACAGACTGAATTTTGGTGCCATCATCTGTTGGCCACGTACAATTGCAGCATGGGCAGATGGGGATCCTGAAACACTTCTTGTATTGCTTGTTTCACATCCAGCTCAATTTCTTGTGCTCAAAACTTATGTATTGTGCTTTAAAAAACTAAACACAAACAGAAATCTGTACAGTGGAGCAGCCATTGTCTGTTGGGCTGGATGTCATATGTAAATATTGGCACAGACAAAACAGGCTTTTTACAGGGAAATAAACTAGACAGTGTGAACTCTAGAACAACATCTATAAAGCTGATTTTACATAGCCACTCCATGTCAAAAACTAAAGGTGGTCCTGTTATTTGGCAGCAACAGTATGTACTGAAGTTACTTTTCTGTTTGGAAACTTCTGCTTCGTTTGAGTAAAGAGTTTGACTTGCATGAGCAGAACTATTTGAAAGTAGTTAATAGTGACTGAATTCTGCTCTAGAAAGTAGAGCTCAAACTCCAGGTTTGTAGGGGTAAAGTATCTTGCCAGTAATGTGTGTTCTCTTCAAGACTAGCTTCTGCAGAAAGATGATTGCTTTCTTTGCTTTACCAAAGGGATGTCTTTACATCCAGCAGATCACCCAGAAACAAGATTTAACATGATTCTTTCTTGCTGGTAGTAGATCCATAGCCTGTAATTGGGCTTTTCTAGCTGGGGGGTGGTGTAGTAATAAGAATCCTGTCCACATTTGAGGCTTGTTATCTCTAGGTGAAAAACTTCTCTCCATTTGTATGTTTGAATTTCAATCCAAGTCCAACAAAAGAAATAAGTTTGAAGATGCTGGAGAGATGTCTGGCCTAAGAGTCACAGTTGTCACAATGAAAAATGAGCCTTGGCTACACCTCACGGCTACATGCCTGATGTTTGTAGATGCAAGTCATTGTCCAAAGACGTCTGTGTCTGAGTTGATATTTTTCCATTAAGAGGCAGTGCAAAGAGCTGCTGACATGTTCTCACTCTGAGGTAGATGTTTCTAACTGGCAGGCACACCTGCCTTCTATCCATCGTCAGTAACAAGATTTTGGGAGATGCTATGGTCTGAATATTGCTAAGGTGGATCCCATACAATACAGCCATACTGTCACTACATTTCTGTCACAGAGAAACGAACTCCATCATGAATATTTACTAAAGATTGTCAACTGAAAATGAATTACTTGGAAAATCCCTGAGCAACATACTGGAAACTGGCCCAGCTCTGAGCAGAGAGTCAGACCAGACAACTGTCAGAGTCCAATCCACTCTCAGCTTGTGTTTCTGGTTTTAAAGCAGGTACCCTTTCTCAAGGGTGAGAACCAAGGGGAAAGCTTTCTCTTGTAATGTGTGTGGGATTGCTGTGTTTGATCCTTAGCAACCAAACAGATACATAACATTTATAACTCAGTGACAGATCTGTGCTGCACAGTAAGCTGCCCAGGTGGACTCAAAACTTGTCACTGATTTCTGCACTCTCTTAATCTTCCTGTTTATTCTGTGCTTCATTAAAGTCAATCTCTGCTGGACAGACTGTCACTCAGGCTAGGCCAGTCCTGCTGTCTGCACTCTCTGGGGATCACCCTTCATCCTGATAAATGGTCTATTAGGAGAGCACGTGTCAGAGAGAAACCCTTCGTGAAGCTAAATAGATTAGAGCCTCTTCCCTCAGAACGGTCTCGGTGGAACGGGGTAGGCGTGATCGTTAAAGCGGATTTCGAATGAGAAGACGTTATTCCTCAGGATAGAAATTGCTCTGGGTTTGCAAAGGTATGGTTTAGTTCTAGTAAATGTATGGGGTGGAAACCTTCAATGTTAGCACTTGCCACCAGAATAAAGGCAGTGTGATGAACTTTCTCATGGTGCCCCCTTGGGAATTGAATAGATCCAGCCTTTCTCTGTGCTTTTGTAATACCTCACTATACCTACTGCAATTGCCAGCATGAAGGAGGTGTACAAATTCAATATTCTTGCAGTGCAGTTTAGCAGCTGCAGGTACATTAGGACTGGTAAAATGACCAGTCAAGGGAGAGGATTTCTGGTTCTTACAGACATCCTATCCCCCAGCTGTGGCATTGTGAGTCGTTGCTGCCCTGTCCTTGACCCTCTAAAAACATTATAGTAACAGCAAGGCCCAAAAATCCCTTGCAAAAGCAAAACCTGCCTTTGAATTTGTGTTAAAAAAAGCATGACTTAGTATGTAGCATCACACACCCAAATGCCTCTTGCTGCTGCCTTCACCTGGTGCAGATTTCCTCAAATGAGACATGGGGAGAGGAGAAAGAGGCTCAGGTTGCTCCTGTTTGTTTCTCTGGAGTTTGGGTAGTGGTAGGAATGGGAAGATGAGTTTGTGATGAACTCTGAGGTTAGCAGATGTTTAGGAGAGGTAGCCTCTCTTTTGCAGACCCTCGGGGCAGCTTCAAGCTCTCAAAACTGCCTTTTTTTAAATTACCTTTTTAATAATTTTTTTTCTTCTTCACTTTCATCTTCCCTTTCTCTGTGTTACTGAGTGAGGGTGAAGGGAAAACAGATTCCAAGCTTTTCCACACAGCTCCCTGTGTCCTGAGCAGCCCTTTCCATTGGCAGCACAAGTTTTCATGTCTCTAGTCTTGAGCTTATTCACTGCTCTGTGGATGTTTGGTGTTGCAGGGATGCCTGTGGGAAAGGAAAAGGCTGTGCAAAGAGTAGGCAGGCGAGATCTTGGTGCTTCGTTTTTGTTACTTGAAGGAACATGCAGAAGCTCTAATTTTCACCCTTGCTGGAGCCAGTCCAACAGAAACATCTCAGTTCTCTTGGCACCAGAGTGGCTGATCCTCAATGGTGGCATTTGCACCAAAAATGGGGAGGGAATGCTGCCAGAAGATTCTCTTGTGAGAAGAGTGGCTATCACCTAGGGAGAGGGTAGAAAAAGATTATGCTGAGGAAGTTAATTTTAAATGAATTAAGGGAAGATAAGTTCAGATTTTCCAGAAGAGCATCTTCCAGAGAAAGAAACCAAATAAAATAACAAAAAAGTTATAAACCGCAAATTCAACATTAGTTTCAATGAAGGAGTAAGCAAATACATAGACTTTTTAATAATAGCAATAAAAACATACAAGTATCATAATATACATGTTGTAAACTCATGTAATAGCTTGCAGTTATTGTTCCTAAACTGCATCTTGCTTTTTGCAACCGTAATATATTCTCTGTCTGCCTGGGAAGATTTGGTAGACAATGACTGCAATGATGGTACAAAAGTTCAAAGAGGTAATGTGGGGGAGTTCTGGAAGATTCTTTTCAGCTCTCTCTTTTGTTGTCATTTATTTAAATGCAAATCTTTCAGGAAAAAAAAAAAAGTCCAAAATCTGATAAATATTCAATAGCTTTGGTGCATTCATGAATGTGAGGCTGAGGTTATGGAAATGGTGAGTCATAGAGAAACTTGGAAACAAGGCACTTCTGTTAAAGGAAGAGTAGGGTACAGGAACCGCTTAAATTAAGCCAAGGCCTAGAGAGTAGTTTAGTGTCTTCTAATGGTGAATTTTAAAGATGTACTATGTAGGAAAATAGTCACTTTGGGCATTTTCAGGCAGACCTAGGCAGCACCACATTCAGACAGCCGTAATCAGTGCAGCCTCTGCTCCCAGGTCCAAGGACAGTGCCTGTGATGTTACTGTGAGAAAAGCAGGTGGTTACAAAGCCTGAGGCCAGGTCAGCACACACAGCTGGAGTCAGAATTGAGGGTGTAGAGGTTGGTGTCTAGGAATGTGGTTCTGCTGTGCTGTTTCAAGTTCTGGTTTGTGCCAGTAGAAGAGCTCTCCCCAGCCCAGGATCCTGTCCCAGGGTTGGACACAGTCTGATTCAGATACGTGCCAAAGCTCATTTTCCCTTTCTGTTCCTTGGTAAAAATCAATGCTTGTACACTGTGACTTTCACTCCCTGGGCAACATGCCCCAAAATGTGCTCTGGGGTGACCCTTCTTTTCCTCTGTCTGTCCTGAAGAGGGCCATGAGAGACAGCTCCTCCACCTGAGCAATGTTATTGAATGCTATAAATATGCTAATTCTCTAATTTATTAAGGTTAAAACTTGCTTGACCTATTTTAAAAATATTGCTGCTTCCAGGGTATCAACAATTTAAAAGGTACCTGGAAGAGACCCACAGAAAAGCTTGGGTGTATGTCATGAATGTCATGTTATTTCATGGCTTTACATTTAAGCATCTTAATTACCACATCTCCTTACACTTAGAAGATTACCAGCTAGAATAGGTTCAAAACTTTCTGTAAATGAAATCTGCAGAGCATGAAAAGAATTCACAGTAAACATCTTATGTTGTAGGTAGAGATGACACAAAAATGTGAGGTTTCCTACATGTTATGTACTGATATTGTTGTTCTTGTTTGTTCCCTATGTTTCTACCCTACTTCATTTGGAGTTCATTATAGAGCTTTGACATGACATATAGAGTATGACATGACTAAGCTTATGTTTAGCATTATTATTATATCATTTTCTTGTAAACTCTACCTATTTTATTGCTCAGTTATACGTTTTTAGCAATATTATTTAGAAAATAAATGTCAGCAAATGTCTAGGATTTTTTTTCAGGTTTTACTCAGATCAGTTTAAACTGTTCAAATCTTAGATAGAATAAAATACAGCTTAGTAGAGCCTGTACATATAACTTTAACATTCATTTATCACTGACTAAGACTGGCCAGAAAATTACTATTCAGGGAGGGTTTCCATATATTTTGGGATGAAAATCATCTCTTTTTTTTTTAATTTTCATGGCTTCTGGAGGGAAAAGGGACAAATTCTCTATCTGATGCAGTTGAGAGCATAGAAGGTGGATCTTCTATATCCAAAACTACTGTTTATTTAGTATTATCTATTGTTTAAGATCTATCTCAGTTTATAGTCTACATTTTCACATCCCACATTGAAGGCACGTTTTGATTATTATCAGTTGGTTGGTCATTTCAGTTGAGGACAAACTGCTACAGGGACTGAGGCTTCTGTCCTCAAGCTCAAGGTGTGCAGAGAAGGATTTGTGCAGGGGAACTCCCCTCTACACCTTAGCTCTGGCCTGGCTGGACACCTTTCCCATCCTAGGCTGTGTACACAGTAACAGGATGCTCTGCTCTGACTTGCTAAGCCAGCCTGGGAGCCAGGCAAGGTGGATATTTTCTGCCTGGAAGGCAAAGAGAATAAGTTTTTCAAATACTGAATAGCAAAATGTTGAAATTCATGAGAAGAAAGCCCCTCCACTAGAAATAAAATAAAAATGTATAGTCCTTCAGGAAACTAGCATACATTGCTTAACAAGCAGATAAGAATGAATTGTTCCTTTCAAGTCAGTTTTAAAAAGAGGAAAATATTTAGAAAGTGAATCTTGCAGTCTGGATTAAAGCAATTTTGATTTATGCAGCTGCCAGTGAAGAGTCCTGCTGCCGTGGTTACTTGAAAGTGAATAAACATGAATTATTTACATGAAATATTTAGAAGACACAGGATAAAAATGAATGAGTATTAAACCAGAATTAATCCCATGTATAACACTAAGGAATGTGTATGTGTTCATAGCAAAGTGATAGTGACATCCATTTGGAAGCTCAGTTTATATACATAAAAAAGGTGTAAGTGAATATTTCATCATCTAATTGTAAATACATTTTAACTAAAATGCATGAACCAACTGTTAAGGATCAAGTAACTTAAATTAGAATATCTAGAGTATATAAAAACAGACCATGTCTGGCCAGATGGTGCGAGAATAAGAAGTGACTGGATTTCAAATAAATAACAAGCAGCAAGAAATATGTGCAATGGGATTCACCTGATCACCACACATTAAAATAACCTGCAAAGAAGAGATGAGGCAGTTTAAGAGAAAAGGTTCTATGTTGGAGGAGCGATGAAAAATCTCATTTAACAGAGATACTGTGTTAGTCATACTTTTTGCTTCTTCTGTCTGCAGAAATCAGGTCTCAACAGAGCTCTTGGATCCTGGAAAAACCTGATGAGACATGTCATTCCAAACCCACTGACAGAGAAGGAAGAGGAGTAACAGTACTCACATGTAAATGAAGTGAGGCAAGCCCTAAAAAATGCTTCACAAGAAGAGGAGGGCCCAAAAGATTACTTTGTAGTACAAACACCTGTGAGATGGGAAGAAAATACTACACAGGTAATGGAGATCAGAGAGGGTAGAGATAATTCTCTAAAATACTAAAATTAGGTTCTTGAACTACAGTTGTATCTCTCTAGTATACATCTGAATAGATATGGACTCAGGAAACAGCTACTTATAAGGTAAAGCAAAAAGTCCATGGGTATTGCTTTCATACATACATACTATCTAAAGGGCAGGCCTGTGTAAAATGTTTTCCAAATGAACTTGGTTAAAATTTCAGAAGTGTGGATGGTTGGGAGTGAGAATTTCCAGAATATCTGACAGTAGAGGAAAAGTAGAAACTGTTCATCCTAACATATCTTGTAAAATTCTGTAGATCACCCAGTTTCAGGTCAAGCACCAAGCATGTTTCTGGACTAATTACAGTGAAAGCAAAGTTGTTAAACAGTGGTGTTCATGTGTTAGGACAGCACAGTGATCGCTGATTCTTATGTGAGTGACAGAAAGGTTGAGTTAGAGATCTTCTGAAGGAGTGCTTTGTTAGCCATAGGGGAAAAAAGGACTGACAAAGGTTGTATACAAAGAAGCCTTTAATGAAGATTTGCCATAAGGCAAGATAATAGTCCTTGAGTGTTATGAACTGCAGAAACTGCATGAACACATTATATTTTAAACACTTAATCTGTTTTACAAACTATGTACATTCTTCTGCTAAATAAGATGAATTGGGATTCAAGAAGCAGCACATCCTGACAAATCTTCTCCTGAAGGCATCCATTAATATAAATCAACAGTAGCAATTTTGTTTGATCATTTATTTGCAAGAATCATTAAGGTTTATTAGCATAATTATTCCCTGTGGGACTTCATGTCACATAAATGAAAAATGGCATTATCAATATTTAAAAGATAAGTATGTAATGTACAGAGTACTTAAACAGTACTCTGCAGGTGGTGTCCAGCTGTAGCAAATTAGATTAAGTCTGATTTCTAAATTCTGGAGATATAACTAGAGACAAAACTTGGTTCCTTCTTGTGCAAAGCATAAACAAGCAGCTAAACTCTGTAGTTATTCATTACTGTACGTGTGTGTAATACTGTTTTCTGATTTCAAGAAGGCAACATGTTTTAAGATACCAAGGGGGAAGTGAATGTTGGTCACTGGTGGAAATCCTTCTGTAACCTTGTCTTTCTTATTTTTAGCAGTTCTATATGATGACCTGAAATTTTCTCAATGAAACAAGGCAACTTTCTCCCTCACCGCAGTGGAGACATGGAGAAAGGCCCTGTTTTCCTGCAGGAGCTCTCAAACCAAAATCAGCTGGTGCCTCTGTACCAACTCTGTGATCATCTCAGTACTACCAGTGAGCTTGGCTTACAGGAGCACTTTTTGAATGAGACACAGGGGTTGATGCACAGCAAAGCCTCTGGGTAACACTGTGGTGGGAACATCTCACAGACAGAAATCTGTGGGCTTTGTCTGGCCCACAGCAATGCAGAGCCAATTCATTGCTTCACTGAGGAATTTTTGTTGGGGCACAAAATTGCTGGTTTAGCAGCAAAATCAGTAACCACTGTGTACTCTTCTCCTCTCTAAAAGCTCATGAATAAAACATCAGTGATTTTACTAAACATGCCCCAGGACTCCACCAGACACATCCCTGTGTGGGGCAGGGAAGCAGAGCCTCCAGCAGCCTGGGGCTCATCACAGCTCTCTGCTGAGGCTGCTGGGCAGGAGGAAATGCCAGCATAAGAGATGATTGCAGGCAGCAGAGTGACTTTCACCTTGCTCTCAGCCCTTTCTGGGACTGATGTTTGTTTTCTGTTATTGCCCTTCAGTTGCCCTTTCCGTTGGTTGGCTTGAGGTTATGGCTACAGATTAATTTATTTAATACTTTATTGCTGGCAAATGACATCTTTTTTTCTTAGTATTCTGCTCTTTGCTAAGCTCCCCTTTGGAGCTCCTCAGTTTTTAAATTATTCACAAAAGCTGAACTGAACTCTTTGGAATTAGTGTTTAGTGTCTAGTGCATGTATGCTGCAGGAATGAAGGGAGTTCTGATTTGTTCTAAGTACATTTCTTGGTGCTTTCAAGTCTGCACTCAAGTTAGAACACATGCCAACACCTGGGCTTGGTGCTTCCCAGGGAATGGGCAGTCCCCTGGAAGCATATGCCATCTCATCCTTTTGCTTGGTGTATACTTTTTTATGGATGCTGCTATGGGGAGAGTAGTAAAGCTTAGGACTTAATAGCTTTTCTCTCAATATGTCATTCAGCCTTTAAAATTACAAATCTTCCTTCCAGATGTCTATGTTATGCTGTCATTGCATATAAAATACTGAAAAGGAAACCATGTTCAGTGTTTAATGAGAGCCAAAATCAGCTGAGGAAATGATTACTGGATGGAGGCCATGACTGGTTTTAGTTTTCCCTCTGCCCATTCAGTTGGGCACTTTGGCAGATGAACTTGCAGGCTGGGTATTCAAATGCCTGGTATTCTCAGCAGAAAGCACTTGTGTGCTCCCCTCAGAAAACTGAGTCCTACAACTGAATACTTATTAAACCCACAGAAACAGATGCATTTTGGTTGAACACATTTGAAGCACTGAGTTCCTTGTAATATTTTAATTTAGAGTCCATAATGTCATGAGTAAAAGATTGCTTCTGCCTACTGCTGCTGTGGGACATGTTTTCCCTACTACTGCTGGATAATTTAAAAAAAAAAATTAGACTTCGTTGACAGTGATAGCCCCTTAGCTGCTAAATCTGCTATCCCATCCATCACTAATCTCAAGCAAAGCAAGCACTAGTTTCTCTGTGACTTATCTAGGTCCTTAGTAGATCAATAGCACAGCTCAGATGTTTCAGTCTCTTCCCTGTTAATTCACATTTATCTTTTCATCCAAAGAAGGTAAATTACCTCACAGAGAAGCTGTGTTATCCCCAATAGTGGTTTATAATGTTGCAAAGTCAGCATGACCCACATATCTTATCTCAGCTGGAATGCATTTGTCACTGTCTCATGTTATGATCATCTGGTAAAATGCCCTAGAAAAGAGGTAAACCTGCAAAATTGGCTTCACCGTTTTCATTTAATGACCTTTTCTGCTATGTGTTCCTGTATCACCTTCAACTGAAACTGCTAAATAAAGGGAACTTACTTCTTCCCTTTAATGCTCCATTTCATCGTTTTTATCATTAGCATTCCTCAGCAGTCTTCACTTCTGCTGTCAGGAGTTGATCAGTGGGTGCTGATACTGAGTTTAAGAACTGATTCATTTATTAAGATAGTGTGTTAACTCTGAGAAAGGACTGCTGAGTTTAACTCTCCATTTGTACAGTTGGCTGCTGATTACCTAAAGCTTTTCAGGCTCTAGGAGGGTTTAATGCTCTTAGGAAAAAGAAATGAGAATCAGGTCACTGACCTATAGCTGCAACCAAGCTGCTGCAAAAAGAGATGCTGAATGGAACGAGAGTTTGATAACAGTTGTGCAGCTGGGACTCATTCCTTTCCATACCATAGGAAGGTGCATATTTCATTATCTGTTATTCTAAGAACTTCATAAACTATGTAATGGAAAGAAAACTTAAATATAAACACACTGGATTTCTAAGAAGTCTGGCATAGCTGATTGCTAAAACAATGCTTTTTTTATTATTATTCTCCTTTAGAAGAGCAGAGCAGCCCTGCCTGGACTGAACTCTGCCCTGCAAGTGTGAAATTCTTAGGTCTTTAACTGAGAAATTAATCCATGTCATCAAGGAGCTCTGCTTTTTGACGTGAGGAGAAGGTAGATCTGTTTTCAGCTCAGCATTGTTTTCTTCCCAAATCAGAGGTACAAGGGAAGCCCCTCCAGGGAGCAGTGACTTGCTGTGCCCACACAGCTGGGAGGAGGAGCAGCAAAAACAGGTGCTTCCCCCTCAGGGTCACCGAGATGACCTTGAGGAGGAGGAGAAGGGGATGTGCTAGGAGGGCCTGGCACAAACGCTTGGCCAGGTGCAGGTGAGCGGAGAACAGGCAGGGAGTGCAGTCAGTGCTGGAGAGCAGCAGTGATTGCAAACTGGAAAAGGGGAACTTCAGGCTCGATGTAAAGGGAGGGAACAAAATAATTAAAATGCACAACCTTTAGGACAGCAGCCTGCAGTTCCTGGAGGTGCTCTCAAGAAAAGGTGAAATCAGCAGCTGTGTCTAAGCTGAGGGAAATTGTTTCCCATCTCTTACATATTCCTTTTAATGGAAGAATAAGGCAAGGGCATATTGGGTGTTTCTGTGGAGTTCCTGGGTTCTTTTCCTCTCCTTGTTCTCTATGTGGAGTGGCTGTGTGCTGGAAGGTTACTTACCTTCCTTTGGAAATCTGCAGGCACAGTTTATTGAGCTGTGGCTTAATTTATGTTGAGGAAAACAATCAGGACTTTAAAGGTAAGAGTTTCTGAGCACAAACTGCCATAAGGTATTGAGGGCTCAAGAATTCTCTGGTTACATTTTTTTCTCTTCTTTGTATTTTAAGCACACTTCAGCAAAAGTGAAATGTATAGGAAATAAAAGAACAGGGAGGCTCTAAGGACTGGAAACCTCAAAATATTTTTCCATTGGGAATCTTTCATAGTATTAGTCCTGTGTTCTGTCTATTCTGTGAAAGATACACTGCTAACAAATAGTTTACGTGCAAATACAAGCCATCTCTTAATTCTAAAAATAACTTTGTGAACAGACCCATTGGTCTCTGGTATACATTTTGTTTTTTTACTCTGACTTTTCTGTCTGAGTGCCTTGCTGTCCTGGAGACCGACTCAAGGTGGGTTTGTGCTCTCCTTTTAGAGGGTGGCTGCTCCAAAAGGAGTACGTCATGTGAGCAAAGATGACATTTTACATCTCAAGGTTATTTTCTCTCATTCTTTGAAGTGAAGGGTAGGGACTTTATTTCGTTCTTTTGTTTGGTAAGAAAGAAAATTCTTTTTATTTCCAGTGAGGTGCATATCTGTTTACTGAGGAGAAGGGACAGCAAAAATACCTTTTACATCTTTATCTCCTTTGTCCTGCCACCTCCAAACTTGAGCACTCAAATTCACTGCTGTGCCAGAGTAGTTAAAAGATTCCTTCTTTCTAAGTCAATGCCTTGGAATCAGTGGGGATGGGAGTGTGTTGACATTTACTTGTTTCCTTGCCCAATGTTGGAAAGAGATGTATAGTGGTAACACCACTTGCAAAGAAAAATTAGGGAACGTTTATGATCTTTTTCTGTCTCATCTCTCTCTGCTTGTACCTTTTTAAAGACATGGTCTCCTGTAGTTTATTCCTCCCTTCCCTGAGTGTTGTGGGAAAATGCTTTTCTCATTAAAAGGACAGAGAATAACCAAAACTTCAGAAAGAATTCCAACAATTTGGGAAAATTTGTAAAAGATTTAATAATCTTTATAATCTTAATAAGTGTTCTCATCCCAAAAAGATATAGACACATCTAGCACTGCATCAGCAGAAACAAGCAGACTTGTTACCTAATTCTCAGAGGTATTCTTCTCTTAAGCTTTATTCATTTTAATTAATTTTATAAAGTAGATATCCTTAATGAATTTGAAATACTGTTTTAAATAAGCGTAAATGTCTTTCGTTTTACATAACTAGGTGGAAAGGAACATTAAGGTGAGGAAAGCGGGTGGGCAGAGTTTGGGGAATTGGGCACCACACCGTTGATTTCCTTCCTGGGGCAGAGTTAATCCGAAAAAACTGTAGGGAGCAGTTGTGCTCTGTGTAGGGTCTCTCTGGAATATTGAGGGCCGGATTTTCTTGAATAAAGCATACTCTGTACCAAGTATCCTTATCAGAATCGTCTGTTTGGGTGATGCTCATGATTCATGTTCTGGCTGTTGTGTTCTGCCCTGTGCCTGTATCTCCCATACCTGCTCATCGTCATAGCTGTGGAGAAGTCAAATTCTTAATTAAACGCTGCCACCTGGGGTTCGTGTTTAGAAGTGAGTCAGGTGCATTAATTTAAAGTGACGATTCAAGAAATGCTTTTAAATATCATCTGTCAAACTCCCCTCCTGGTGACGTCACGCGGCCAGCCCCGCCCGCACCTGGGTCACGTGCCACGGCCCGCTCGCCATCTTGGCCAACCAGCGGGGAGAGTCCCCGGAAGTGAAACCGGGCCCTGGCGGCGCCGCGCGTTACCACGGCAACGGCCGGCACGATGGTGAGGGGGAGCGGGACCCTGAGGGGAGCGGGACCCTGAGGGGAGCGAGACTGGGGGCACCACGGGGGGCGGGACTCTGAGGGGAGCGAGACCCTGAG
>VZTB01012900.1:0-56347 GCA_013397245.1 Thryothorus ludovicianus | reverse complement strand
CGGGACCCTGAGGGGAGCGAGAATGGGGGCGACACGGGGAGCGGCACTCTGAGGGGAGCGGAGAGGGAGCGGGATCGGAGGTGACATGGGGAGCGGGTCCCCACGGCTGTCCTGCGCCACCGGCTCTCCCTTGTCGCCCGCAGGCGTCCGAGGAGCGGGAGTGGAGCAGACGGACAGCCCGGCTGCGGGCTGAGATGGAGCGGGAGCGGCGGCTGGATGAGGCGCTGCGGGCGGTAAGAGCTGCGGGGGCGGCCGCGCTCAGGGAGGAGGAAGGCTGAGGAGAAGTATTCGCCTGGCTTTCCCTTTGCCTGTCAAAAGCTTTCCCCATTAATGGTCATGTACAGTCCTGCTTGACTGCACAGTCTCCTTGCCTTCTCCCACATGTGTGTGTGAGAGAATTGATACGGAAATTGGTTGTTCTGATCAGGAAGAAGAGAACAGAAAGCAGAGAGCGCTGCAGCTGGAGCGAGAGCAAAAGCTGGCGGCTGAGCTGGCGAGGCGGGACCTCGAGAAATTGAAAGATGAGAAGATCAGGCAACAAGTCCGAGCAAACAGGTAATTCAAAAATTTCCCAGCTGTATCAAATTGGCTGCTTCTGTTATCAAGATTTGGGAAAGCTGTAGCAGGAGTGGAGGTGACTGAGATCTGGAAGGAAAAGTTATTTTCAGATCAAAGTATAATAAAAAGTAAATTTTAAGCAAATTTTGTCAATAAAAAATGTTGATCCACAAAATTTTCATTTTGAATATATGTGTATTCAAAATGAATATCTATGTACACTTGGGTATATCTGTGGGCATTCGTGTGTGTAGGTGTACCTGTGCTTAGAAGTGAGGTATGCAAAACTGTTGGTAGCACATGTAGAAATATGTGTAGCTCTTGTTTTAAAATGGATTTTTTTTCTTTTTCTGCCCTTTAACTAGAGCAATATTTTTCATTAGGGTTGCCCTGATGAAAAATTCTGTGTTTAAATAGTGATGGAAACTTAATTTTTTCCCCTAGATACATACCCCCTTTTAATAGGATAATTTTTTTCCCCTGCAGTCTTGAACTTCGAGAGTTAGAAAGAAAGCTGAAATCTGCTTATATGAATAAAGAACGAGCTGCACAAATGGCTGAGAAAAAAGCTATATACGATGAGAAAATGGTAATTAGTGTATCCCAGCACCTGAGTCCCAAAGTAACTCTTTTCCTTTGACCTTTTTTATCAAAAATATTGTTCAAGCATTCAGTGTTTTTGAAAATGTATTTTGTATTATGAAGGATTAATAAACCAGTAATAACTAGCTCTAAGAAAATGGTTTACTTTGCCATTTCAGTTGAAGGAATAGTTGTTGAATTAGCTGTATGACTGGTTATAGTTGTTATTTTACTGGTTTTGTAATATTTATCCAAGTCAAAACTATGATACGCTTTGTACAATATGTGTTTACAGTGCTGAATTCTTACCTCAGAGTCTGGTTGTTGAAAACAATGTTACTGTTGTTAAACACTCATCTGGGTAACTTCAGAAAGACTTGCAAATTGGTATTTATGTATAGAAAGATACTGGTGATCAGGCAGGTGATTCTGACACTGTTAATGCTTTATCCAGAGTTCAGTGCAGGCAGTTGCTTTACAGCAGTGTGCTCATTGAGGGTGCTCTTTGTAGCCCAGCCTCATTCCAGTCATTGTGCTGAAGTGAGTCCCACCTCTGCTCAAATGCTCAATACTTTGTTCTTCAAGTATTTTTAATGGTCCTCAAGTTAGTCAGATCTTGAGGGTGCCCTTCAAGGATTCTACAGACTGGATTAAGCTATTAAACACGTTAAGGCTCTGTATTTATAGACTGAGGTGGAAGATGTTAATTTCTGCTAATGTTGCATAATTCCTTTCCATACTGTGTATTTTTTCATTAAAAGTTGTAGTAGTGGGAGTGAAAAGGAATTTTATGTTGCCTTTTTCCCCCTAGAAATGGGAGAATGAAGTAGCTCAGGAGATGAAGGAAGAGTACAACAGGTATCTGAAAGAAGAAATGCTTAAAGAAACGAGGCAAATCTATGAGAAGAAAATGTATCACCAAGAACTGGATAAGCAGGTTGAGGAGCAAGAGAAGAAGAAGCAAGAGGCTTATAAAGAGTTTCTCAGAGAGAAATTCATGATTGATGAAATTGTAAAAAAGATCTATGAAGAAGACCAAATGTTAGTTATTTTTAATTTTTCTTATTTATTAATTTAAAACAAAGTAACTCATATAACTCTGCACAGAAAGCTAATTTGTATGCACCTATTCTGTATAGACTAAGGCCCATTTTAGTTTTCCTTGGTCACATTTCACTAACAAGAGACTGATTTGCATGAATTTTTGTGTTGAAACTTCCGAATGTCCCAGTCAGTCTCATGACCTTGTTCCCCAACATGAAATCCAGCTTTTTTGCAGGAGGGCTTCCATTGGGCCCATGATGCATATTGCACATTTCTGCTGTGCCACCAGATGCTTTGTTTGCATGTCTTAGGAAGAGGGAAGGAGGTTTCTGAGGGCAGGGTATTGTGTGTGTGAGGATAGTTTAGTGTCAATAAAAAGTTTAGAGGTTGTGGTGCTATTGGGCTTTCTTTTCTTCTTTCTCTTTGATGGAGTGTATATAAAATGCAGCAGCAACAAGTACTTTTGTGTACAGTCTGTCTTCCAGAAAAGTATTGGACATGAGATTCCCTTCTTGGGGTAATTTATTACTCAGTATTTTCAATTTAGCTATCTAGTTTCTAGCTGAATGGTTAAGGAGAATCATCTAAATCTTAGTCTCAGGAATATGTTGTTAATGGTGAGCATCTGGTTGATTAAATGTTACTCTGCAGTGTGTTAAATAATTATTCAAACGTGGTTTTTTTCCATCTTCTACAGGGAAAAACAACGGAAGTTAGATAAAATGAGAGAAATCCAGACATACATTGAAGAGTTCATAAAAGAACAAGCTATCTGGAGGAAAAGAAAACAGGAAGAGATGGAAGAAGAAAATAGGAAAATTATGGAGTTTGCCAACATGCAACAACAAAGACAAGATGATCGGATGGCTAAAGTTCGAGACACTGAGGAGAAAAAACAGAGAGTTCAAAACATGGTATCAAAAATTGAAATAGAAGAAAAAATTGTTGTATGTTTTTGTGTTTCATTTAGAAACCTTTCCTTCTTGTAATAGGTTGCCAAGACCATGGAAAGAGAAGAACAGAGGCGTAAAGAACAGGAACAAATCCGCCAAGATCTGTATCTGGAAGAACAAGAAGTGATGGAAAGGGAGAAGGAGATGGTAAGTGCTGGAAGGTACATGAAAGGTTTTTTTTCCACACTTTGGATTTCCAAGTCTGCAGTGTTGTTAGTGAGTTTGGGGTTTCCAGTTATGTTTTAGCACAAAGTATTTGTTTTCAACTCTATTTCCTAAATGTTCTCAGTCAGACGGACAGTTGTGCATTAGCTTGGGTTTTGGAGGGAAAATTTTGTACTTTGGGTTTCCTTTTCTATTGCTAATGTATTTAAGTTTTAATTTCACCCAGGAAGACAAGTGAAGGTTTTGAATACCCTTATGGCCCCATTTATACATTTCTTTATCTTGTGAAGGAGAATACCAGTAACTTTCAAGTTTAGATTTAAACTAAGCAGTTTAATTAACTGGTTTTTTTCTGCATGTCTATTTCCTATGGGCCTGGTCACACTCTGTCTTCCCTTACTGTGGGTGACAAACAAAAAGTAACATAGGTTGAGATACCTAACACTGCTATTTTTAGAGTGTTGTTCAGGATGACTGTCTTGTCGATTCCCTTCATCACATTGGATAAAAACATTGCCTTTGGTTTTGGACTTAATTTTGAGAGTCTTGTGACATTTGCCAAGCTAATTAATACTGGAGAGCACTGTCACATATGGAATGTTTGCTCCAGCTAGTTATGCTAGAATTCAAGAGCTACAGTAAATTTATTCCAAGCTAAATAGAGTAGATTTGCTGCTGCTGCTGAGAATTTTTCAAAGTATGTTCAATAATACTGCATTTTACTAAATTTCCTTTATAGGCAGAAATTGAAAAGAGAATAAGGCAGCGCCTAGACTTAAGGCAAACATATGAAGAGCAACTTGCTCTAAAGGCAGCAGCACAACAAGCTATGAGAAAAGAGGAGGAAGCTCTCCGGCAGCAGATTTTGGCCAAGCTGGCAGAGGAAGATCGCATTGAGCAGCTGAACGCGCAGAAACGGAGAATGAAACAGCTTGAACACAAACAGGCCGTGGAAAAAATTCTGGAGGACCGTCGCAAACGGTGTATTGCAGAAAAAGTAAGAGTTTCACATGCACCTTTGCTTTGAGCACAGTGTTTAATATGGGAGTACTTGTGCCATCCTAAGGGACTGGTGTTGCTAGGGAAAGATGATAGGAATTGCAGAGAATAGCGAGGGGAACCGGGACTTTGGTTTGGTTTCTGACTTAGAGCTAACTTTTTTTGTAGCTCAAGAGGTTGGGGTCAACAACATCCCTGCCCTCCTGTGTAGCTGTGTGCTGCAAATAACTCTTCAGGAGCTGTGAGATCAGCAACACAACTGCTGCCCAGTTCCACTTTCCTGGTCAGCTGCCCTGATAATGACGTGTGAGGAGGGGAAGGCCTAGCCTTCCTTTGAGGTTAGGTCTGTTTTATTGAGATCTAAGGAAGAAAAGGTGTAAACTGAAAGCAAGACATGGAATCCCATGCTGGGTTTTAGACCTGTTTATAGGATATAAATCACCTGTGTAATGTGAATTGCAATTTGTAGCCATGAGTGAGAGAATTCATACCTATTGCTCCTTTTCCTGGGTTAGAGCAGTAGGGCTGGAACAGACTAACTCATCTGAGAGCCAAAAAGCCACCAGAACTGAACGTTGCCTGCCTTCAAAAGGGCTTCTGACACCAAACACTTGGATAGCAGACACACCCCATGATCTGCCATTCAGTTTTCTCTTTTGTCTGAGATTGTTTTTCCGTTGCCAGACAGGTATTGTTTAAACAATGCTTTGTGGGGTTTTACATACATTTCCATCCTTTCCAAGAAAATTTCCTGTGACCGGGAATTAGTAAATGGAAGTTCAAAATTTACTCCACCAAAATTTTTTCTCTTTATGCTGTTTTGGAGAGTGATGGAAACAAATGTTCACAGAGCTGAAACAGAACTTAGGAAAACTTGTTTATTGTAGGGGCGTGAACTTGAAGAAAGAGAGTTAGAGAAGAGAAGACAAGAAAGTATCCGTGCAATTATTGAAGAAGAGAGACAGAAACTCTTGAAAGAGCATGCATGGAAATTGCTGGGTTATCTTCCTCGAGTAAGTGAATTGAATTTTAAATATTTTTAAAGGCTGTCCTGTCAATTGGTTTTCTCCTGGACAGTTCAAGGTGAAGTTGCAGAACTGTGGGAGTTCCTGGAGTCAGTGGAGTGCTCATCTCTTCCTTTTGCTTTTGAGTTGGGACCCATTTACAGCTCTGCTGTTTCTGCTGAGGGGCTCTGGGCTCTCTGGCACTATTGATGCCTTGTACAGAACTCGCTAAAAGCTTCCACAGTGCTTTGCATGTCCAGTGTTTGACATATGGAGCGTGAGTTCTACAGCAGGGCTTCTCTAACCAGAAAGGGGTCCACAACATCTTAAAACCTGTTTCCACCAAACTTCTCAGTTGGGGTTTTGGCAGCAATTTCTTGCAGCTCTGGCTTGTCTGCCAAGTATTCCATAACTACGGACTCTGAAGCATTTACGGAAGCATTGCAGAGCTTGCTCTGTTCATCCCTGTGTTTTTAAAAGTTAAAAAGATGGAAGCAGTTATTGCAATAAGAATAAAAACCACCATTTATTTTGTATTGTGCTTCATAATTGGAAAGATCTCCTAATGGTACACAAATGGACAGCTGCCTTAGGGATGTAAAAATGCATGTACAGTAGGGAGGGAACTATCCAGCTGGTTAAAGAAATTCTGCAATACTGGAAAATGTTAAATAGAGCAGAGTTTAGTTTTTATTCCTATATTAATATGATAATTGGTGCAGGAATGTGTACCACTTAAAGTGAGTTGTTCTCTAATGTAGATTTAATTAAAGAATAACTCATATTGACAATTTTGATAAACTTTTCTGGTTTGAATTTGCTGTTGTAGAAAGCCTTGGCAATTTCAGTGTCTAAGGCTCACACATGAAACATGTATGATATTCTACTTCTCTGTTTTCTGCTTCAACACTATGTCTGACTTGGGTGCTCCTACATCACATTACTTCACTCAAAACAACAAAGTGCTACCAAATTGGAAACTTTCCAATATAAATGCAGTTTGTAACTTTTCCTCTCTTTTAAATGCTGCAAAGTATGTTCTGTGGATCGTACGTATTTTTAGCAGTAAAATTGACTTAGAATTAATTAGAAATTTAGCCTTCTGTGTGCCTCAGCTTCTCTTCCCAAAAACATAGTTTTTGATTAAGTTGTTCAGCCCTACTTGATTTCCCAAGTTATTTCTTTGTATGAGCTAATTCCAATACAGGTGAAGGTGGAGACAGAACTCCAGGCCAGCCAGGGCCTCTTTTCACTGCAGTTGCTTAATTTTACTAAACCTGCTCCTGTGCTGTACTGACTATAATCACTCCTGTGAGCAAAAGAATGCAGCAAAATGTTGTCTTTTGGCAGAACAAAACAGAGGCTCTGGTTTAGCACCTATTTTTAATTCACCTGTTCAGGTTTTATGATGGTTTTTAGGCTTGCTTTAAAGAGCATAACAGTATTATGGATACCATTATGGATACCATAGGAAATTTCAGAGATCCATAGTAATATCTCTACTTTGTTTTACCTTCTGATGTTTCTTTCCCATTAATGCAGGGAATAATCAAAGATGAAAACGACATTAACATGCTTGGAGAAGATTTCAGGCTGGCTTACCAGCAGAGAAGAGGTAATGAATGAACTTTCAGAAGAGAGCTGAACCTTCCCCCAGCTCAGCTCCTGCTTTGCCACTAGGTGTCAGCTGATTCCCAGTGAAAACTTCCATTTGCTTATAGCAGTGAGGAATTCCTTAATAGCATTTAAAGTCTTCATTTTAAAACCAAAGTACTAAGCATTGAGTTAGTTTTATATATAAGTGTGTGCTCCACTTGCGTTTTTCACCAATAAACTCTGGAGTTCTCAATTATTCTCAGTTAGTCATGTAGTAATGTTAGAAATATTTTCTTCAGCAACACAGCAGAAACCTAACCTAGTATGTGTATTCCAGTCTGGAGTAAAGGATTCTCCTAATGCACTAGTTCTGGGAAGATGTGATTGCACTGGCATTGCACTACTGCAATCCTCATCCAAATGTAGTGTGTCTCATCTCCACAAGGTAGGTCTGAGGTACTTCACTGGTAGGATATAAGCAGACATGTTGTGTCATTCTGAGGGCAGAACTACTGTTTATACCTTTCTTTCAGTGCATAAACTGACTATTTTTTTCCATGTTCTTACTCACATACTGTGAGGGAGGAATCCATTGAAATAACTGAGGTGTTGCAGAGGTTCATGCAAGCAGCACAGGCTTGTATTGTTCCTGGTCATTAATGTACACACAATAAGTTCACTCATCTACCCTCAATCTGTTTGCTAGTTATTGATTACAATAACTAACGAAATTTTTAAGGATGAAATGCTTGTAGAGCACCTCTGAATATGGAGTCATTGCTCCTGCCTCTATTCCAAAGAAGCAGCTGGTGCCCAGGGAAAGGTTTCATACATTCACCTTGACTGAAGGAATAGTTTTACTCAATACTGCATGGGACTGTGTAGTCTGTCTGGGCAGTATGGGGCAAGTCTCATGTATGGCTATGCCAGCCAGGGGCTAAGATGTAATGGCTAAAACAAGTTATGGTCATTTCTATAAAAGAGCTGTTGGTGCTTAAATTAGATGCCAGACCAGCTAGCTTTGAGGGGAGATCTGTTACAGAGAACAGACAAGGCCAATTTTCCAACCACGTGTTTTAAAAAGGACATGACATTTTCTTCTCAACTGGATCACTGGTTAGTTTATTTTTGTTGCAACAAGGAATTTTCTGAGACTAAATCCTGACTTCCTTGGACTGAATATTACCATAGGTAAGGTACAGTTTTAGATGCAGGAACAGAGAAAATTGATAACAAAGTTCACTTGTTGGAATATTCCTTGCATGGTCTGTACTTCTCTGCTCCTTACATAATGGGCAGTTTGCCTGACAATGAAGTAGAAATTTGTGTTTCATACAACATTACAACACAAGCTATCAGGCTTACAAAAGTTAAACTATTTAAATACAAGCAAAATCAACAAAATCAATTCAGTGGGATGTACAGTTATTAACTATTAACAAGGACTCAAGACAGTCTCAAAATGTGCCATCTGACTCATCTTTCCAACAGAAGTTATTTAATGGGAACAATAATTTCCCCATTCAAGAGCTTTCATGAATTCCTCTTCGGTAAAAGAAAGCATCTTGGCAGCTTCAATGTGCATCTGAAAAAAAAAAAAAAGAGCAGAAGGTAAAATAGTGTGAGTGACCAATACAAAATCCCGGCTAATTGGGATATTTTATGGGTTTTAATAAAGCAGAAATTCCTGAAAATCTGACAACTCTTGTGACTTCTGAGGAACACATGTAAGAAAACTGGTCCATGTTCATTCAAGCTGATCAATAAACAACTTAACATTAAAGTTATTACAAAGCAAATCATCCTACTGCTGATATTTAATGTCTTTGGGAAATTTTTTTCCCTTTATCAATCTTCAGCCTATCTGCTCTGTGCATCTGAACTTGCCACACAAATACTACACAAATAGCCTAAATCAGGTTTTTCTAATTCATTCAACAAAAGGCCTGAAGCAGACCTGAAGTCCTTCCACTGATTGTGAATACTGAGCACATGTGAGCTTCAGCTGCCCTTCCCCAGTGCCTTCTGCCAGAAGCTGCAAGGGACAGGGTGAGCCCCATTCTCTTCCATGTTCCTCCAGTCACAGTCTCTTCAGAATGGACAACTCACAGCATCCTTCTTCTGTGAGTAATACTTTTTGTAAGAAAAGGTAAGTGGCTTTCTCTCCTATCTGCAGTTCTGATACAGCATTTGCAATTGTTTAAAAATGTATTTAATGCAGTTTGTGACATTTGTCTCGGACCATGGGTTTGGTTCCCAGTCAAACAGAAATGCTGCTCTGTGACACCCATTTCAGTGAATTCATGTTCTAGAGGACAATTAGCTACCTCATCTGGAAGAACATAGTTTAAGTGAATGCTGTGTAGTTTTCATTCTCAAAATGAACTTGCAGAGCTAGAAAGGCCAGCTGAAAGCTAAGCTAGCTTTGTTGCTGTTAGGTGAATCTCCTGGATCTCTTGCCCTGGAAATACATAAGCAGCCCCACTTCCACTTATTCCACTTACTTGTCCTCCTTTGCCCCGTGTTGGGGAGGGATTCCAGATTTAAGGTTGTCGTTTCATATTGCAATTCCCAGTTCTTAGGATAAGTGTGTGTATTTTGCACCCTGAAGTTGCCACTTCATACAGAACTATTCTTCCTCTAGGGGCTCAACAGCTGCAAAAGTGTTTACTAAATGTCTGATGATCACTGAGTACTCAAAGGGCAAATAAAATGTTCTGCTTTCTTATCTCTAAGGCTGGCCCTTCTTAAAGGGGGTTCTGCTCAACAAGACACTATACATTGCTTGCTTTAGCTGTCCTATAGCTTTGGTTTGAGTGTGCAAGAAGTGCATTGACTCCATCCCAAACTGAATCCCCCACTTTTCAGCAGAGTAAGCAATTGGACTCTGTGGTGTTAAGGTCCTGTCCAGCCCATAGCTCTACATGCCTCATGTAGCATCAGAAGGAAAACTGATGGAAATGACTGCACACATCCCAAGTATTTTAAGTGAAAAGTGTGATGGAACTAGTAAGTGGAAAATCGTTTGATTTGGGCAATCTTAGCATATAATCCTCTCATTTTAATTTCCTTCTGTGTAAACTCTCAGTTTCCAGGATTACTTTACTGGACAGCAGACACATTAACTAAAGGTTGTTATCTGAAATACACCCGTAGTCTGGTGCATACCTTTTGTCTCTTCAAAATATCAATTAACTTTAACTGCTTTTTAAAACCTGTAATTAGCTCTCCTTTTTGTTTCTGGAGTTTCTTGTTTTCTGTTTTTAATTCTTCAATCATTTTGAGTTCTTGGTTAGCTACATCCTACCAAGGGAAGAAAAGAAGAAATGTATTAATTATGAAAATGGTGCTTTAACCAGTGAAACTTGGCATTACATAAGAAAATGACAAACAGTAGCCACACATGACACTTCTGAAAAGAAATGGGATTAATCAAAATACTCCCACATTAAAGCTTAAAAAAGAAAATAAAATCTTGGCAGTAAGAGCCATGGTTTGCCCTTGTATGTATTAGGTGTATTATCTGTACTTCTCCCTCTTTCTAAACAAGTCTGATTTTCACACAAATGAGGAAAATCAGGCTTTAAATTCATTCTGTACATTTTTTCTTCCTGCAGAGGTTGCAGTAGTAGTAGCCTCTAGGATAAGTTATTGAGGCCTTTTGTGACTTGCTCCAAGTTAATTTTTGCTCTGCCTCTAAGAGATATGAAGCTTCCAAAGCCCATCAAGCTTTTTGTCTCATTCTAGCAATACTGAGTGATTACAGACTGGAAATTGTTTTCCTAAGCCGTAGTACCTTGTTGCTTTGCTTCAGTTTATTCAGCTCCACTTTATACTTTTCCACTTCTTCCAAGGCCCTGTTTAAACGAACCTCTGTTGCACTCTGAGTGGCTGCAGCCTGCCTTTGGGCACGCTTTAGACTCTCCAATTCCTATTTAAGAAGCAAAGGACAAACCCAATAAAAACATCATGAGTAATGGTGTTCTAATGAATCCTGCATCAACAATATGCTTACAAAAGGGCTCACCCTTGAAAGCTGAAGAGTCTGTGAACTTCTTTGGCTGCAGATAGAATCTGTCTCAAAGACAATTCTACCGTTAAAACATCCCTTCTTTGCAATCTTGAAAAAGGATCTTTCTCATCTTTATTTTTTTTAAGCTTCTCTTGGAGTAATTATAAAGCTGATCATATAAGACCACAGGATTGACTGAAAAACCTTGTATGATCAGTCAGAAAAAGACAAAAAAAATCACTATGTCCACTCTGAGGCAGAATTTGAAATGGTGGCTCATGTTCCCAGCTGCTTCTTCCCAGCTGCTCCTTTCACCTCTTTGCCCCAGAGATTACTATATGCAATTAACACCAAGAAGTTAAAGCAGCCTGCTGAAGATGGCTGAGTGTAGTTACTATTTCATCTGGCAGATAATAGTTCATTGAGTGTTATGGCACCCATCAAAGCAGTTGTCTCTTGACTCTGCTGACAGTATTTCATAGCGCTGTAAGTGGGGAAATGAGAGAAAGAGACCAAGTTGAGGAACAGAGTAATGAGACTAAAGATCAGGGAATATAGATAACATACAAAAGAAGCAAACAATTCTGGCAGAAAGAGCACATCTTGTGTTTTATGAAAAAGAAATAGACTTTTTCTTTAAAGTATCAAATTTTTAGTAATGGGCACAGAAAGATTCTTTTAACCAAATTAAGGTAGAGAGGGGGCTTTACTGATAATGAGGTATCCCTCAGGCTGCATCATTTCTGAGCAACTGTTTTATTTTCTCAATTTTCTGTAGTGGTTGCTTAAGACTTCCACATCATTTATCCAAGAAATACATAGTAATTGACCTCTTTGTCTTGTATCAAGATGATGGAGCTGTGAATAAAGTCTACTACATCTTTTGTGCTATGTATTTTATTCTGCATTAATATGAAAAGCTTTGGAATATAGTCTTTGACCAAAAAAAATAGTCTACATGCAATGCAAATTACTTATTAGCTAATCAGATCATTTAATTAAAGAATTCTAAGAATTCTTTCAGGGATTTTTGACATTTACTGTCACATATAATACCTTATCAAGGACTTTTCTGCAAGTCATCCAGTATGTTGTTAAATATATTTGACTCCAAATTTTTAATCTTAACAATGCCTGAAATAAATGTTTTATTTTGTAACTAGGCAAGGTTTCTGCCATTTCTTCAATACTTCAAGTCAAAGCTGGATTAGTTTTCTCATATGATGTTTCTCTAAGAGGGGGAAGGATAAACTACTGTGTTTTAAAATTGCATCCCATTTCAGTTTCTGGATTTTCTCTACTGTTCTGCCATGGCTGAGGCACTTGAGTATCAGCAGGGGCTGTGATGGCTCATGAGTAACCCTCACCAGGCCTTCTGTCCTCCCAGCAGCAGCGTAGGCAGCACTGCTATCTTTAGGAAGCTCTGCAATGCTTCCACAAAAAACAGTTTTGAGAGAAGGTATGCTTAACATCAATCAAGTGATAAACCCCTGCACAAAAGCTTAAAAAGAGTAAGAGTACAACTTTGGTGTTTCCCAGATCACTATCTAACATTAGAGCTAGGTTGAACAAGTGAGAGAGAACACAAAGGAATGTTCTAGTAGATCAGTGGTGAAAAAGAGATGAGAGAAGTGATAGCATTTATTAGATCAACTAGATGGAAAAAAATTGGAATGCTGGAAGGAAAAAGATGGAAATTTCTGGGAGCATCAGAATTCAGTTTCTGCCTTAGGTGGGTGCTGCAGCAGGGACTGAACACCAAAAGAATAAAATGTAAAAATAACAAAGTAGTTACCATGCTTCAAGTAAATTGTGAAAAGCAGGTGAAAATCTTTGCCTTGGCAGATACAATAAGTACCTGGGGGATTAATGAACAAAAAACTTGATAATCTAAGGAGCTTGGGGAAGCTTGTATCACACCTTAGGTCTACTATCATTGCAACAACAGAAAAAGCAATAAAAGCCTTAAAATCAGAGGTTACATTTGTGCTCTCTCAGCTATACAGAAAACTGTCTCTGGACTGAAGGAGTCATGAGAGTTTAGCAGCATAGTAGCACCATTTCAAGCCTATGTTCACAGGAAATTGCTTTTACAAAGTCTGGATTTGATCTACACTACATTAATTAAATAGGGCTGACTAATACTTCATATCTAAAAAATAGAACAGTTTTTAGATTTCTAAATCCACAGGAGATTTAAGCAGTTACTGCAAAATTATTTTTTACATGCATGGTTTTCGGCAGTTAGGTAATTTATTATAGCAGAAAAAATATATAAACTAACTTCTGAATTAGCAGAGAATCTTTTTTTTTTTTGCTGTCTTAGTATTCTAAAGGATTTCCATTATTTTTCATGACCATGACTGATTGGTGACCTCGATTAATTTTAGAAAACATAACCTATGAGGAAGAATTGAAGTGACCAAGGATGGTAAATCCAAAGGGAAGACCAGTGAGGGAAATGACTGCATTCTGGATATGGTACCTGTACAGTGGAAGTGAATAAACTTTTCATCCTATTTCTCAAATACTTCCTAACAGTGACTATGTGCAAGGAAGTGGTGGAAATTGCCATTCCAGAAGGCTGTAAGTACAGGTTAAGCAAACTTATGTCCCAGGTGGTTTGAATATAATTTGTCCTGTCTTGCTTTAAGAGAAGGAACTAAATTACTGTAAATCTCTAGGCCCTATTAACTGTGAACCAATGAGTAGCCTAAATACTAGTACTGAATATTTTTCCTTATGGAATCACAGTCAGTGTAAGGGAATTTAAAACCTCCAAGTATCTGCACAAAAAAACTACAAAGACCATATTAGTTTTAAAATGCCAGAACTACAAAACACTAAGACACAAGCATGCCCACACAAATCCATACTAGGATTTAATGGAAGTATGAGACTTTGAAGGGCTGAGCTGTGTTCTGTTTTCCCCAATTTTTTAACTGAATCATTCTCCTGGTTGTATTACATGTACTACCCAACACTGTATGCATTACATGGTTTCGAAGTCAACCACTCTAGCTCTGAGTCATTAAAGTAAAACACATGCTGCCCTTAAGATTAAGTTCCAGACAAAGCAGGCTGTGTACGCAGCCATCTGCTGCGCCGGGCACGGGCACTGCCGTGCGCGCGGGGACAGCGGCAGCCGCGCTCGCTGGGGCTCAGCCGCCCCGCGCTGCCAACGGACCAGCAGCAGGCATCCCTTCCTTTACCTGCAGAGCATACAACTGTGAGCTGCAGGTGCTTTGAAAAACACATGTTCACTAGCTTCTATAGCTTACGATAGAAATCACAGAAGCAATTTTAAAAAAATTATAATTAAAACCTGGAAAATGGAATTTCCTTGTACTTTTCAGGATTCCTTTTTAAATTTTACAGCAGTTTCTGAAAAGGTAGTTTTGTCTCTTGTGTGTCTTTTACACAGGAATTTAATTTTAAAACAGAAATATGATTGTAGAAGCAGAAGAAAAGCAGTTAACAAAATATATTATGTCTTCTTTTTTAAAAAAAAGATGAGGCTATTTAAAAATACAATTTATAAATTAACAGACATTGAAACACTAATCAGATCTTTGGCTCTATCAGTCCAGGCAACAGAGGGTAATTTGAGATGGTTTTTTTCCCTTTTTTGAGATAAATGAGACTAATATCTGCAATACCTTTTCTAGTGCGGTAATCTCTTGTTGTAACCCTTCGTTTTTTTTGTTTGCTTCTTGTGACAGCATTTTGTACTTCTCAGTCTGAGACTGCTGCAGGCTGATTGTTCGTTGCAGTCTTGTGTTTTCTTCCTCAGTATCTTTAAGCCGAGTTTCTAAATTCTGATTCTCATCATCCTGTATGGCAGTAATTAGCAAAAAAACCCAAGTAAATTATTTCAAGGAAGCAGGAGGGTAATACAGCAATAATGTCTAATTATTACAATAATTTATATGTAAATAAAAAGCAGTAAGAATATATGCACTGTAGATTTAGAAATAGCAACAAGTAAGACTAAAAAAACAAAACAGTTTTACCAAGATCATACTTTAAAAACCAGTAACACTTTTCTCATTTAATTTTCAGCAGTCTTTTACTGGAAACTGTCTTGTAGCAGTATGTAAAACATTTCTCATGGCTCAAAGGTTTTGAAAATAATCAAAATGTTACAGCATTATATGAATAACAGTGGCAAATAGATATTTTGTGACATTTTTGTGAGAATAGCTAAGGTCCCATATTAGGAAAAATTATAGGGAAAAGAAGAGAATGTAATTACTGATAAACCACTCCATTATGTTTTAGGAGATTATCTGGTTTTGACTTAAAAGCAAGCTAATGATCCAGGATACATCAAGTATTCAAATTTAAGATTCTCTTAACATGAAGAGAGTCTCTTCTTAGATTCATGACCTACTGGCAATTACATCCCACATTAAGCATTATAATTCAAGGCATTTTTCTTTTATAACCTTTCAAACATTGTAAGTGAATACTAATGTAGATTATTTCAGAGACACATTATGCCCTGCTTTTCTTTAAGAAAAAGAAACCAAGGCACATACAAAAATGGAATTTCTGTGAAAAAAAATCTTTTTGCTGTTCTCTCAGTCCCTTGGAATACTATTTCCTGTGAACATAGCTTCCCACCTGGGAAATCTGTGTGCTTTATCATTAAGCTTCTCATGACTTCATGCACCTCAGAAACTCCCACTTCTTTAAATTTAAATTCCTTATAACAATTGCACTGTGAATTGGAACCAAAACCAGAATCTATCTCAAGTCTTTGCCAAAATGAAATTTTTGTGACCTTCTGAATGTAATAAAGTTCTTTTCACACCAGAGAAACTAGAGCCCAAAATGATACATTTACATACAAAGTGCTAAGGGAGCAGGACAAGAATAAGTACAAGGTTGTCTTCTGTCATCTGTTACAGTTACTGAATTCTTTAGTGATTTTGGCATGGAATGATGAAGTTCAATAGCTACTGACAAAATTATATTTGATTTGAAAGTGAAAATGTCTTTAAAATCTAATGTACCAAATTTCTTTTGATCATAGAACATAATTATTGAAATGCAAAAGCACCTGTGTTGATAAAAATAAAGTACAGATATAAAATATCAAAATTACTTCTAAAGATTTTGTTCATGTACATCTCTAAAAACTCATTTACTATCATCCTGCTCCTTAACACTAAATTTAAAGCTTGTAAGAAAATATATAGGTGTTTTGCCATATGTTCTTAATCTCATCATCACATTTGAGCCTGGGGAATAGGTGGAAAAAAGCATTCTGAAGTTGAGACCACAACTAAAAATAGTCCAGTTATGTAAAAGGGAAAGTTAGTTCAAAAACCTTGCTTGATTACAAATACATAAATAAGAAGTGATCTGGCAGACAGATATGAACTACTTAAGTTTTTACAGTTCAAGAGCTGTTTGAACATCACTTTAAAATATACTGCCAGACAGTTCTGATCATAAAACTCACTTGTACATTCTAACAGTGAAATATCAGTGTAGCTTCACAATGCCTTAAGTTCAGTCTGATCTGCCCAAGTATGTAATTCCAAATATTTTTCCTCTGTATCAATTGTACTCTTGAGAACAGAGAAAGCCTAATTTCTGTTCTCATTACAATGTTCCACTTAAAATGGAAGCTCTTTCCACACTTTGATCTACTGATGACACCCATAGCACGTGATTGTATTTCTCAAGATTTTTTATTTCTCAAGCTGTTCTATTTCTTATTCTTCCCTAAACGCTGTTCTCATCCCAGCAGCTGGCTCTGGGCACCACTCTCCTTCTCTCTGTATTCCACAAACTGCATTTCTGCTCTTTCTTTCTCCTTTCTCTCAGGCTTCATTCTCCTCCCCAGCAGTGATGGTCTGGCTTTGCAGCACCACAGTGACCCTACAGCTGGGGCACGTCTTCATTCCCAGTGCTTCTTTTCTGCCCCAAATTATTTTCCATTAAGTGCATTTTGCAAGCTTTTAGCCCAAGATCACACTTATACAGAAATTACCACTCCGACTCCATATTTTTAGAGTATTTTTTAAAAACAGAACTTTAACTCTTAATACTTGAAAAGCTGAGAGAATTCCGTTTTGGGATTATTTGTTAAAGAGGAACTTATTCCATTTCTAGATTAAAACATTAATCTCTTACCTTTTTCCTGCATTCAAATACTACATTTGCCAGGTCTTCCTGCGTCACACGTAACTTTGCCTTAAGAAATCTGATTTGAGCTTCTGTGAACATAAAAAGTTACATTTAATATACACAAGTACTCATTCATTGCAGAAAAGAACCAAAACTGATGCAAGAACTCACTTTCATCTTCTTGTATTTAAAACTACATTACATTGTTTATAATTATTGAAGAGAAATAGGCAAATAAAAACTCAGATTTCTAAAAGTGTTTGTAGGTTTCTCATTCTTAGGCAAAGCTTTGTATAAATTTTTTTTCCTTTTAATGACTGAACCTGACATCTTTAAAATGTAAAAGACTCATAATGCTCCAAATTGAAACTTACTGAAAACTCACATCATACCATGCTGTACATAGCAGCACTTCTTGAGTTTGAAGTAAAAAAGACTTATATTGTAGGGCATGTCTACATTGGAATCCAGCTGGAGCTGCAACTTCTGTAGTTACAGCCAAAGTAATTTTAAACTGTGCACAAGGAATTTGATGTAGGCTGCAAGCCCCTCCTAATAGGTAAATACCCCTCCCACAGAGTAGTCTATGCTTTTTTAAAGTACACTGCTAGTACTCTTCAACTAATAGTTTAAAATTAAATCCATGTAATCAGATGCTTTTTCCAAATAAAATACTTTCTTGCTCTTGGACAGCTAAGAAAAGGACTGGCATGACAAAACAAGCTGTGTGTCAACAGTCTGTTCTCATACTTCCTATTCCCCAAATCATTCACAAGGAACTTCCCCTGGACTTCCACAAGCATCAAGCATGGAAACAGTCTGAGGATCAAGTTGATTATTCAAGTTGATTATACGAGAAGAAAAGAGTAAAGCGAAGGAGCAGGAGAGCTGAGAGTGGAGAAATGGATAGGTACACATGTTCATTTGCTGTAACAGGAATTTGTTTCATTTCACCCACCTTCCCTCATCATTTGCAGCTAAGCTCTAACTCTGCAGAGGCCAATAATAAGTACAATTTAGGAAAACACCATGAAAAAATAAGATACAGGCTGACTTTTATTCCTCCTGTTATATCCTTGCTAGCTTCTATCAAGATGGAGACCATAATGAAACCTTCCTGTTAAATCCTCTTTCAGGTACTTCTATACTATTATTTGGTTTTCTTCATAAGATATATTGTAGTTTGGCATTTACCACACCCTGTGGCAATGAGCTGGCTAATTTAATTATGCTTTATGTGAAAAAGAAACACTTGATATAGGTTACTTTAAATCCAATTTTATGTGGCGTTTACTAGTGTTTGCACTAGAGAAAGACAGCTTTCCCTTTACCATGACTGTTTTCATTACAGAATTTTCATATTGCCTTTAATTGTTTGGTTTTCATACTGAAAATTCAAATTCAAGCTGTTGTACACTTCTCATTGCACTGAACACTCTGAACATGTATCTTTGCTAGTTCTACATCCTGGATTTGAGATGGGGTGTGCAGAACTGTGCCATTCTCAAAATGGGGTAGCATTATTATTTAATAGCATAATGGTAAAAGTACAATTTTCTGTTTTCTGCTATCTGCTGAAGGATTTCTAAACATTCATTGCCTTTTCCACTGTGAACAGGCAGTAAGTTTATACTTTTGGAGATTATTTAGCTATCACTAATTAAGGTAAGTCCAGCTCATAGTAGGTGTAACTGGAGTTGTGTAGTAGGTAGGATTGGAAAGCTGTGTTTTCTGTCAGTGTTACTTTGTACTCTTTAATACAGAATGTAAACTTGTGCTCCATTGCCTCACTCAGTACTATGAGATTCTTTTGCAATACTTCAGCATCAATTTTAACTACACTAAAATCATTGTTTCATAAGCAAGTTTCTTTACCAATGTAAATTTCTTTATCAATGTAAGCTCCATGACAGATCCCTCTAGGGCTATGCCACTGCCTGTAAAACCTAGTTCTTTTTACCATTTTGTTTCCTTTTTCACTCAGCTATTGGTCCACAGACAGCTTCTGTCTTATTCTGTGTGTCATTAAGAGCATTTAGTAAAACCTGTGAAAATTCAAGTGCACAGCTAGAACCAGATCAGCCTTGGGAGGTGCCCATGATCCAAATAATCTGAATTCTAACAAGGGGTACAGATAATTATACCATTAGCTTACTAGCTGGTTAATTTTAATCACCTGATGGGGCTGATAAGGGGAAGTATCACTTCATAGGATGGTCTAAAGTTATAAAGTAACCATGACTGAAGGATTGGTAAACAAGAAAAGGACATCAGAGAGACTGTGATACCCTACAAGAAAGAACATATTTCTTGGACTCTTGAGATAAGATTAAAATTAACATGAAGCGCAACACTACATTCAGGTATTTTATTCCTATGTGTAAGGGTATATTAGATAAAAATAGAGCTTCATTTTCAGCCTTCTCTATGTCTGTGTGCTTCTATCATTGCTGGTTACTGCAGAGTTAAATTATGCCCCCTAAAAAGAGTCCCAGACTAAAATAATGTCTAAGCTACTGTTGGCAGAAAAATGGCTGCACTGTGGTAACCTGTGATCATGAAATAAAGACAGGGAATCCAATTTGAGGGAGAGTGCTGCAAGGAGCTCAAGAAAAGGACAATGTTATAGAACCTTATCAGCACATTGGCCTAAATAACTGGGCACAGGCACACAGGCCTAAGGAATCCATGATGGAGATTCCCACTAGCCCTCTCTAACAGGGCCTGCTAAATATCTGTGCCTGCTTCCTTGTGAACACCCAAACTGTTCTGAGTCTGACACTGCTGAATGCTCTGCAGAAGAATTCTTATTTACCACATTAAGGAGGCATTCACAGTGTTCAAAACAGTCAATATCGAATTCAAAATGCAAAAATCAATCCAGGAGATTTTTATTTCATCATTAAAGTTACAGAAGCAATCCTCAATACTCCAGTACATGGCCTTGATCCCTGATTACAAGGCACCAGTAATAATTCTTCTTGAGTTTCCTTGAATTAATTTGGTATAAGTTTCCAATGCAAGCCAAAGCAATTTCTTTTTGGTTCAGGAAGAAAACTATAAAAAAGTTATCTGAGGATCTGTTATGGGAGACTTGGTAACAGAAGATGTGCATAGAATTACATGAGGTTAGAAACCAAGCTATTTCTGTGTTGGCATGCTTGTTGACATCAAGCTGTTAGATTAAAAGGAGAGGGCTCAGGCACTTCCAGCTACTGCGGCGAATCTCTGACTTCATGCTCACTTTAGCATTGTAAGGAGCTACATAAACTCACTTTTATCACACCAGAGCCAAAAAGACAGGTGTGTGTCATGCCTTTAGCCTCACTGGCAAATGCTGCAATCCCTTTCCTGTCCTGTTTCTAGGACAGACATAAACACACCATTTGGAGTGGGAAAAATCTAGAGGATTCTAATTCAAGAACTGTAGCTGAAACATTACCTCGTTTCAGCCAGCTGCTGAGACCCACAGCACTGGTCTGAGGAAAGGCTTTTGCCTCTAAAGGCAGAGTCTGTGCAAAGACTGAAGCTCATCTTTTTGGAAATACAAGCTTAGCATCCTGTCCTTCTGTTTCCCCAGTGAAATGAATCAAATGTTATGCACTTATTCAGTATATGTAACCATCCAAATACCTCCATACAAAGGTGGAAAGGAAGATAAAAATTCACTTTTCCACACAATCATTCATATGTGACCTGATCATCCTCTAGGACTATGTAGAGGAAAAACCTTCTTTCCGTTTTCCTCTAAGTTAAGGGCTTTAGAATTTTCCCTGTAATTTTTACAGAAACTCCTTCTTTTTTTCTCTCCCCAGGAAAACCCATTTCTAACAGACATGAAGCAAGAATGAAGGTACTGACTATGGAAGGAAACTTACCTGGTCCCATTTCATTTCCGACCCTTGGGATAGTATCATCATCTTGACAGTCTGGTAAGACTCCTTTCTTTAGTTTTTCTTCAACTTTGCTTATTGTTTTTGTTAAAGAAAAACCTATGCAATCTTCCAGTACTGCAACACCATCAGCACTTTTTACTTCCATATTTCTTATTTTTGAACTAAAAAAATGAAAATGCTAGATTTTAAATTTAATAATACATCATATTTTTGTAAAATATTTTTGTATTTGCTATTTTTAAGGGTGTACAGTTATTTACCAGATGAGATTTCATTACCTGCATTCATATGAAAGATGCATTGATTGCAATTTCTCATTTGCTTTCTGTAAGGTACCTTTACAATATTCCACATAAACAATTACAGGATTTTACATACTATGATGTTGAAGGCAGAGAAACCATTACCATTTTCAACCGAGAAGATTCTGGCATGGTCTTCTCATCCAACAAATCCATAACTAAATCAAGAGTAAAGCAAAGAAAGAAAGGAATGTTCCATTGGCTTTGGCTACTGTCCTGGAGTGATCCTCTATCCTCTGTTGTAATTTCTGCTCTTTCCACTCCCTGCCACATTATCTTGTAGAACTCTGTTGCCCCTGGCTGTACTCCGACCTTACAACAATTTCTGCATCATTATTCCCAGCCTAGGAAACTTCACTGATCCTAGAAGTTGCATATCAACGTTTTCATGAAACCAAAACACAGAGTAACACATCATCTACACAGGGTATCTCCTCAGCTTTCTCCTACAGAAAAGTAATCTCGGTTCTCACAGGATCTGAAGCTCCTAAGTTCTCATTCCAATGTTCATTCTAGCTTCCAAACTCCTCCTAGCTCCTAACTTTCTTTTAAAACTTTTGGATTGCCCCACAGGCTCCGTATCTGCACAGTTCCACTTCCAAACCTCATGCCACGGTTACCAGCAGGACAACCTCCCTTGAACTGCCCCGGGGAGGTCTGAAGGGTCTCCAGGGATTTCCAACTCCTGTAAGACAGCCTTGGCCTCTGTCAGTTCCATGTCCTGCCACCTTGCAGACAATTTTCGTCCTATTTTGGTATTATGCCCTAATTCATGGCAGTTTTAATTGCTCCCAGGATCTTATTGATTTTCTAACTCGTCTCTGTCCAGATCTCCATTTCTTGTTTTTACAGCCTTGAATTTGCAATCTACAGAGCTGAAGCTTCTCAGCTGAGAGCCCCTGGAAGCTGTGTAGTATTAGGGAGCCTCTTATCCTGTGAGCCCAAGGTTTACTAAAACAGAGGAGGCCCTTCAAGGCCTCCTGTTTGCCAGCACCTGTCTGATCACAAACCAGGCTGTGGCACCCAAGTGTGCTGGCCCAGGTTGCCTCAGGTGCTCTATTTTTTCTCATTGGGCCTCCTTTCACCGAAGGACTTTACAGAATTCAGCTGTCAGCCTTGAGAAGTGCTAGAGCAGAAAGCAACACTTTCATTGCAGCAATATTAATCACATATGTTCACTGATAATTTTTGGTGCAAGTAAACAGAGATAGCCACATGGTGGAGCTGATTGAGGAGGACCAGAAGTTTGATACATTTATTTGTATAAATATAAAAGCATACATCTATAGAATAACTTGATAGACAAAAATAGCAATGAAAAGACTTTATGACAAACCAAATGAGATGTTTGTTATACCTTGAAGTTGTTCTTTTTCCCTTACTTGCAGAGTATGGTCTGTTCTGAGCTGTGGGCACAGAAGGAAATTTCTTCTTGTTTTCTACCTAAAAATTTTTTCAGAAATTAGTGGAGTATTATCATTGAAATACTTCTTTCTATTTTTTTAATGGGTTTTTTTTCTTCTTCATATATCTATACTCAAGGATAGTTTTCAAAGTACGTTTTTTGAACTTTCAAAATGACTTCTCAATTTTATTTGCACTCATCTTTAGCTTGCAACTTTTATGTCTCTACACCCTAATTGTAATACACCCATTAGTCATTGGCTCGTGGGAGTTTTTCCACACACACTCATAATAAATCTATGCACAAGCAAGGCTCTGAGCTTTTATCAAGGTATTAATTATTGGATTGTCATCATACCTTCAAAAATATGGTAGTTCATGCAGTATTTTAATCTTATAATGTCCCCTTTGAAGGAAGATTTAACAATACTTTTGTTACTTTCACCCAAATATTCTTAAAAAATTAGAGCATTTTCTACTGTATTCTTATAAATATTGCAAATGGTATTTTAGAAGCTTCAGCTCACCTCATAAACATTTCAATATAGTTATCTTTAGAGACTATTGAGATTGTTCCTAATCTCATTTTTCCATTATTTTTTCTAAATTCAGTTACTCTGACTACTTGTTTATTACCTAGAAGACCCTAGTACTGCTTTTAGTATTATACAGGTGAAGGAGGGAAGAAAGCAAGAAACTAATTATGTTCTAATATTTTTCACTTGGAATTCTTAATTTGATGTTCAAAACATTGAACATTTTTCTCAGTGCTGAAAACAGAATACAAAAATTAAAATGATCTAAGTCCAGCAATGGCACTGAGGAGCCCTGCTAACACTGTTCCTGTAGCACTGCTTTGGGCTTCACTTCCTGTTGGCTTGGCACCCATGGAAGTCCCCAGTGTAGTCTCAAAACCATGAGTCATTATATTTTTGAAATTATGCTAGAAAAGAAGTTAACCAGGGTAGTTTTGGTACCTTTGCAAGTGACTGTGTAAGAGATGAAACTTCAGGACAGAGTGGATCTCTGCATTAAAAAAAAAAAAGTAAAAGGTCACTGATCTATAATAATGTAAACACTTTGCACTTAAAAGATAACTTCCTTGTCAGAATCAGGAGAATAACATTTTATATGTCTAGAATAAACAATATAGCTAAGGTGGGAACATATACTGAGTTCAAGCACAAATTCAGTCTCATTCACAGTCTGTCCAGTCTAGCTCATTTGCAACCCTAATCACCTGGTGAGTCTGTGGTATGTAATACAACAGTACTCATGTACCAGAATCCTGATCTTGTCTCTTGGAATTCATGCTACTGGCTTGTCAGATCAATGATTCCCCATACCAGGGAGCTCTCAGCCAAGAGGCAGAGTTACAGCTTCTCCAGGACAATCCAGAACCAAAGGCTGCCAGCAGCTCACTGAGTAACAGCTACGTGACATAAAAGCCCTGAACTCACACAAACAAAGTGAGGACATAACCAGTGTCCTCTACATCCTCTGAGGAGGTGGCTCCCCCTGTCCTAGCAGGATCAGACTGACTGCTGTCAGATCAATTGACAGGGACTGTCAGAGGAACATGAGGTGGAGCAGTTTATGAATTAAGTATCATAGAATTTTCTCTGAAATAAGTATTATAAATACTTATTTCAATTTTACAGATGGGGAATAAAACCAAGAATAAAATAAAAGCAGCTTTCTTATCTGCTTATTTGAATGAAAACTGTGCTTCTCAGTAACTGAATTTTAGGTTAAATGATTATTTTTCACGTCTTTTGGAATTAAGCAGAAAGTTTTAGCATGCTGTGTACTATTCAGGTCAAATTCCTTGTCAGGTAGATATACAGCTATATAGATATAATTTTGCTTTTTCAAAATGAGTTATGTGAACGTATATTATTGCAATGAAATGCTATTTTTAAACTACCCTTTATATTTTTTTTATTTCAATTAAAATGCTAGCTTATAGAAGATTTTGAATAAAATTTAAATTTCTGGCTCATCAAGTCACCTGATTTTTTTGCCAGGCTGATTTGAGCAAATGTTTAGATCTTGCCTTTAAAAATTTCACAGACATTCATCAACAAGAATTATCTGCACAAAGCTCCATATTTTATTAATCCAAAAAAAAAAAAAAATCCAAACCGCCAAAAACCTGGAGAAATCATCTGTGTGTGGCTGGCAACAGACTTCAAGAATAGGATGATTAGTTTTTGTCTATTTACCCTATTTTCCTCAAGCTTTCTCCCTATTGGCTAGCTCTAGGAGCGTGCAGAAGGTGAGGATTTGCTGCCTCAGAAATAGCAGTTATATGTTATTCTGAAAAATATGAAAATACAGCACGCTGTATACTCAAGAAAATAATTATGTTCCTCCCTCAATAGAGTAATTTGTTCCTACTGTTGCCTTAGAGTCGCCTAAAAAAACCCAAAACAAACCAGAAAAAACCCAAACACGAACAAAGCAAAACAAAAACCCCAACCTCATTGTATGTCTCAAATTCTCCAACTTGTTTAACCCTAATGGTTCCTTCCCGCTGCCCATCACGGCAGCCCGTTTTGAAAGCCCCCGTCCAGCTGCCCGCCCGGCGAAAGGCGAGCGCAAACCCCGGCCCCGGCCCGCGCTGCCCATGCGCGGCCCTGCCCAGCGGCTGCGGAGCGAGAGTGTAAACAACAGCTCATTGCAGGGTGCGCTCACCGCAGCTGCTTTGTTGCTAAGTAATTCAAATTTCCCTGCCGACAAAATGCTGCAAGAAATCCAGAACAACTTCATTTAAAATATACGCTGACTTGGAGAGTGACTTAAATATCTGTTGTCTTTTTTTCTACTTTGCTTACTCATTTTTCCTTTCAACCTGTCATTTTTTCCCCTCCATACCACGTCTTTCTTTGCTTCAGTTCCTCCCTTCTTTCCATTTGCTTTAGTGTTCATTCTCCTTAAAAGAATAAATAGAAATTTCAACGAGATATTTCAAAAATATCTCAAGTGCTTTCTTTAGATTTAAGGCCCATCTGCTTGCACAAAAATAATTTTTAATTAAATATTAAATACTTGGAACTAATCTAATTGAATGGCCTCAACGTTCACTCATGGATAATCAGTGTGCCTAATTCCTAGCAAACATTTATTATTATTTTCACTACAGCATGGGATTTCCAATCTTTCCTCATGTAAATGTTTACCAGACTGTGGTTGTTTTAAGGTGTTTTAATTTACATTGGTAATTGGTAGGTCAGCTGATACTCCCGACATGTTAATGGCCTTTTTTGTTTCTTTTTAAAATTCTTCAAACGCTTCAATTTATTTCTAGTGTGTACCATCAAAGCTAGTAATTCCCTTTGTGGGGCTGAATCTTCCAATCACATTACTTAATAAAGCAGCCCTACAGCTCAACTCCAGTTTGAAATTCTTAAAAATTCTCTGTCTAATGTTCAAAATCCATCTAACAGAACATAAAACTAAAGTGAGATCCAAAATTTGTTTAAAAAGCATGATTATAGTGACTGATAACACATGAAATTTCTTGCCTCTCACTCCCTCAGCTATGGCTTTAAAATAGGTCAGGAATAATTTTAATTGTAGTAGCAAACTTTTGCTGGTAGTCAGGCTTCTATCATGGAAGCTGACTCTCTGTCACACTTTTTTGTGTACTGAAAACCCCTTTTTCTTTCAGAAAAACTCCTTGTCTGTGCTCTTGTTCTACACAAAAGTAACCATTTGATCATCTTTATCAGACTTTCATAGACACTATATTTGAAAAGTTTCCCGACTGCAGCTTAACATGTGAAACATTTTGTTCCTGTATCTTTCTTATCCAGATTAGTGGCTTCATACATTTAGGAACCTAGATATCAGATCCTTGATAAAGTGTGTATTAGTCTTAAATTCACCCATTTCCCACACTACCAATATACAAACCCTTGAACAACTAGGGAAATAATAATGCCCCTGAACAACTAAGGGAATACAACTGTATCCCCACCTGTGAGCTGAGAGGTTTGGACACTCAGTCTGTGACTATCCAGGCCAGAGGCATGTGGGCCCCAGCACTGTAATGGAATCCACATTCCAGAGGGTGGCAGCTCAATGTTTGCTGCTCTTAGGGTTTTGTGTTTGTTTTCATCAGGCATTTCCTGTCCCAGGAACATTTAGGCCAAGTTAAATGTGAACCAATATCAATTCCTTCACTTTGTCAGCTCAACTGTTAAAAACCATCCACTGCCAAGTGCCTACTGCTTGGTACTGCAAAGAAAACTGTGACCTTACCCTGCTCTTTTACAAAGGTCAGCACTTCTTAATATCTTAGATAGAACATTCCAGAAAAATTAAGTCTTGCTGGAAATAACAAGGAACAACACTTGCTTAGGATCCCTTTTTTTTTTTTAAATAATAGGAAAAAAATTGAGACTCCACAATGTGGTATGCAGCAAATACAGATAAAATAGGAGCATTGTTAGGACACAAGGTGTGCAGGATCAGGTTCCCCACCAATTATACACAGCAGTTGTAAAGTACATACCTCTGTCTGTCATCTTCAGGTGACTTACTCTGTACTGAAACTGGCTGAGATAGTATCTTCTGTTGGCCTTTCTTCATTTAAAATAAAGAGAAAAGTAGTTGATTTTGGAAGAATATAATCTGTTAAAGATAAATTACCTATCTGTAAATCACAAATCATAGTAACTACGGTCTACTATGGAAAAGAATGGAAACTATAGTCTACTGTGGAAAAGAACTTTTGAAACACAGGCAAAGATGTCTAAAAATGAAAATGCTATTGCTTTTTTGTTGTTAAATGTATATCTGTGCAATCTGGCAGTGCCATGTGGTATATTAAGTACCCTAAGAATACTTCATCTTCTGCTATATTTAGAGAAGAAAAAAACAGTGGTTTTGTTGTTGCTGTTTTCTAAAGGAAAGAGACTGGATGCTATTTTGGCTGTTTCATCTGCTCCTGTTCAAATGCCAAGCATTTAGCCTCAGCTTGTCACTGTTCAAGAGAAGAATATGTTTTCACAGCCCATAAAATTGAAGTTTCAGCAGTAGGAAAAGTGCATACAAGTACAGCTTTCCAGAATACTTAGTAATTTGCTTTTAAAGCCTTGTTTATTTGAATGAATGTACTTATAATGAATATTTCTAATATGCAGAACACCTTCTCCAAATTGTTTTGGGTATAAACCATACCTGCCCTGTTCCCTTTTTATTCACCTGTCCAACTTTCATATGAAGTCCTGACTCTATCTGGTGCACAGCCACACCAATGTTAAATTATAATACTGATAATAAACAGTAACTTTTTCTGTTTTGAGAATGTTTCCATCTTACTAAGTTCATGTTTTCTATTTATGTTGCTTATTCTTTGTATCTCTTTCAGCTTGAACAATGTAGATCTTACTTCAGTAGGAGGTAATTGTAACAGTATCTGGTTTTCAAATACTAATTTTTAGTGTTTAAGGCACAAAACCACCTACAGATACTTTTTTTTTTCAACTAAAGTTTTTAATGTGGTTTTATGTATGTATCTGCACAAATGCTGTAGGCAGGTGTGTGAATACCTACCTGATGAACATACATAGAAATTATTTTTGAATGTATTTTTAATACAAGTTTACAACTTTGAAAAGAAATAAATTAAAACTTACCTTGCATTTGAAAGCAACAAGCTTTTAGTAGTCAGGGTCTTTTGAAGCTCAACCCTGTGTGCATGTGAATTACTTAACAGTCTGCATAACCTACTCACCATTAGTTCTTCAGCTTGACGCACCAGTTTTTCTGTTTTGGCTTCTAATTCTGCATTCAGTCGCCTAAGAATAAGAATTTTTTGTCACTGAGTTTTTGAAAGATTTAAAAGGAATATATGTCAGCGTGACAGTATTTTTGCCTGAACTAAGAAATTTTAATGACTCCTACAAAGGAATGCTGAAATACACTTCAAGGTACTAAAAAAGTTGTTTCAACAATTTCCTCTGTTTCAGCCAAATCAATAGTAATAAAACATGTATACCCATTAAACAGCAAGGTTTAGACTATAACGGTGAGAGGTAAAGGATGTCTTTGGTTTTGGACATGCCATTTCTTAATACACGTTGCATGTCTATTTCCTACAGGTTCTCTGTGTTTAATACAGTCCTTCCTGTATGCTCAGTGTGAGGGGTTGGGGAAGGACTCGTGCACATTGCTTATCAAGTATTTAAAGATGCGCTGCTGTATGGATGTACGGGTTATGGCAGTGAGGTGTTCCTGCCTGTTCACATACAGCCCCTGCTGCCGTGGCTCTCCGCGCCCTCACCGCTCACAGGGGCTGGGCTCTAACAGGTAACAGGGACAGGCCGTCCGTTTAAAAGCTTTACAGCTTTTAAGCTTTTTTTAACAGGCTCAAGCTTTTATGTAGTCATTATTTAGAACGAAAATCAATGTTCGAAGAAGAAGAGCCTCATATCCGGGCCTAGAGCCTGCCTGAGGCGGCGGTGNGGGGCGGGCTCGGCACGGCCCCGCTGCCCCGCGGCCCAGCCCGGCCCGAGCCGCCGCCTTACCCCGGGCACGTCCCCGCCCCGCCGGGCCGCGCCGACCGCCGACATTTTGTCCGCGCCGAGGCCGCTGTGGCGTCGCCTTCGCCCGGGCAACCGGCGGCCGCCCGCCCTCGCTCCTTCCCTCCCTCCTTCCGTCTCTCCTCCCCTCCGGCCGTGTCAGGGCCCCGGCGACAGCCGCGGGGTCAGGCCCGTGCGCAGGGGCCGCCCGGCGTGGCGCTGGGCTGCCGCGGGTGGAAAGGACTGAGGGACCATTACAATCGTTAATATAATAAATATTTCCTACAGCCCTTCTGGCCTTGCTACACGTTGTTCTGCCGGTGTTCCCTCATTTCAGTGTGTTAAATTCTTGTTTGCGGGATGATGGCAACTGTGCTACTGTACAGCTCTTTGGTGCTCTGCACTTCCTATACACACATNGTGGCTCTCCGCGCCCTCACCGCTCACAGGGGCTGGGCTCTAACAGGTAACAGGGACAGGCCGTCCGTTTAAAAGCTTTACAGCTTTTAAGCTTTTTTTAACAGGCTCAAGCTTTTATGTAGTCATTATTTAGAACGAAAATCAATGTTCGAAGAAGAAGAGCCTCATATCCGGGCCTAGAGCCTGCCTGAGGCGGCGGTGTCCAGCGGCGCTGGGCGCTGTCCCGCGGCCCCGGGCAGTGCCATCCGCGCTCTGCGGGGACGGAGCCGCGGCACCCGGGTAAGGGACACCGGCTGTGCGCTGGTCCCAGCGGGGCAGGGCCTCCTTACTTGTACTGCTCTTCCTTGGCCAGCCATGCTCCGCTCAGCGCGCCGGGCCCCGCGACCGCCGTGGGGCTGCCGGCCGCTCTCCGCACCTGGGGGAGGATGCGACAGTGAGCGGGGCGGGCTCGGCACGGCCCCGCTGCCCCGCGGCCCAGCCCGGCCCGAGCCGCCGCCTTACCCCGGGCACGTCCCCGCCCCGCCGGGCCGCGCCGACCGCCGACATTTTGTCCGCGCCGAGGCCGCTGTGGCGTCGCCTTCGCCCGGGCAACCGGCGGCCGCCCGCCCTCGCTCCTTCCCTCCCTCCTTCCGTCTCTCCTCCCCTCCGGCCGTGTCAGGGCCCCGGCGACAGCCGCGGGGTCAGGCCCGTGCGCAGGGGCCGCCCGGCGTGGCGCTGGGCTGCCGCGGGTGGAAAGGACTGAGGGACCATTACAATCGTTAATATAATAAATATTTCCTACAGCCCTTCTGGCCTTGCTACACGTTGTTCTGCCGGTGTTCCCTCATTTCAGTGTGTTAAATTCTTGTTTGCGGGATGATGGCAACTGTGCTACTGTACAGCTCTTTGGTGCTCTGCACTTCCTATACACACATTTCTGTGATTGTCACCTGGTTTTAGCCTTGTCCTCCACCACTTGTTTGAATCCCTCCCATTATTGTGTGCCTCACCCACACCCAGTTTGATTTTGCTGCATTTCTCCTTCTGGTCATCTGTGAGCCTGATCCCACTCTCGTCTGTCACAAAGTCTGAGAAACACAGAATGGATCAGGTTGGAAGGAGCCACAGTGGGGTCATCTGGTCCAGCCTCCCTCAATCAGGGTCATCCCTGAACACATGGCACAGGATTGCATCCAGATGGTTCTGGAATGTCTCCAAAGAGGGAAATTCATTGGAGACATCCTCTCTGGGCAGCCCGTTCCAGTGCTTGCTCACTGCACATTAAAGAAGTTCTTCCTCAGTTCAGCTGGAGCATTCCATGCATCAGTTTCTGCGCGCTGCCTCGTGTCCCATTGCTCAGCACCACCAAGTAGGTTGTGGATTACTTGCTCACTCACCTGCTCATTCTCTCCCATCTCCTTTCCACACTTCCTAGCAGATTGTGCCCCTGCATGACAATAGCCCAACTGTCCTGCACCAGGTATCTAAGGAGCAAGAATAACATGGTTCTTATGTGGCCTGTATATGATTTTAATTATGACATTTGCGTAAGGGAAATCAGAAGGGCTTAGCTGGCTGGAAGGAGGAGGTCTGTGCTGAAGGATATCTGCAGAAGTATTGCTTTTAAGACAGAAGAAGTATGAAAATTTTGAGCATTGAGACAGGAAGTGTAACAGGATAAATAAGGTGAAATAAAAGGATAAACGTGATTAGTGGAAGGCAAAAAATATAGAAATATCAATATAGAAAATGAAAGTCTTCAGCACTAATGTTGAATCAAAAATATTGACATACAGAGCGAAAAGATTGAGTCTATGAAAAATGTTATGAGGACTTTGAAAAAAAAACCAACCCAACAAGAAGTCAGTCCATTTCCATAATTTTTTCATTTTTACTAATAAGAATAGCAAGGGGTTAATGGTGACATTAAAAAAGAACCTAACAACACCAAAAAACAACAAAACCAAACAGAATTTAACTCTATCATTTGTGCTTTTAGTTTGGAAAAACAAAAAGGCTGAGGTCAATAGTGGAGATTTAAGCTCCATGGAGAGAAGACAGATTTTGTTAAGAAATAAATTGTAGATTCTGTGAGACATTAACACATCATAACCAAAGTCACATTTTAGAAATGTCTCTAGTGACATCCTGGGGGATTTTAAGAGAAACAGGGGAACTAGAGAAGGAAACAAAGGTTTGCAGAATGAAAGCTGAGAGGAGAAATATGCTCTTTCCAAACAGGAACTTTTTTCCCCAAAAATACTATTACATTTTGTGGAACTAAAATATCATCTTATTAATATTTTTACTGATTTTAAAGTTCTTACAAAACAGTTATAAAAGCATAACACCTTAAAATGCAAAAAGTATTAGCTAGAAGATCTCTGCTAGTTAGATACTGAGGCAACAAAATCATTGGTTAAGATTAAAGAGATTAGAGAAACCAGTTTTCTAGCCAGCTTTTAGCTAAGACTTAATAAATAAAAGAGGGGTAATTTATTATATCATAAATTATTAAATATGTTAACAAACACAGCAACACAAGGTTCTTTTTGTTTAAAACCCCCTGGGATTAATAACATATGTACATATTGGGATTGCAGATTTGCACAATATTTCTAAGATCCACAGCATGATTTATTTAATATGATTTATTTTTTGAAATATTTTATCAATTGGATGTATAATTCAAATGCCTATATTTCAAATGATATGAAAAGATCAGTTTATTTGGATAAGTATTTCTTAGTGAACTTGAAAGTATTTCTCCAGAGATGTTGTAAACAAAATTAGAAAAAATAAGAGATTTTCTTACATTCTTGATCCCTTACTCCATTAAGGTTTTATCACTTTGAAGTTGACCTGATGTGACCTTAACAGTTGTGGTTAATTCTCTAATACATAGTTGGTAACTGGGTAGAGAATGGGCTTATATTAGAGACCCCAACCAATAGCGAGGTACATAAGGAGACAGGAAAATTTATCTCAGTATTTATCTGTGGGGGGGGAGCATTTGAAAGCATAACACTGGTATACGGTATAAGATTTGGCCAACAATATTTGTGAACAAATTCCCATTTTCCATTTAATAATTTTTTAACAATTGACTCAAACATAGGGACTGTAAAGTGAAAATGTTTTTGTCATTTTGAGGTGAAGTGTACAGCAGGTTAGAGACAGGTGATATTTGTGGTCACAACAAATCTACTTGGGGACCTCTTTCTATGGACCTCTGTGATGAGAGTAGTACATCCATATTCTGTATTTCTGAAGTGTTTCAGTTTTTGTTTTTTGAGGGTTATAAGATTGCAGAATTAAATTACTCTGACAGAAATGTTAAATTCAAAATGGAGTTGTTCACTGTGTTGCCTTTGGTTTTCTTCCAGCAAAGGAGGAGATAGGTTGGAGAACAGAAGAGCTCCATCAGTACAGCTGTTAGGACTGGTTTGGGACAGAAGGGTGTGTGTAGCTGCTGGGATGTTAGAATAATTTATTGTGAAGGCTGCTGAGGATCGATATACAGTATTTATTTTTGATTAAACCAAAGCACATACATTATTTAGTTATTACCCATGGCCCTCTTCCTTCTACAGGCACAAATTTTGTGATCTCTCTTTCCTCCTTCAATCAAAATATAAAAGCATGAGATTTTTATATGAGCCTATTATTTTCATGCTTTTAGACACAATTTTTGTTCATAACATTTTATTTGCTTAAAGATTCATTATAAGGAATTTTCCTCTCTTTTCATAAAAGCTGTGATGTTTAGTAGAGACCTAGGAAACTATCAATGGGAAGGGACAGGATTTCACTGTATATCACATTACTTGTCAGAAACAGAGGAACAGCAGTGGTTTGGCACAGTGTTTTCTTCCATAAAAATTGCAAATGTGTCAGGCCTAAGAGATAACAGCTGATATGCTGGCTCAAGCTTTTTGTTTTTGTGGGTTTTTTTATTATGAGGCCTCATTCCAAACAAATAAATAGCACATATAGATGCCACAAATGCTTACTATTTTTAGACTAAGAATCATGTTAAGTGCTATATATTGTCTTTGGTATGTGGTAGAGCTAAATTTGATTAACCTGCTGTTACTACAGGCCTCTCTCATTTATACATCTGTTGATTTCACCTGTAGAAGGAGAAGTCTTTCATGGGTCTTGCAGCTGTCTGCTGTACCTCCATCCTAGGAAAGAGGCATGCTTCACCAAGGCAGTATGACTGGAAATGTTCCTTCTTCCTTGTCAGCAAGTTTGTTTGCCCAGGTCCGTTTCCACTGCTGTGGGTCAGGCATCCCCCGCGGGGCCTTTTCCCGCATTTCCTCCCTCAGGCCCGGCGCTGGTGCTCCCCGGAGAGCAGCCCTGTGCAGGCGCGGGGCTCCGAGCAGAGCGCTGCCCGCTCGCAGGGCCGTGCCTTGCCCCGGGGCTGCTCCATTGCATCCTGCCCGGCGTGACGAGAGCTGCTCCGCGCAGCATCCTCCGAGCGGGGCACAAACCCTGGGCAGCTCCGCCCGGCCGCACGGGAGGACACCAGAGACAGGCAGCACTTACACACCGAGGCAAATAATGTCAGGCTAGCAGGCACTTGTTTGTTTATTTATTTGTTCTAAATGTGCCAGAGAGGATGTCAAACTTAAATCCAAGAAGTATCACTGTAACCTAAGCAACTATAACCATTACAGCCACTTCACACTTGAATAATTTCCCTACCTTAAATTTCTCCTTCATTTTTCTAGTTCAAATTTCCTGGAGGGGGGAGATGGAAGAGCAGAATTTTTGAATGAATTTTAAGTGGAATTTAATACTTAGCAGATTTCTGAAAAGCTGGTTAGGTTGGTGGTTTTGGTTTGGTTTTGGTTGGGTTTTTTGGGGGTGGTGGTGTTTGTTTGTTGGTTTTTGTTAGCTTCAAATACTCATCTTGTTTCTTACTTTAAAAGATAAAATTGCTATTTCATATTTCTGTTGTGTGGAGTGTATAATAGCTAATCTTGAATTCACCTAAAAATCAGACTAAAATACATTTTTATTGTACAATCATAGGAAAAACAGCAAAACCAAACTTGTGTACAGCATTTTCAGACATTAGTGGAATGGTAGGATCTAGACAATACAAAGCTATTAAATCAATAATCCAGACATTGAGGGAATTCCCCAGACAGCTGTTGGATATTTCCCCCTAATCAGTAATAATAATCCAATGCTGTTTGAAATGTCATGATTGTATATAGGAACATATTTTTGTGCTGATATTTTCTCATGTAACTCTAATGGCTCCCTAAAACATGAAGAGGACCAAGTATTATTCATAGCCATGGATGTCCTGTGAAAATGCTGCTATTTGAATATATGAAGTCTGTGCAAGTTCTTTAGCCCTTTCTGACAGACATCCTAAGCTGGTTTAGCACCACTGTTCCCTGATATCTTTTGTTTCCTGGCAGGATAACCCTGATGGATGTCTGTGGTGTGTGCCAAGTTTTGTGTGGCAGAAGTTGAAGAGGTGTGTGGGAACCAGGTACACAGACTTTGAGGGACAGCAGAGCTGGGGGATGGGCAGTCTGACCTAGTAAGTCTCTTCCATCTCCAGTGTCTCCAGTTTTGCTTTCATATAAATTTCAGTGCCATGGAAATTTTTTTTTTTCCTGTTTCTAGTAGTTGTGTAGATGTATACAATACCTAGTTTCTAGGCTGGTCTAAGTTATTTTTTTATGGAGCTATAACCAGCATACTTGTGCTATCCAGATTCCTGTTTACAAATATAAGCATTTTTCTTTGTTCTTTGCTTCACTGTGCTATTGGGGCTTACTTATTTCGGTGTCATCCTTCCTAACCTAATCCAAACAATAACCTTGGCTCAACAATTTAAACATATTGAATCCCCAACCAGAGTAGTTTTCCCTAGTAATACTCTGATTACAGCAGCTTTTATGTCTGAACAGGAAAGGACCTTAAACACTAAATCTCATCAGCACTGTAAAAAATAAGTGGTGAGCATCAGTCACATTTTCTTGAAATACCACAAGTCTTTCTTGAGGCCTAATCCTTTAATCTCTGGATTTTGGGCACTTCTGTTCTGATTACTAGGGATCAAAAGGTTTGGCAAATACTCTTCAGACCACTCTTCAAAGTGGCCACTGTAATATTACCAGGTTGTTATGACAATTGTATGATTTTTTTTGTTGTAGTGGTAGCTGGTATTTTTGGAAAAAACAGAGAAGTTAGTTTATCAAAGCAACGGGCAATGGTCTGCCACATTGAAAATTAACATGTGGTACTCCAGTATAGAGGTTCAGAGGATTTGAGAACGTGGCAATGTCAAGGTAAAGGAGAAATATCTTTCACTGATGATGGAAATCCCTCCTACTGTGTAAGAGGTAACCTTTCTAATGGAGGGTACCCTCAGAGGGCTGCTGCAACATACACAGAGGCTTTTCTGGGCTTGTTCCCAAAGCTACAGAGTGACCTTTCATTTCACTGCAAATGGAAATCTTATGCCATTTCCTGCCTGGAATACTGTCATGTGTGAAGTTACATAGAAAAAAGGAAAGAATTTTGCATGTCACTCATGGACTGAAATCTGCTTAGTCTCTCCTTCTACCAAATAGTTTTGTTAGATGTTCATTGGTCTGCTCTGGAAGTATACAGTTTTTCCCTAAATTAGATAATTTCCTTGTCCTATTTTAAACAAAGACTACATAAGTTGAAATGAATCAGTGACTCCTTCTCCACGAATTTCATTTTACTTATTGCAAACTAGCAATAAAATAAAACTGAATATTTCCCACTATATTTGATCACTGGGATTCCAAAAGACTGTGTGTTACTTTATGTGTTAGATCTTTGTCTAAGGAAGACCTGACTTAAAGAGACCTACCAAGGTGCTTTTGAGAAATCACTTATTTTCAACAGAGAGGCTTTCAATTAACAGAGTAGATTTGGAAAAAGAAATGATCTTGTCACCTAGATGCAGGGCCCTGCAGTTATAACAGGAGCAAGTGCAAATCTCTCCATGCTATTCCTGTTCATTCCAGCTTTCGTTGCTGGGTGCTATTTTTTGTTCCTGTCCTTGCCGTTGTCAGTAAGAAATCCAGCTGGGTATTTAGAACCAAAAGCCCAGAGCCTGAAACAACCAAATACTCTTGTACTCATCATGAATATTTTATCTGCATAGGTGTGTCATAACTCGCATCCAATTTCTCCTTACTTGGAAGATTATATTCTGCTACACAGCGTGAAATTCATTTGGAAAAAACATTTTATACTGTTGCTTTCATGGGATTTGCTACTTTGTATATTGGAGTGCATATATCAAGGGTGAATGCAGGTGAGGGCTTTCAAAATTACTTTGTTGTGTTGACAACACTACAACAGATCCAGCCTTTACTATCAAATTGCATATTTTTATTTATTTTTCATTCAGTGAAATATTCTGAAATATTCGGTGACACAGTGGGCTATGGCCAAGAAAATTAATATTACATATCAAGTATAAACAAATTCTAACATTTTCAATGTGCTAATGTTACCATTCAATGTTAGCCTTAAACTAGGATAATACATGGTTTTTTGTATACTATGTTGGTAAAAGAAATGCTCATTGGGTCTGTAGTGCCAGTTTAGGCCTTGGCTTCCCTGCTCTCTGTGAGAAACTTGTGCCACTGTAAGAAAAGGAATTAAAAGTCAAGCTCTGTGCCCCTGTATAGACCCCCAACATGTGCACACATGACTTGGTCTTGTATTAAACTGCACTGAAAAGTTGTTGTGGCTTAGAGGAGGTAGGAGCTTTTTCACTAGCTGGAGGAAAAGATGTGTAGCTCCCTGTCAGCTGGGGGAGAATGCTGGTTTGTTATCTTTTGTCTGTTTTCATAAACAAATGCCGACAGCAATTGTTGTTTTTGCAGAGCCAGCAGAAATTCATAGGGGGTTTCTTTTTGTTGTACTGCCACACTAAAAAGAGATGTTATTTTAACAACAGAATGTTTGATAGCTTTTAAAAGTACAAGGCCTAGCTTTTAGGCATGCTGAGCCCCATAATTTCTATTGAAGTCAGCTCTTGCTGCAGATCCCCCAGAGCACTCTAAGGAGTCCCTCAGATTCAAGATCCAAGTACAGCATTAGGGAACATCTCTGATGTGAGCACAGTCACCAGGAAAAGCACTGAGGCTTTGTTTTCTATACATGAACACAAATTGGACTGAGTCTTTTGGAAGGTACATATATTGAATGTGTTCATAAACTTGGCAAGTTACCATCTCAGGAGTCAGACTTAGTAGTAAGGTGCAAGTTAGCTTATACTAAAGGATTTCTCTAATGGGAATTGCCTTGTGAGATGGAATGCAGAGGTAAGATTGCAGCATAACCACTGTGGGACATTCAGACACAGGGAAACATCTATCCAATGAAATTGTATGATATGGCAAAAATAACCCCAGTCTGAACACTGAGCTCAATTCCCAGGCTAGGCCTATCTGACAGAGCTTTAAAGATTTTTGTTGTGTGACCAAAATGGTTTTTTTCCCTTATTGCAAGTAAGTTTTTCCCAGGATTTGTGCCTCATGAGGTACCAGTTAATGGAGAAAGTCTTCTGTAAAAAAAACCCCAAAACAACACAAAAAACAAAGCACTTAAGATTTCAAATCCCTAAGAAAAGAAACCCAAAAACATAAATACAAAATGTTGCATTTGCAAATAAAATGGGAAAATTACCTTTCTTCCCATTACACCTTACTGTTTTCTTTTTCAAACCAAGATTAATCCCTACTTAACTTAGGTGTTGTACATTCATTGAGTGTTATAGGACAGATATACAAGCAATGTAGTGACAGATAAAGGATTCTTCAACTCTTTAAAATTGTGAATAAGTGAATGTCTGTGTTCAAATGTTCTGAACCTTTAGTTAAGAAGGTAGGAGGGAATAAAAAACTGGCTGAAGTTAATTTTGAATGAATTCAGCTCTTGTATCTTTTGCTGTCCTGAGTAAAACGAGCACTCTGAAGGTGTTGAAATTCAGAGACTAGGTTGTGGGTTCTTTTCTATAAAACTTGGTGAAAATAAAAAGATCTATTGGAACAGCTCTTTTGTTTACTTAGATTTGGACATTCTTCAATGTTGGCAGCTCAGATTTTGCAATATCGTGCCACTGCGTAAGAAGCAGCAAGTGGAATGTAGAGATAAAAGCAACTGTTTGCTATCAAAGAAAAGTTGAATTCTTACTGTAAAGAGATAACTTGAAGAGTGAAAATATTAACTGTTAAATTATTGTTTGTATCAATAAATTGAAAAAGTAGCCCTTAGCATTGAGTGTTAAGTTGCATTAATATTTTTTTAAATTATTGCGTGTTAAACAGCTCTGGTTATAAGCATAATTCTGTAGTACTTCTTTTCATTGTAAATTGAGTCTTCAAAGATACTGAACTAGAATTAAAACTTAAAATAATAAATTCTGCACTGATGTTGTCATAAACTGATACTTCCAGAAGAGTGACTTCACTTCTGTGAAGATAACCTGCCTATCATTTCTGAACTAACAGCTGTATTGCAGAAGATAGCCTTAATGCAAAATCAGTCCAAAAGTGCACTAAAGCCCTCACACAGCTGATACTGTGAAGCATGAAAAGCTCCTGTACTCACTGTAAAGGCACTGTTTGTAGAGGAAGTAATTATCTCTGACCTGAATTTTAATGCATTCAGTGACAGCAAACATTGAGACTTTTCTAGGAGCTAGCTAGTTAAAAGTAATGTGTGATGCTGGTCATGGGAAGTTGCTGAAGTTATTTATAAATCTTTCTTCTCCTTTTAAATATTAGAAGATTAGTTCATGTAGAAGTGGAGAAATTTTAAACTAAAATCAGGTTAAGGAGATACTGATTACAATAAAATAATATTTTGTGACAACCCAGCTTAGCAGAGGAGTTTCTGAGACAGTATCAGACTCTCTGGGGTTTGCTCACAGCATCCCTGGTTTCTGTTCTCTGGCTGGCTAACAGCTCTGCAGTAGGCCTGAGTAACTCCTGTGTTCTGCTCCATTCCCTGGCCTGGGGCACAGCACAATACAGAGGCAACCAGAGAAGGAACTTTCTATGGCTGATTTGGGAGATGTTGCTAGAGATCACAAGAACTGAGCAAAAGGAAAACAGATCTCCAGAAAGGGTTGTCAGAGCTCATTAAGCCTTGGTGAATGATCTAAAGAAAGGGTTTCCAAAGCCAGGCTGGGACAGCAAAGAGGGCTGTTAAGAGTTGAACACACAAGTTGTGAGTAGCAGTGAGCAGAGTTAGTGGAGGTTTGCCTCATACCTCTTTCAAATCAAGCACATGAAGAGATCACTTCACCAGCATACAGTGGAAAATTAAGGACTTCAGAAATCCTTATACTGCTTGTGAGAGAGGAAAAAAGTAAGTAATGGCAGTGAAAAATAAGTTCCTTTTTTCTATTTATTTTTGAAGTCAGTGAAGCATGAACAGCAATCATGCATCCTCTCCCTGTGCTTCTCTGGCACCATGACCAGGTGCTGGCCTGTAGCAGGGAAACCACCTCCACTAAGGCTGTGGTTTATTTTCCAGCCTTTCCAACTGTGTTGACATTAACCATAAAGCTGCATGTAGTGTTGTTCCAAGCTATGTATAATTGTGTTTTTCCTTATGTGGTCAGCTGTCCAACAGGAAATGAAAATTAGCTTCCTCTTTTCTGGGCTGTGTTGAACAACTTTTTGATAAGTGCCAGGCACTTGTGTGAGCATTCAGTGTGTCACAGAGCAGTGCCCAAGTTTGTGTCAATGGAGTTTTACAAAGCTACTCAAGTGACAAGGGCAGTTGTCCACCTGAAGGGGCTGTGCTGAAGAAAGCAATACTTGTGTAAATCTGAAAACATATTTTTCCTAACTTACATATTATTTTTGTAGACCTCATCTAACAAAGATTTGAGTTTTGTTGGAGATTCATTCTAATGTTGGAACTCTGTTTCAGGAAACTGGTTAAGCTCATGAATAGTAATAAGCATGTGAGCTGTTACCTAACTAGGTTGCTGATCAGATTTGTTTTATCTCTTTTTGACTGGAAGTTGATCCATCTTCTGAAATACTGCTAATCAAAATATATTTATTTTTCCAGAAAGCCGTGCTAGTTGAGTTAGTATTTGCCTTTAAAGTTGGTTTCTCCTGGCAGAAGGAATGGTTTAAATTGTGTCTGGGCTACCGTAAAAAAAATTTTGTAATGAATATGTAAGAGATATGAGAAGCACATCTAGTTCCTGCAAGTAATATGAGGCACCTTGTTTTATTGTTTTAACTATGTTTCTGCTGTACTGTTTGAAATAAAAAAATATTTCTTCTTTTGCTTTAAATCTGTTCCTAATGTTTCAGTTCGTCAAATAATTTATCCTTTGAGTTAGTAACATGGTATGAAACAGTACTGTCTCTTTCCAAGTTCTTTTAGAATTTACTTTTTTACATGAGTTTAGCTCCATTTTTAAAAGTATTTGTATTAGCTGTTTTCTATCTGCACTCCTTCACTTGCTTTATCTATTTCTCAAGTTTTTCTCTTCTGTATATAATTTTTCTGGCAGAGACTAAAATGCAGAGACCCACTTTGGGACTGGTGCTGTGTGATCTGGAGTCTTTGCAATGCATCTTGCAGTCACTGACACAGGGTAGAACTGAGCTTTAACTCAACTTTGCACTCATGCTGTGATATCTGTGTCTAGGTGACTTTAAGCTTTTACTCTTAAAATATCTCATTGTTGCCACCGCTGGTTCAGCTTCCTGAGAGCTTTAGTCCACAGACAGTTCATGTAACAACCAAACTTTTGTGTTGTAGGTCAGCTGGTATTTAGACATTCATCGCTAAAGCAGACAAAATAGTGGCAGAAATAGTGAGAAATTGCTCCTTTGGTAGAGGGAGAAAAACTGAAGAATGGAACGGGCGTTTCATTATCTCAAACACCAGAGAGTGCTGACATTGTGGTGTTGGGCACATGCTCATAGTCTGACAATAACGGCTATCATGCCCAAATTTCCATGGCATTTGTTCTTAATAACCCCTCTTTCTCAGTAAAAAAGTGAAGCTTTAGTGATTTTTCAGAATTTGAATTCTGCCAAAAACTATGTATCTTAAAATCCGGTTTCAGCTGAACTCTGGCTCGGACCGATCTGTTTGTTTGTACTTTGACCAAAGGATTACATTGATGGTTTCCTAGGATCCAAAATTGTATTTAATTTGTTTACAGAGCTACATATATTATTTAAATTAGAAGGAGGGAAATGAAAGTGGCCATATCTACATCAGCTGGTAGCTGTTCACAGGAAGCAGCAATTACTGTCTAGCCTTCTTCCCTGGGAAAGCCCTCCCGACTGCTTCCTGAACTACGGAGCTGTGCCATGCACTGGCACACAGCACAGCCACACAAAATAGCAAGGAAAGCACCAGAGAGCAATAAAAACTAGTTTGGGGGGTAGATTAATAAAAATGACAATAATTCCCACATGAACAGGACTGAAGCTAATTTCACTTGCAGTTGTCAAACTGAACTGAACCAGCAAGGGAAGGAATTTGTGTTTGTAATCAGTAGCTATGCATTTGCAGTGGAGGAGAAACTTGGGCATAGCACACTTGGACAGTCTCACCTCTTCCGAACTTGCTCAGCCTGTACATTATCCTGCATTTTTCCTCTTTGCTTTGCTTGGTCCCAGCTCACATATATATGAATCATCCAAGGGGAAAGTTTGAGAGATGCTGTGTGTCAGGTCAGTCCAGGTTCATTCAGTGTTTATCCTCAGAAAGCCAGAAACACTGGTGTGTAAACAAGGGGGGAGGGGAAAGGAAGGTTTAATAAGACAATCAGGGTTAATCTTTTCTTTCAATATTGCATGTAATTTGGTTTTCTGATTATACACTAAATAACAATTGTATTTTCTTTAATTCAGTTATACGAACAGAGCAGCCAATTAATATTCCTGCACTCTCTGTGTTGTGAAGGGTGCAGAGAGAAAACCTTTGTTATTTTTCTAGTGCTAAATCTGTTCATGTTAAACCATATTCCTCTACACAGCAACAGCAAAGTAAATGACAGCATCAATTCAATCCCAAATGCTTGATAAATTGAGAGGGGCTGTTTACCTAGTGTATGAAAAAGTCCCTTGGGGGTGGGTTTTATTGTGATCTGCATAGTCATCCATATTCCTATACTGTCTGTGCTCATGTTTGTGAGTTAAACATATACAGTAATTTAGCATTCAGATAATCCCACGGCTATAATCCAGACAGATTTAGCTCAAATTTCTCTGGGATTTCTATTATCTAGATTTAGCAATGTGGTGTTGACTGGATATTTTAAATTGCTGCAAATGCTTTTTTTTCTGCAATAAACAACATGTTTTGATTTTCTCATAATTGAAGCTGTAGAGTCTTTCTGTCATTAACCACATGTAAAAATGTATCTCTGTGAGGACAGTGGTTGCACAGCTGGAGCATGCATTTAATGGATTCCAGCTATTTGACTACATACCACATAAGATCATACAATGTTTATATGAAAACCAGGATAACATATGTGAAAATACTAATGAGAATTATCTGAAGAATGTTTCTCTCCACACATCAGCTCTTTGAAAATGAATTAAATGGCTTCAATTTTAATAATGTTTTATTACAATATATTAGACAGTATAATAATATAGAGCCTGGCTCTCTTACAGCACTTTTCCCAAGTAGACCAGAGCTTGTATTGTTTTCAGTTTCCTCAGACAGAACTTCTAGTCTTCCTTGCTCAGCAGTCTAGAGGAAAAGAGGGAATCTGGGGAGAAGAAGGAGCATCATTATCCACATGAAAAGAGGGGATATTAAGCCCAAGTGCACTGGGTACCTTTCACAGCAGACCACCCTTTGTCATTTGTTGCTCTGATTAAGTGCAAATGTATTCAAGGGAGCATAGCAGACACTGTAGAGAGGGTCCAAATGTTCTTGTACCAAAAATGCCAGCCCTCCCACACACGCTAGCATTGGTGGGGCTGCAGGAGTAAAAATGCTTGTGTGGGAGATTTTTAGGAGGGAAGTGTACTGTGGGAAAAATTGTAAAGCTGCTTCTTCTACTCGAGTAGCTCAAGTGAGAGTGTCTGAATTGAGGCAAACTGCAGAGCAGGGCAATGCATGCTCTGTGCTCTGCCTTGCAATTGTGTTGCAAATGCACCAAGTACATTATTCACCCCCGGGTCAGATCTTCTGGGAAAAGGCTTGTGCACACTTGGCAATAATTTGATGCTAAGATTGTGTCATCCCTAAGTGTCTCAGAAATTCAAAATAAGCAAACCGCTTGGAAATATTTGGAAAACAAATTATTTGGAACCATTTATGGGAATTTAGGAAGCTGTGTGTCTTAGTTTTGTTCTCTGAACTGGAGGATTCAGACACCAGTTCAGTAAGTGGGTTCAGGTATGCTGCCCCTTAAAGCATCCCCATCATGCTGTGTTCCAGGTGCCTTCTCTGACTGTGCATTACTGCCAGTAACCGTAAAAATCTTGGGAGGTATCTTCAATGTGAAGAAAGGAAGAGGATGTTCATTTAAGCTGTTGTGATAAAACTGTTCCACATATAAAATTTACTTGCTAAGTTCCCCTTAGTTGCCCAAGGTTCGTAAGAATGATGAAAAAACCCCAAAACCAACCAAACCCAAAAAGCATGAATGAGAAAGACTTCTATAGCTAACAATCATAATTCTGGGTGAAAAGCTTCTGGAAGAAATATGCTGTGTCTGTGTGGCAGTACTTTTGGTTTCATACTTGCTCTGGGTTGCTCTTTGCAGTACTACAGCAGCTGGGTTTCAGAAGCAGCAGCAGCACTCACGTACTTGCCACAAAAAAGAGTCTGAGTGTTCGCTCTCCCCACTTCAGTGCCTTGCTAAAGCAGTGGGCCTGCTCCTGACGCACTCAAAGCTGGTCTGAGAAGTCATATTTATGCTCAAATAGCTATCAATATCTGTGTTTGATCCCTAATAATTCAGAACTATGAAGCTGTAATGTCAATGAGATGGAAAAGCCATTTGATAGCTCTTAAACTGCTCTTCTTCCAGACAGTGCCTGTGGCACCAGCTGTTGAAGCTGGGAGTTTTCAAGGCCCAATTCTGTTCTTTCTCAGAAGAATTTCTTTAGGCCCCTAAAGAGTGATATCAAAACCCAAGATGAGCAGAAGAGTTTAAAATGGACCTGACATTACTATGTATTAGCTGCATCTTTTTTGAAAAGAAGTATAAATCAATTTCAAGTTTTACAGTCAGTGTCTGAGGAAGTTGCCAGTGCAGTCACAGGTCTTCCCATTGCTGCACATAGCAGCTCAACTCATCAGATTCACCAGTTGGATTCTGGCTGCCTGCTTTATTTTCCTTTGCGTTTTTTTTTTTTTTTTTTTTTTTTTTCATCCTATTATATCCCGACCTCTCATTCAGCAATTATTTTGAATCATGGTGAGGACACTTCTCTTCCTTTGGATTTCCTCCTGCTGATGCTAATGCATCTCAAAATAACATCTTCTGGAGTTATTAGATCCAGAGCTTGGTGATGTGTACTGGGCTTAGCTGAAATATCAGACCAGCAAAGAAAGACCAAGAAATGAAAGAGCATCATGTAAATATTGACAGATTGTTTTCATGACTAAGCTATGATTATCCTTCATTAATTTGTCTATGCTTTCAGAAAGAGAGGAAATTGCTGAAAAGCAGAATAGTATTTTTTTCCCAGACAACTGTGTTCTGGGATTGTTAAAATTTCTATTCAAGAAATCCCTCAAAATGAAATAAAAAGAAAACCCCTACTCTCTTACAAAGAGGTAGATCTGCAATGTTTAACACCAGTGTGTTATATATCTGCGTCTGTAATTTGATATTAAATACACTGTGGATAAGGTTAAAAACATAATCTTTTCTAACCACCTACCAGGCATTTATGCAGTATATTGTTTCCTTTCTGACAGTTAAATTACTGGTAATAAAGCTCTGTAACTGTGCCATAACAGTGTTTGTCCTCTAACATGGCTGTGCAACTGCATCACCCGCTCTAAGCTGCACCAGCACAGTGAGGGCAGAATCTGGGCCTGTAACATTTAGTTAATCAAACTGTGTTCCAGTAGCAGAGCTGATACCTTTCTACCCTCTCTCTTACCTTGGTGCTGGAGGAATAAAGCAATTCAAACTAGTCAATTGCTGCAATTCTGAAAACAGATTTTCTGTGCACAAACTTGCCATCTGCACAATCATCCTTTTCCTCTTCAAGCAGCAAACAGCCAGAAGGTACCGAGCCCCCTCTCTGTGTTGCAGAGGGAAGAATCCCAGACATGGCTTTGGTAGCTGAGACCTGCTGGTTTTTTTAACCCATTGAAGTATTTTCTAAAGATGCTCTTCTTTCCATGTGCTTGGCTGGTGTTATGGTGACCATGAGTGAATGTATCAAGTTACTGGTATGGGAATAGCCCTGCCAGGAAGCCAGAGGGCATGGTCAGTGCAAACTGTTTTTAGATGCCTGAACAGGCACAGCTCTAAGTTGGGTGCCTGCTAAATTAATAAAAGGACTAAACGTTATTTCTCCTACCCCCTGCATGTGGACAGAACACAGCCTGTATCTGAGGCAAGCCTTACTCCTGGGCTGAAGTCACACTTGGCTAACTGGCCCTTTACAACATTATGTAAATAGCAATATTCTAAAACTTTGGTTAGAATTTTTGAGCTTGGGTGCTGCTAGAATTTGAGGAGAGGACTTTTGAAAAACTGAAAGGGGAGAAACCAAGAAAAGAAGCAAACAGAGAAATGCCCCAACATGAGACATTTTTCTGAACAAAATGTGATCATTCTCAAAGTAAAAGCAAATGAGCAGAGGGAAAGCTGGCCCTACTTTCTTTCTTCTTAATGCTGAAAGAGATCTGTTCCTTGCTTTGTGAAGGCAAGAAATTATTTGAGTCAGGAAAATCAAGTTAGGAAGGTGACCTGCCAATTTATTTATTTTACTTTTTGCGTGGTGATGTAAAAGATCCAGCTGCAAAGTCTACTGGTTTGTAAAGTGATCCACTCCACTAGAAATTGTTCAGATTAAAAACACTGAAAAACCCTGAGCACCATCCCAAATAGTAAAGTCCAGTATTTTACTAATTATAGCTATCCATGCTATCCTCATATTCCCAGATCAATAAGTCATAAAGGGGCAGCTTTTAGGTAAATTTCCATAATTTCACACATAATATTTTTTAGAAAGGTATTTAAATACGTGAGTTGTCTCTTAGGTTCACTTAAAAACAGCAGAGGACATGAAGTGCTTTCTTGTATTGAAATTTATACCTTTTTTTCCTTTTTCTTTTGAATTGTTAGAGCAATGTTAGAAACCTGATAGTGTGGGAACAGCTGTTTCTTGGCTGTACGTGGTATTGATTTGTAAGAGTAGTGATACTCTGTTCAACTAATTAAAACATTGATAAAGCATCTTGATAAAGGATGCCATTCTTCTCGTATCTAAACTGGTTTGGTACTGGGTTTCTTGCTGGGTTGAACATCCCACCCAAGCACAGTTAAGACCACGGGTACTGGGAAGACCATAACCAGCACTGCTGGCTCAGTCACTGCCATGCTCATCTGACACAGGAGCTGCTCCCCAGCCTCTTCCTCCCACCCCACTGTTGTCTGCCCAAGGACTGGGTTCTCTCAGCAGCTCTCTGGCTTCATCCCCATCTCACTGGTACCTCTCTCAATAGCCTAATTTTGGCTCTGAGCTATGTCTAGTGCTTAGATAGGATAAGATTTCAGCCAGATGGATTATGAACATTTTCTTTTCAACGTTCTTGGCTCCAACCCCACAGAAGGTTGCTTTGGCCCAACAAAATAAAGTCCTGTCCTTCAGACAGCTGAGCCCGTTGCCTTACTTTAGCACGCAGTGTAATTATTGTGTGTGTTCCACAGAAGGCATTCCACTCACAGCTTCTGTTTTGCACCTGGAATCTGAATGTGCTGCTGACATTAGGACCCCACAGTGCCTTATAAAGGCAGATGAAGGCATTAAGAGTCTGAATCTTTGTACAGTGTCCTAAATAAACCATCTTTCATTTCATGTATTTCACCCTGATAAGAGAATATAATGTCTGTGCTCCACTGAGCTCTATGCTGGTGAGTAAAACTCTGTGTGAAGCTTATAAAAATCCTGCAAATAGAAAATATGACTTTTCCCCACCTTGATTCAGATTATAAATCAATGAGATTTAGTCCACCCCTCCTTATGAGTAATTCTGCAGCCACATATTCATGCTGAAGAAAACTTCTCAGTTTTCTGAGAATCTCTTCTCAGAGATTCTTTTCACAATAAGTCTTTGCCAGCTATTGGAAGTGTGATCGTTGCAGAGCCACTAACATTATCCATCTCCATATCAAATGCATCACAAATCTGCCCAGCATCTTTGTCAATCACTTAAAGTGCATCAGACAAAAATAATATTATTAGAATTATTACTGGAAGAATTTATGGTCTCTTATGAAGTGAAAGTGATTTTGATATATGAACAGCATTGGGAGGAACTGCCAGTGTGAAAACTCACACCAGACCTGTGTGTGTAATATTCTTGTCTTGCAGGAAGTAGTGGGAGTAGTATGTGAAAGAGTTGTTCACAAGTCAGAATCCTTAGGAGCTCTCTAGATGACTCTTCCTGCATTTTGTGATATTCTGGTAAGAGAAAGTTCCTCTTTCTCCTTCTTGAGCCTTTTTATGTCACAAACTGTGCACACAAAGATGTGTGTGTAACAGCTCACACTGGTTGCTTAGCAAAGGATGTAGAGTAGGATCAGGTACAAAACAAAGGTTCCACTTATGATGGTGGTTACAACTACAAATCTCAGTGCAAAGTAATGATAATTATCAAAAGAAAGGTATTCTTAAAACTGTGTCCATTGTTAAAGGCTGATTTATCTTTCCACACTATAATGAGATGAATACCAGACAACCGTTCACATTGCCTGCCTTTGCTCACAGCTTAACTGGAATCTCAATTTTCATAATGAAGTATACAGCCTGCAAAAAATTTGTATTCCAAGTGTGTGCACAGGCCCTGTTGTTCCAGACTGTACTTCTTTTACGAAGTGTGCATTGACAAGCTCTTCAGTGTGTTTATTACTGTACAACACTGTAAGCTAGCTGATGTTTATTATTGGCTATGCAATAGGTCAATGCAGAGTTTCACCACAAGGTATATTCTGGTACAAGCTGTGCCTCAAGGGCACTATCCATTATGGATCAGCTTAGTGGGAAGAAGAACCTGTATCTTAGTAGAGATGTGCTGACCACCCACCTCAGCCTCAGGGGAGAGCAGGTAAAGTGGCAAGTCCTGTCCTTGTAGTGTCCAAAACACAACCACTCTTGATTTGTACCAGGCCTTTTCCCAGGCCTCTGTGGTGGAGAAAATCCTCCTCATGTCCTGCCTCTCTCCCTATAGCTGCACTAAGGCCGACTGCAATTATTGGTATGTGTATTATGCAGAATAATTACATCTATGTAACATAATAAATACATATGTATTATACCTGTTATATTCATAGAGCAAAATGCAGCCATCAAAATATGCACCAGACTGCTCTGTACAAAGAAGACAGATGGTATTTATTCTAAATTAATTAATATTGCATGCAGAATTTCCTCCCTCTTTAAATACCTTGAACATCCTTTTTCAAAATTGAAATGTACATATACAGATTCTTTTTGTTTTGACAGCTGACTGTTGTATTTTATCTCCATTCAATATAGGTGGCCTTGGTTTGTTCTTACAAGTGCTATTTTGTGTATCTTCAGTCTACCTGTCATTTATATAGTTCTCCTTTCTACTTAAATCAAGTTAATCAATTGATTTAATCAATTTAAAGATGGAAAAGAAACAACAGTGCAAACCCTCCTGAAATTTGGAGAGTTAATAAATTAGGTTTGACAGGATTTGTGTCTGCAGGTTTTGGGTTCACTGGCCATCACCTTATTTAATAGTTTGTTTTTTTCTCAGTCACATGTTTGAGAATAACATTACACATAAGGATGAAATGCAGCCACTGCTGAAATGTTATTTTTCAGTGTAACTTGTTCACAAATGATCCTGCAGACACGTGGTCCTTGCCTGCCATCGTAGTTTTACACTGGAACATTTCTGCCTTACAACTACAGCCACACATAGACATTGCTAAAAACAAAAAAGCAATGGCACTGTCATGGATATTCCAACCCCATTGCTTTAAGGGATACTTTAAAGGAAAGTAGGCCAAAAACTTGACCTATTTTAAAAGACATGGCAATCTGTTCTTTTTAAAAATCTTTCACACTTCATTGAATCCTTCTCTGTCTCCTATACCATGAAAAATATTGTACAGTAGCAAGATTCAGAATTCTTCTCTCTTCTGTTACCCATACAAACAAACATTCCAAGCTGAAATCTGCAGTTCAACAAATTTATTTTTCTCCATCACTGATCTTGAAAAAGAAATCATCTTAAAAATTACCATATGCATACATTGAACTAATTAGGTGTAACTAACTAAAAATTGAGACATCACTGCACTTTCTCCATAGTGTTAGTTGCAATGGATCCATTTGGCAACCAGGAAGTCTTAGGATCCATAAAGGATTTATGCTTCTAGGGAATTCAGTGTTTTGAATTCGAAACCCAGAAGCACTGAGCCATATTTCTCAGTTATTTTGCTGTTTGAAATCTGGCTGTGAAACTCTGTTTACTTTGTGTTGGACTCCTGCCAGAGGAGGCCTGGTTTTAGCAGATGGTCGTGGAGCGGAGGCCAGACGTTTCCTGCTGCGTCCTGACGAGGCACTGATAGCAGCGCTCCCAGGCACGGCACCGATGCCTTCAGCAGCCACCGAGGCTGGGGAGCAGCCACTGCTGGCAGAAAGGTTGTGAAGAGCCCATGAAGCAGCCCCTGGGGCAAAAGACTTTGTGGAAAGGAGGGTCCTGAAATAGTGCTCAGAAGTGGTGGAACTGTCAGACAGAAGACAAGCAGGGGAAGAACTGAAGTTTTGACCAAGAGAAACTGAGGTGTTAAAACCAGATGGGCATAAACCAGTACTGAGGAGATATGATTGCTTTGATCTTTGACAGGACACTCCTCTGTCTTGTCAAGAAGAGGCTTGAAAGAAGAAGGTCCAAATGGAAGGCTTTACTGTGGTGTGGGTTTACCTGTCTGCTCTACAGTCACCGTGTACAGGGAGCATTTTCCTTTCCCCCATTTTGAGGGGGGGCAACTTCTCTTAGAACAAATGCCCTTAATACGTCCTCAGGCTGGGTTTGATCTTTCAAGATGCTGCCTGCTCTCAAGATGGGGAATCAAAGGGCAGTGCCATAATCGCAAGCACTTGAGTATCTCTGGATTGTTGCCTTGGCAATTTGCGTACAGGAGAAAATGCAAACAAATTTCTCAGGAGGCTGTGTGACTTGGAAATCTTCCAGAAATCCTTCAGGCATCAGTAAGATTAAGGACATCCATAGTTTATCTGGGGATTCAGATCTTGTACCAATGTAGCTAAAATTCATGGTTGCCATGCCATATGGCTCTGTGTTTGGGGATTTGGTGCTTTCCCATTCCCTGCTATCAGATACCTGCATTAGTGTATCAGACTAATTTGGGTGATTTTGTGCAAGGTGGCAAGGCCCCTGTGAACTGCAGCTGAACCTTCCTTGTGCTCCAGCCAATCTGCAGGTAGGCAATGCTGGATTTTGAATGCTTGTGCCTTTCCAGTTTACCACTGGATTTCAAAAGGAAAGAAAGCCCAGGAAGACTGAAGTGTTAATTGCTTTGTTACATGTCACTTGCATGTATTTCTCCTTCCTTGGCCATTATTCACTCAGAATCTCCCCAAAACTGAGTCTCTGGGTCAGCATAAGAGACAACTGACAAGATCAGGCATCTGCATAGGGGTCTGACTGAAAATATTTTTCCCCAAGCTTCTACCTGAAAAGCATCAACATTCAACAACCCCAAAAACAGAGAAAAAAGTGGTTTAAAACCTCATTTAGTCAAGTACCAAACTTCAGTATTTCTTTCAGTGAGAGCCCTTTCTTCCTACTAACCAGTCTCGTACAGGACAGTCTGAATCACCACTTTCATGACCCACTGTCCTCTTCTATGTAGTTTTCTTAGGCTGTAGTAGTTGCTGCCTTTTTCTACCTTATTGACTTCTTCCAACTTGAAGACAAGAATGCCGTATCTAGGAACACCACACTTCATTTTTAGCAGCTCAGCAGCTGAGCCCATTTGACATTGCATTGAGACAAAGATTTATTATACTGTACAGAGAAGACAGTCGACAGAAATGAAGTTTCAAAGCATCTGTATCATCAAAGAACACGGACAGACCTTGGCAATTTAATCTCGTCATCATAACTTATGGAATGCAAGTGATCTGTGTCTTAGCCAAGATGCAAAATGCCACATTCTCCTCTGATCAGCCATGGTAAGCCATAGCCAGGCTGGTATCCTGGGCCTTGCTGTCTTGCACCTCATGATCATCCACATCTGCACAGAGGAAGGGCTCATACTCTGTTCATTAGCACCCTAAAGCTGCCATGCAGAGGTCTGAAGCCCATTTCCATCACTAGGCTTGATGGTTAATGCTCTTCCTTTACTGGAGAAGGACTCTCTGATCACGGGGCCTTACCTCAGACTTCCCCAGCACGTTTTTAACATTTCCTGTTATTTGCCAAGTGGCCTTACTGTGCACCACACAACGCTCATTCACACTCCAAACTGATGCTGCAAGACCCAGCAAAGCTTAGAAAATTTCTGCTTAAGCAGGCATTCACTGTAATTAAAGTAACCCCCTTTTCACTGCCCAGTTTGACCAGTTTCTCAGTTTCTTCTGTCAGCTGGGATGATGTGAGCTTGAAGCTGGGCTAATTGGCTTTTTTTTTTTTAATATATAATTGAAACCATAGAAGCTGAAGTTTTCGTTAAGATTTGTTAGGTGAATTACTAGTTATTGCATTTTGATTTTACAGATACTACACATGAATGGAGATAAGAAAATAAACAGAACCAGAGGAAAATGTCTTGGGCATAGCTCAGGATACACAGAGACAGACATCCCTAGGGAAGGAGAGTTGCAAAAAGGCATCAAAATGGAGTTCACTGAACTGGCGTTTAAAGCTTTTGGGAAGTGTCTGTTTTTAGCAAGCCTTTAAAGTCAATTATCCTCAGAGAATGTGCCTCATGTTTGTCTTGAGGATAAAGATAGTGAGATTTCATAATTTATCTGGCTCATGTCTCTGAGCGTGCAGGTCCCTGGCCCTGTGCTAGACAAGAGGCAGCAGATCCCTCTCTATGGACAGGAGAGCGGGAAAAGCGCCTTCCCCTCAGTGCTGGCTGCGAGCTGGAGAAAGGGCAGCGAGGCATTCCTCCTTGAAAGTGAGAGACACTGTATTCCCCAACTGTCAGACACAATTCATTACGGAAAAAACAAAATAAAGCCACACTAAAGTACAGCAGAGAAAATCCTGGAAAATAGGTTAGACAGTACTTAAGCACAACTTTTCCCCACAGAGAGGGCTTGCGTTAGATCCGGAGCTCCAGAAATGGAGGGAAAATAAACAGAGCTTTTGGAATTAACCTGACTAAATGGAGTTGGCTCCCACCTGTCACAGGACTGCACAGTGGAGATCATCCTCATGCAGACAGCTGGCTCTTTCTCCGAAATGGCTCTTCCATTCTCTTTTGAAGATCACCCTCTGATGAATATGTCTGTCCAGCACAGGAGACTTGCAGTGCTTTTGAGCTAGAAAAGACAGAAATTTTAGCACTGGTACAGCAACATCAGTTTCTAGACAAGTAAAATCTGCCTGCAGAAGGAGAGAGGGAGCCCCCACCTACTCAAGTTCAGCTGCTGTGCTCTTAAATAAGGAGAGATGTTTGGAAAATGGGAAAGAATAGGAAAGATCCTGGTCCTGCCAACACCAGTCTGGTTTCTGACATGCTTAAACTTTCACACATCTTTCTTTAAGTAATGGGACTTAAAGTTAACTCCTTTGTATTACTTTTGGTGTGTTTCTTATACAGTGCTGACCAGGAGCTAAATCTCTGCATCAAATGAGGGTTTTCAGAACCATTAGGTGCAAGAACTCCAGCAGATGGTTGTAGTGGTCCTTGGTGGATAACCCCTGGAAATGTCCAGTCAGTCCATCTCATAGCTGTTCATCTCATAGCAGTTAAATAATTCCCTTCAGTGTCCTCAAGTTAATTCTGTCAGCACGAGCTCTTTGTCAACACAGTAATTCTGGATCTGTTTGCTCTTTGCTGTAGTTACACACGGCCACATAAACTGTGTGTGAGTTGCCACCATCTCTGCCCATTTTGCACTTGTGCATGAGACTGTACAAAACACGAGGTGAATTCAGCTGTTGTGTGGGAGGCAGCCAGAATGGCCTCCATTTGTGAGTGTGTAAAGGGCCACACTCCCTGCTCAGTGTGGAAACAGGCACCAATGCCAGGAAAGCACCGAGGGAGAATTACTGCTAACAGGGAAAGGCTTGTGGAGAGCAGAGTGGGAGCTGCTCTTCTGTACTTAGGCACAACACATCCCCATTTCTTTTAAGTATCACACTGTGAAAAAATGTTCATTTTTTATTTACTGCTAGGCCTGAGAAAGGAATCTCTTCTTTACACAAAAGAGGACCTTGATCTCATTTTAGGCTTTTGTGGAATCTTCTTTTGGGCCTGATGCTCAAACCCAGTAATAACAGGCTTCACACCAAAAAGCATAAAAAAAAAAAAAAAAGTTTTTTTTATAGAACAATTGATTGATAGTGAGATATGGGAACATAAACACAGCTTTTGAAGCCCATGGACCATTTTGACCACAGAAATGCAGCCTGGGAGTCTGGCTCACTTGTTTAATCTCGGTGCCAGTTTAATCCTATTCTGCCCTAAAACACCTGGAGTGATTTCAGGGTGCACTGGTGGCCCTTGGGTGCCAGCCTGATGTAATATTGCAGATTTTGCAGAAAATAAGTGACTTTTTGTTTTTATCACATGGTGCCCATACAGTTGTAAATAAACATGATTAAAAGGTCATGTGTGGGAACTAAATTAATGAGAAACTAAATAATAAACTTGTCTTCCAGCTGCTGATTTAGACTGAAAGCAACACTGAAATGATGTGTATTTTTTACAATTTATTGTAACAGTCTGTGATCCTGCAAACATGATGCACATCTGTTGAACTTCATTCTGAGGTTTAGGGTCATCAATTTCAATCTGGGATAATATATAGGCATTGGCAAGAATGATTTTGTGACTTGGATTCCTGTGGCTTAAGTTTTGACCAGGCAGATGTGACAGAGTCCAACAAAAGATCTCAACAGAAGCAACCCTTTCTATATTGATACAGTTGCTATTATGTGGAAATTGCCACAAAATTAGAAAATATCACCAAGGACATTCACCTTTGTCTTCCTGTGCCAGTTTACCTGCATACTGATGTAGTTTTCTTGCAAAAAGCATAGCAGTTAGGATTTAAAATTGATTACTTCTCTGTTTACTTTCGATTAAAAGTTTTACTTGCAAATCTTTTTATTTTCTAAATGACCTTCATAAATTTTCAATTATCATTAAAAACCATTTTTAATAAGAGCCAGGAACAAGAAAGCTTAAGGTTTTTTTTGATCTGAGAGGTTTGTAAGGGGAAGATCACCATCATTGTCATAGCCACTGATGTTCTGATTTTGGAGCAGTGGAGATGTAAGTAAATATTTATTTTTGAAAGGCCTTTGCTTCGGTTGATGACAAAATGCTCATCTCCTAAATTTAGCAATGCTGTGTCTCCATGTGTATATTTATATTATTTGTCACCTTTAAGCCCACATTTTCTGTGATCAGCACAGGGTAGGGAGTCACTGCATCCTTGTGTCAGAGAGGGTAGCTGCATGTCCATTCCCCTGCCAAGTGGGCTGACTGTCCAAGTTGCAGATTCCAGTGGGAACAGACCAGAATTGGAGCGGCTGGGAAAAGAGAGGCAACAGGGGGGCAGTTTGAGCAGGCTTTGTTACCATAACCCTAGAGGGAAGAGAAACAATAACAATGGAATATCTAGAGTTGGAAGGGACCAACGTGGGTCATCGAGTCCAACTCCTAATGATGACTTTAATAATGGTCACCTTGTATCACAGTCCCTGAATTGAGGTGTTTACCCGTTCACTATCCCGGACTGTGCAGTTTCTCTTGCTTTTTTCATTAAAAGCCACGATCCCAAGGAGCAGAAATATGGCTTGTGCCTGTAGTTCAGAGAAAGCAGTTGTGGTAGCTACACAATTTAAATTTTGGGAAGATGTTTTCACGGAAAGGTTAGGGATAAAGGCCGGTGGGACTAATGGCAGCGCGGCCCCACTTCGGTCTAGGGGACACACAGGAAGCCTGAGGGCGAGCGATGGCCCGGCCTACCGCCGCCCGTGCCGGTGCCTGGCTTCCTCCGGGCCATGTGAGCGCGGCGGCACTTGTTATTTTGTTACGAGCCGCGGCGGAGGGCGGGCCGGGCGCGGGGGCTGCGGGGCGCACCCGGCCGCGGTGCCGCAGCTGATGTAATGCTGCTGCCGCCGCAGCGCCTTCACGTGTCTGCGGCGCGCCCGGGCAGCGGGGCAGCGGCGTGTGCCGCTCGGTGTGTGACACACGGGGACACACACCCGCACACACACCCGCACACACACACACGTGTTATCTGTGCCGCCGGGCCGCTCCGGCCGCAGCCCGCCCCCTCCCCACCGCGGCGGGGGTCCCGGGGCTG
>VZTB01012899.1:66287-80014 GCA_013397245.1 Thryothorus ludovicianus | reverse complement strand
AGCGGATGTTTTTCCCTGAGGTGGGATGCGGGTGTCTCTCCCAGCGGGTCGCCGCCAGCCCCCCGCGTCGCGCTGCTCCCGCTCCCCATCCCCTCTCCGCAGCCCTCCGGCGCTCCCCCCGCCCCGAAGCAACCGGTGCGACCCCCGCGCCCCGCACTCGCCCCGAGGAGGGCAGAACGAGCCCCGCTTACCTCGCAGCGCGGCCGTCCAGCTGCACAGCCCGAGCAGCAGCAGCAGCCGCCGGGGCAAGCGCGGGGCTCCTCCGCCCATGCTGAGCCCNACCACCGCCAGGACCACCCCGAGACCACCGGCAGGACCCCGCAGCGCAGCCCGGCGCCGCCGCCTCCGGTCCCCAAGCAGAGCGGGTGTTTCTCCGGGAGATGGGATGCGGGTGCTTCTCCCAGAGGGAGGATGTGGGTGTCTTTCCCAGAGGGAGGCTGTGGGTNGGTGTTTTTGCCGGAGGTGGGATAGCGGGTGGTTCTCCCGGCGCTGGGATAGTGGATGTTTCTCCCGGAGGTGGGATGCCGATGTTTCTGCCGGCGCTGGGAGAGCGGATATTTTTCCCGGAGGTGGGAGAGCGGGTGTTTCTGCCAGCGGGTCGCCGCCAGCCCCCCGCGTCGAGCAGCTCCCGCTCCCCATCCCCTCTCCGCAGCCCTCCGGCGCTCCCCCCGCCCCGAAGCAACCGGTGCGACCCNCGGGATGCGGAGCCGAGCTCCAGCCAGTGAATTCGCCGGGGTTTTGGGCGGTTTTGGGGGGGTTTGCCGCTCCTCTCCCCCGCCTGTCGCGCCGTTGGTGCGGCTCCCGGGGCCGCGGTGCGGGCTCCGCTCCCCGCTCCGGCCGCCGCCGACTCCGGGGCCGCGGCGCGCGCCCGCATCACTAATGAGCCGCCCCTCCCCCCGCAGCCAATTAGGGGCGCGCGGGGCGGGTCCTGCCGGCGGCGCGCGCACAGGTGGGGGGGTGGGGGATGGGGACACGTGAGACACCCCCCCCTCCCCCCAAAGTGCGGAGAGGGAGGGGCGCCCAGGTGCGGAGGGACACGCCCAGGTGTGCGGGATGGGGACACACCCAGGTGAGCTGGGACACGCCCAGATGTGCAGGATGGGGACACGCCCAGGTGAGCTGGGACACACCCAGATGTGTGGAATGGGGACACGCCCAGATGTGCGGGATGGCGACACGCCCAGGTGCGAAGGGACACGCCCAGGTGTGTGGGATGGGGACACACCCAGGGGCCCGCCCCGCACTGTCCCACCCGGGGTTGCAGGACCTGATGCCAGCCCCAGCCCTTCCCCCGGAGCCCCAGGGCCAGGCGGTGACACGGTGACACCCAGGCGTGGCCCTGAGCCCTGCCCTCCCTGCTCCTCTCCACTCTGCCCTTTAAACTCGAAAATTTGGGCCCAATCCCCTAAAACACGCATTCCTGGGACTAGGACCAGGGTGAGAAAGCCCCTCAAGCCCACCTGGCCTGTTCTGGGCTGTTGTTATCAATATTGCAGGGGGCTGTGATCTAAAATTCTGTTTCTTGCCAGCAGCAGCAGCCGATTCCCTTCTCCAGCTAATTGCGCATCGATATTTTTATCACACACCTGATCAGGACACGCCACAAGGGTCCAAGGCCAAAAACTCCCGGCTGTGCCCGAGCGAGAGCAGGGCGGCGTCAATCCCACCGGGGAGGGGCTGGGAAGCAAAGGCAGCACCTGGAGGAGAGGGCAGGGCTGGAGGAGGAATCGAGGTCAGGAAGAACAGCAGCTCTGTCCTTGGATGCAGCCAAGGATTTGGGAATTAGTGGGGTTTTCTTGGCAGTGGGCAGAGGGGAGAGGAAAGGGGCCAAGCCATGAATCTGGGGCTGTGTGGGACACAAACCCCACAGCAACGGGGCAGGAGAAGGCACAAAATGAGATTTGGTGCTCAGGAGTGGAGATTCCCACGGCACAGGGCAGGAACAGCCAGGCTGTGTTTGCATCCTGGTGCCTGCAAGGGATTCTGGCTGTGGAAGGAGAGCACGGCAGAATTCTTGGCTGAGATGTTGAAATTTTTGTGTCCATTTCCCTTTCATTTTGGAAATCAACTCCATTTCCATCCCCCTTTGGAAATAAGCTCCATTTCCATGACCCTTTGGAAATAAATTCCATTTCCCTCCCCCTTTTGGAAATAAGCTCAATTTCCATCAGGTGTTGAGCAGACCTCAGGGCTCACCCCCCTTTTGGGAATCGACTCCATTTCCATGAGGGGCCCAGTCCAGAGCAGATCATGGGACTCATCCCCTTTTTCCTGGAAATCAACTCCATTTTCATCACCCTCTTGGAAATAAAATCCACTTCCATCCGCCTTTGGAAATCAACTCCATTTCCCTTTTATTTTGGAAATCAACTCCATTTCCCTTTAATTTTGGAAATCAACTCCATTTCCATCCGCCCTTTAGAAATAAACTCCATTTCCACTGGAGTCCAAAGCAGAGCACGAGGCTCATCTCCCTTTCGGAAATCAACTCCATTTCCCTTTTATTTTGGAAATAAGCTCCATTTCCCTTTTGTTTTGGAAAACAACTCCATTTCCAGCCCTCCTTTGGAAATTAACTCCAGGGCTGGTTCCATCTCCTGAAGAACAGGCACCCGCTCCTCCTGCAGGAACCGAATAATTAAAGCAAAAGGAATTTGTAAACAGAATTTTAAGGCAGAGAGGGGAAAAAACCCAAATCAATATCTGAGCACATCACACCAGAAGATTCCTTATTCCCTGGCCAACGTGCGTTTGCCAGGCTGGAGCTCACAGCGAGGAGCCGAGCTGCAAAGGCATGGAGCAAACCTACGAAAAATACATTTTCTTCAGCAGCCTTCCAGGTCATTTCTCTGTGTTTGAAAATAAAAATAATAATAATAATTAATAAAAGCACCCAATCCTAAACCCGCAGGGAGGGGCAGAGCTGGGGCAGGTTCTCACGTGGCAGAGCATCCTCCCGAGCCTGCCCACGTCAGCCCAGCCGCTTCCTGGTGCACACGGAGCCACTTCTGCCTCGAGCCCCACTAATTATGGATTTTTGCCTACGCCACGGAGTCTGTGTTTGGTGCTTCAGATAAAAATACCGAGTGCTCAGTTTATAACGCAGCTCTGATGGGGAAGGAGAGAGCAAAAGTAGAAATAAGGGCAGCAGCTGTGGCTTCAATCAGCGCACTTGGAAATGGAAATAAGCAGAATATTCCACAAAAATAAAATCTCAGGGTGAGGCAGCTTCTTCTGAGCGGGTGGAGTGCAGCTCAAGCTGAAGTTATCCGTCCTTTAAGCGCTGCAGCAGAATAAATAATAATGCAGAATAAATACAGAAATGAAGCTCTGTGCACACCAGGGCACTTCAGTGATTCCAGGAACGGAGGCCCTGTCCACGTCCCACATCTGGAGCCTGCATTTCCTGGAAACTCCAAGCCTGAAGTTTGAGGCAGCTGCATCAAAACCCCATGAAAAAAAAAAAAATCAACATAAAAAATGAGAAAGTTGCTTTGGTTTGGCCTTCCTTGAACACCTTGACCCAGCAGCCACATCCCGGTCGGAAACAGCCCTGGGAGGGCCAGAGAGGATCCAGAACCCAAAATCTCCACCCCACAGGAATTTCTGGGCTCCTTTTCCCCCATCTCGGGTTTGTTGTGCCGCTCAGCCGGGCGCTGAGGAGATCCCTGCGGTCTCCAGGAGCTCCCTGAACGCACGGCGCTTTCCAGCCACAAAGGAAATCTTTGTGACCAGCACCCCGCTCGTTTCCCATAGCCCAGGGAGCTGCAGGCTGGAGGAGGGAGGGAAATCACAAATAAATCCTGGAGGCTCAGCAGAACGTTCCAGACGAGCGCCGCAGCGCTCTGGCTCTGCTCAGGGCAGGTGAGCGCGGCGTGGTTGGGGTTTGCTGGAGCTCCCCGCCTGTGCCGGGCCATAAATCAGCAATTCCATCCCCTGCGTGCCCGGGAAGGGCTGGGGGCGCAGATGAAAGGCAGCTGCCTCCTCTCGCTGCTCCTGCAAATGGAAACATCCCCGCGGTGTGACAGAGCCGCTGCTCTGCCACGGAAACATGAACGGAGATGAAAGAGAATAAACGCAGCTGAACCAGCGACGCTCGTGGCAGAGAGCACCAGGCAGGGAGCAGCTGCCAGCGATCACACCTGAGCGACAGGTGAATGGTTCAGAGAGAGGAGCAGCCCTGCAGGGACAAATAACAGGAATTCTGTGAGCGCTGAGCGGGCTCCCGACCCAGCCCGGCCACCAGGAGCCGGTCTCAGGCACCGATAAAAGTGGCGGGTTCCTCACAGTGAATACCAGAAACTGCTGAAATTCAGCTTTTTCCTCCTCTGCCCTCGAGTTTGGGACAGTCTCCAGCTGCCCCTGCTGTCCCAAACTCACAGAGGCATTTTCAGAACACATTCCCTCATCGTTGCCCCATTCAGGATCCCACTCTGCCCAGTCAGCAATAAAATCAGAGACTGGAGATCAGCTCTGAACATTCCTTCATCCCAGCCCTGTCCAGGATCCCACTCTGCCTGTCCAGCAATAAAAACGGAGATTGNACTCTGCCTGTCCAGCAATAAAAACGGAGATTGGGAGATCAGCTCTGAAATTCCCCTCCTCCCTGCCCTGTCTGGGATCCTGNAGTTCTGAACATTCCCTCATCCCAACCATGTCTGGGATCCTGCTCTGCCTGTCCAGCAATAAAATCAGAGATTGGAGATCAATTCTGAATATTCCCTCATCCCAGCCCTGTCTGGGATCCCACTCTGCCCAGTCAGCAATAAAATCAGAGACTGGAGATCAGCTCTGAACATTCTCTCATCCCTGCTCTTTCCAGGATCCTGCACTACCAACAGTAAAATCAGAGATTGGGTATTTGGATATTCTGTGCAACCCTTTCTCCATCCCTGCCTCTGGAATTCCTCCCTCAGCACGGGGTGGGTCCCTGTGTGCCCCCAGCCCAGGGGTTCTGTGCTCTCCTCCTGGGATGTTCTGCTCCTTCCAGGTGAGGCCTCTGCATTCCCACAGCTCCCAGTGCAGACCCATAGCCCAGCATTTTCAAAAAGGAAAGATTTCTCTTTTTCTCCTCCTGTGCATCACCCCTCACCCCTCTCCAGGAAGGTCCCTGTGGGTTTGTGTCTCTGACTTTGCAAATCTCACAAAAAACCCAAATTACTGCCCCGAGCAGCCAGGCACAAAGTGGCTCCTGTCCCCAGAGGGGCCCTGGCAGAGAATTGCCCCAGAATTTAATCAGAGCACCCCGATGGTCTCGAGCAAGCCCAGGCTGCACTGCAGCTTGGGAACAGTTCCCATGGGGATTTTGCATTCCCCTCAATTCTGGTGTTATTTTATTTCCATATCAATTATATATAAAAAAAAAGAACCCTTTTATTTCAAAGGATAAACTCCATCCTGCTCAGAGATGAGAAAAAAACCCTTTAAAAACCCTCATGATGTTTCTCTAAACAATTCCCAGCCACTTGCTTTCAAGTGAAGTCCTCACTTGATCTGTCACAAGCCAGCAGCTCTGATGAGCTGAAAATCGATATTATTTTTAAATTCATTAATCCAAGATGAAATACAATGCAATTATTTGCATTTCCCTGTGCTTACTCATTCCAAAGGATGCCGAGCAAAGTGGATCTGATAAAAAGTAAAATGCTGGAGTGGCTGGCAGAGCTCCGGAGGGGAACTGTGCATTAATCTGCCAGGAGACAACATCTGAATTTCACTCGTCGATTTTAGGAATCACAAGACCCAGGCATTTAGAAAATGTCATAAACTTCATACCTGACGTGCTCTTTGATTTGTAATTTGGGGAAATCTGCCGCACTTGAAATTCCACCTGCAGCATTTCCTCCAACTGGGAGAGGAAGAATTCCGGCNTTATATTATTTTGTATTATTATTTCAATTATTATTTAATTCCAGGCCGTTTTTACATTTGTCCAGGTAGATCCACACCTTGGTCCCACCTCCACTGGCACCTCCAGGAGCTGTGGCTAATGAGGAAGATGAGGAAGGCCTGGGGGTGGCACTGAGAGCTCTGGGCTGGGACACAGCCTGGTGGCCTTGGGGGGTTTTCCCCCCTCAGAGACCCTGGGATTGTGGAAGAGGCCAAAGACAAAATCTGAGTTTCCTCTGGACGCCCCAGGAGGAGACAGTGCCCACTTAATTAAATTAAACCCCAAATAATGTTTGATTTGATCAAACTCCTCCTGCCTGTCCTGAGCTGATCCCACAGTTCCACCTCCCTCTGGAAAAACCTGGAGTTGTTTTCCCCTGATTGACCCCGGGCTGGTGGCACCCGGGTGTCCCTGTCACCCATCACTGTCACTTCCCCGGAGCAGCAGGAAAAAAGGAAAAAAGGGCTCTGGGCCCTTCCCTTTATTATTCCCATTTAACCCGCGGGGCTCGCAATTAGCCCTAATTAGCCCCAAATCGAGGGGCGAGCCCCTCAGGTGTGAGATGCTCCTGAGGCACCAAAATTTCGTTTCCAGTGGGAGCAGAGAGACGCGAGAGGGGTGCGGGGGTCACGTCCCCATCACACCCTTCCCAGCGGGATCAGGAGGAAAAATCGGGATTGGGGACAAACTCCCAATCCCAGCCGGAATTTCGGGATTCTCGAGCACTTCTGGCTCCGTGCAGCAGAGGGAGGCAGCCGGCGCCGGAATCTCGGATTTAATGATTTAATTTTGCTCAGCCCAAACGCGACGAGCTCTGGCGCAGGGCTCGCTGCCCTGTGGAATTTCCTCTGGATTCAGGGAAAAGTCTCCGAGCTCAGGAGAAAGAACTCAGCAAAGAGGGACGCAGGGTTCTGCTTTGCTTGTCCACACCTGGCTGCGGGTGTTGGTGTTTTCCCAGAGAAACTTACTGCAAATACAAAAATTTCATCAAATCTCTTAAGAAAATCACCAAGAAATCTGCTTCACTGAAAGGAAGCACAGCCCCAGCTTCAGCTGCTGGCAGATAAAGGAGGGGAGGTTTTGCCTACAGTAGCTTTGAAGTATTTAAAAGTTCAACATTTTATGTCTTTGGTGTGATTTACCTTCATGCAGGAACCAAATAAAATTCACCTTTGCACGCTTTTCTCCCATGGTTCTGGTGATGGTCATTCCAAAAACCAGAGGAATTAAATGCATTTAATCACACCCAGCTCCCCCCTCAGCCCCCAGAGGTGTTTCCTCCACAGGGATTGCAGTTCCCAGGCAGGTCAGGGCTGGCTGTGACACTGAAATTGGATTTCATCCTGGGCAAAAGGCTGGAATTTACCAGCCCTGATCCCACGCCACCTCTCCAGGAAGGCTTCAAGGTCAAACACTCCTCAAAATTCCCAGGTGAACCATCCAAGGCCACCACTGATACATTTTTAATGCTCATTACAGTGAATTTGTGAAAGATGCAGCACAACAAACCCCAGGGCATGGACTGAAGTGCACAGATTTGGGAATTTTGGGGTTTTCCACGGAGATTTCCCTTCAGCCTCGAGTCAGGGCCCCCCTTTCTGCCCCAATTCCCTTTCCTGCCTCAATTCCCCTTCCTGCCCTGTGCCCAGGAAGCTGAAGGAGCCAATTCCTTGATCCTGTCAGAAAAAAGATTCAGAGGAAGGGAGGCACAAGGAGACAGCCCAGGTAAGAATAATTAAAAAGCCATTAAAAGCCCAGATCATGGGATAAAACTGTAAGACTGAATTGCTTTGAAATAAAGATTTTTTTCCTTTCCTCAACACTTAAGGTAAAATAATATTGAATAGCTGCTGTCTTGGGTTCGAACTAAAGGTTAAAGGCTGGTAATTACTGATTATTTAAAGGGTGGCTGTAATGAACTAAGACACCATCACATTTCTAAGCCAGGACTATATTTTAAGGTGGCAATGTGACTGCCAGGAAATTGGAGCCAAGCTGAGATTTGCAATAAAATTCTCCCAGTCCCAGGAAATGTTCAGGGCTCCACTTCAGGACCCCGGTGTGTTCAGAACAAAATACGGATTTTTATTTTTTTTTAGTAGGAAGTTTGTATTTCCCTCTCTGGTAATCACCCATATTTTAATAAATCTGAGGGTTTTGCAGAGTAAGACACAAACCCAATTCTCCCAAATCTGCACTGCAAGCGACACAACCTTGATATGAAAAAAAGAAATTAAAGCCGATCCCATCACAGGCTTTTGGATCGTGATCCCCAGCAAGGGAATAAACCCCCCAAATTCTCAGCCACGCAGACATTTCCTGTAACCTCTCATTTCAAAGCCAGCCAGGATATAAAGCAGTTTCATTCAGCTTTTAAAAGCTACGAAATACATGCAAAGGGATGAAACAAAGCAAGAAAAAAGCGCTCAGATTAATAAGGAACAGCTCCTTCTCTGAGGAGGTTTCTGTCGGGCGACTCAGTGCTTCAAAAACTTTAACTTCAGCTTTGCTGAGTAAAAGTAATTATTTTCCCTGAAGTCAGCTGATTCCCGGTGCCTTTTCATCTGTTGTCATCTCTTGTTATTTGGGATGTTCACAGAACTCGCCGCGGCTGCGTTCTGGGACAACAAAAATCCCGATTTTGAAGATGCTTAGTGCTGGAAAAACCACGGCACTGGCCAGGGGCAGCTCCTGCTTTGAAGAGCTCCCCCCGCACCTTCAGAGCCCCCAAACGAGAGGCGAGGAACCTCAAAAATTGGGAAATGAGGTTTGAGCCTCCTTTGTGTGGGAACACAGGATTCGCCTCTGGCTATCCTGGAGGTTCAGAGACCTGGGCAGGGTTCTCAGAGACCCTGGCACACAGCCCCAAACACCTGTGGGTTGGATTTTAGCCCGTGGGAATGATTTTCAACCTTAAAAGAAGAATTCCAAGTCACAGGAGTTTCAATAGAGCAGCAGTGAGTTTGTCACAGGGTGTAAGAGTAGTTTTTGAGTTTGGTACAGGGGGGTGAGAGAATTCTAAGATGGAGGAACCTCGTGGTTTTTAGGTTTCTTCCTTCTTCTTCTTCCATCTCCATCTTCTTGGTGACGGGGACATGAGTGATTGGTTTAGGGTAAAATCTGACTGTCTGATGTGGAGAATAGGTATTGGAAATAATTAGTAAATAATGTGTAGGTAACTTTTAGTATAAAAGATAAGCACCCCCTCTGAGNAGAGACAGAGACAGATCCGACACTTTGGAGCTGCCTTCCCCCCTGGAGAGCTTTCCCCACCCTGGGGGGAAATTCACGGAATCCCACGGAATCCCAGAATGGACGGGGCTGGAAAAGGGATTCAGGATCATCAAGTCTGATCTATGACATAACACTGTAGGAGTTCCACCTCTCCCACGTCTCTCCCCTGATAGGAGAGGCCTTTTCATTAAGTCCTCATTAAGTAAAAAACAAATGGGACTCTGGGCTGTTCTCCTTCTCCAGGCTGTTTGTTCTTTCCTTATCTGCAATTCCTGCACACCAGCCTGGCGTGAGGGAGAAAGGCACCAAAGAGCCCCAAACACACAGAATCAAGGTTCTCGTCCAGATAATTCACCCAATGAGCACCAAGAATGTGCATTATTTCTACTTTTCTACCAATAACTGACTAAATTTCTGTTCATGTAACACCACACTGAGGCAAATTCTGCCCAATTGTCCCCAACACTGCAGAATATGGAGGAGATGAAGGAGAAGGAAGCCTAAAAACCACAAGGATCCTGCATCTTGTCTTCATCTACTTACCATCCTAACAAACCCAAAAATCTATTTATCACCCTGTGATAAATGACATATTATGTTACTATCTAATTTACATTCCTGAAAATTCTGTTTCATCTCAAAGCCTGGGAAGCCCTTTCCGTGGACAAAGGTTCAAAGCAGGATTTGTCAGAGGGTTTGGATCCTTTCAAACACGCAGGGAAATATTCTCTGCATCCTGGGTTCCAACATCCACCTCCTCATCGACTGAGTGCCACATCCGGGATTTTTTTAAAAATCCAGGGACTCCAGCACCAACCTTTTCCATCAGCTGCTGCCACCCTCCTCCCTCCCCATTGCTGTGACCTTGGCTCCTCCCGATCCCCGATGGAAAAAGAGGCACAGCGGGCTCTTCCCAATGGGAATTCGGGGGGCAGGAGCAGGGATGAGGGTGGGCAGGAGGATTTTTTGATAAGCAGCCTCGTGCTGCTGATAAGGCCAGTTTCCCTGGCAGCAGCACGCAGATGAGGAGCCTTGCCCTGGATCTGTGCATTCCGAGGTGGGAAGCCCAAAGGTGCTGGAGATTTGGGGCAGGGAGGATCCAGGGATGTCTCCTGAGCCCCGGCCCTGCAGGGCTGGCCCCGGTGGGTGCCCCCCTCCCCTGGGCAGGAACGGGCAGTGCCCAGCACATCCCTCCCCTCGCTGCTGTTTTCTCTGAGCCGGGCAAATCCCGCCTTTCCTCATCCCCAAATCACCAATTTGCCAAACTGAGAGCCAGGAATGCCTCATTTTATTTTCCAAACCAGCCCTGGGAATGCTGCCTGGAACCCTAATTTCTGGGCCAGGCCCGGACCAACCCAGCTCAGGCACAGAGGATGTTGTGCTCCAAAAATCCTGTGTTCTACACCACAAAACCTGATATTCCCATCACTAATTGTTGNCCCCCTCAGAGGGGGTGTTTATCTTTTATACTATAAATTACGTACAGATTATTTATTAATTATCTCCAATACCTATTCTCTACATTAGACAGTCAGATCCTACTCTAAACCAATCAGTCATGTCCCCGTCACCAAGAAGATAGAGAGGGAAGAAGAAGAAGAAGAAGAAGAAACCTAAAGTCACGAGGTTCCTCCATCTTGGAATTTCTCATCCCCCTGTACCAAAACTCAAAAACTACTTTTACACTTTATAACAAACTCACTACTGCTCTATTTAAACTCCTGTGACTTGTAATTCTTCTTTGAAGGTTGGCAATCATTCCCACGGGCTAAAATCCAACCCACAGGAGTTTTGGGCTCTGTGCCAGGGTCTCTGAGCCCCCTGCCCAGGTCCCTGAGCCTCCAGGGCAGCTGGAGGTGAATCTTGTGTTCCCACAACTAATGACCAAAAGGAGAGGTACAAACCATCTCATTTCAGTCCTAGCTTTAGGTTTTAGTTTTTTTGGGATCCATCAGCAGAGTCCATAGGTTCCATACACCTTCCCTCCCCCTCAAACTTCCAAGTGCAGTCCAAGTTCCATCCAGCAACAGCTGATTAATGCTCCAGCAAAACTCTTCTCTCCCTTCTCCCTCTACCAGATAAAAGCCATTTATTAGCCTGTTCCTCTCCAGGCTGATGCTGCCGAGATGCCAGGCCAGGAATCTCACCCCGGCTGTCCCATATTGTCATTTTAATTAAAGCCACATCCTGGAAAGGGGCCGTGTGCTGCTGAGGCCCTGATAAAGATCCCGTTATCAGAAAGCTCGGATTTGTGATGCTATCTGGGCCAGCCCATGATTACCTGCCAGAACAAAGGGGATTTTATTAAACAAACCCCGCTGGGGGCAGAGGATGGCAACCACGCTCCGTGCATCCTTCCCCTCCCGAGAAAGGATGAAGAAGATGAGGAATGAAAAAGCACTCGGCGAAAAGGAGGAGTTGCAGCTGCTAATTCAATGAGGAAAGTTTCATTCCTCTGCAGCAATTTATTAGAGGAGAAACACCAACTTCAATATCAATTAACTCCTGGGAGATGACGGCTCCTGCGTGCCTGGTGAATGGTTCGTTGAAAATCCGAGTGACGGTGTTTGCTTCCCCAAACACAGCCGGGCTCATTCCCTCTCGGCTTTGGGTTAATGATCTCCCGTGGAACAGAAGCCACGGGAGGGAATTTCCACAGCCAGGCTCCTTTGCCTTGTCCCCTGCTCTGTGAAAAACGAGGTTCACTGTGTTGGTAGAATTTAAAGGTTTAATAGAAGACAATAAGGACAAGGCAATAAAGCAAAATACACAGCCAGGGGGTCTCTGGCCAAGAGCCAAGAGCACACCTGCTGGTTTAGAGACACCCCCTTAAATATGGATATTTAAACTTTTCTAAGAATTTATTTCCATGTTTTTAGGAACTTCTTTTGCATGGCCTCTCCTTGGTCCTGCCTTTTCAGAGCATGCGTGTTTCTTGGCTGTGGTTTTAATGAATTCTTCTGCTCAGTCTGAATTTGGGCCTTGGTCTGTAATTTCTGCACATGGTCGGTGCTGGAGCTGCTCTGTCAGTTGCAGGTTTTATCCCTGGGTGTTATCCCCACCATTCACTCACTACAAAGACACTTTATCAACTGACTTTACTGCTAAAGAAAACTCTCTCTTTAAACCCATTTCCACCCCACACACAGAGTATCCACCCCAATGCCATAATATGTATTTATAACAACCTTCTATGTACAGCACTCCTCTGAATATTTGCCAAAAGCCAACTTTATAATATGGATTTATAATATGTATTTATAACACCTCACCAAACCAACATTTTATTCCCCAGTAGCCCAGCCCAGCTGTGTCTCTGTCCAGTCCAGAGCTGATGCAGAATAAGGAGCTGCTGTTCCTGTTGTCCCCAATAACCATCTTAGCTCCTGGCACCTCACAGCCACCACCAGAATAAAAATCCCTCCCATTCCTGCTCGCCTCGGGCTAAAGAGACAACTCAAAAATTCCAGGAATTCAGCACTTCCAAATGAAGTTATATTTCGGACCAGTAATAGTGGTTAAATCAGTAATAATACAATCGTACAAGGAGGAATTAATTCAGACCTCAAGTAAGTTTCACAGTGCAGTTGTAAGAGAGAAGAGTTTCTGGGCAAATCTCAGAGTCATCAGTATTTTCTCTAAAATGCATTGTTTTATATCAAAACAAAACAAATAATGAAAGAAAAGTCACCAAAGGGAGTTGGCAGCTGATAAAAACATTATTCCCAACAAACTCAAGCACTCTAGCAGGTATATGATGGAAATTCATCAGGATTTAATGAACTGGTCCTTAAAAAACCTCTTTATCTTCCTCATCCATATGTATTCTGATGGGCTAAAAATTAGAGAGCCGATTTAAAAAATGGGCCAGCTCTGTTTGATGTGTTTTCCTCTCATCCTGGTGGCAGCAGGAGCCCTGAGACTTCCCAGGATTGAGTGCCCCTGGATTTGTGTGGTGCCAGCTCCATCTATTGATGGAGAGGGGGGACATGGAGAGCATTTGGGTGGCCCTGGTGCCCCAAAACCAAACTCCTGAGGGAACCGGGGTGCTCTGGGTTTGTCTTACACTCTGGAACTGGGCTGCTCTGGGTTTGCTGTAATTGAAGAATTGAGGTGCTGTGGGTTTGTTGAGGTGCTCTGGGTTTTTTACACTCAAAAGTTGAGGTGCTGTGGGTTTGTTTTCACTGAAGAAGTTGGGGTGCTCTGAGTTTGTTGAAGTGCTCTGGGTTTGTTTTAACTGAGGGATTGAGGTGCTCTGGATTTTTTACACTCAGAAATTGAGGTGCTCTGGGTTTGTTGAGGCCCTGTGGGTTTATTTTACCCTCAGGAACTGAGCTTTGTGGGGGGTTTTTTGAGGGAATTGAAGTGCTGTGGGTTTGTTGAGGTGCTCTGGGTTTTTTACGCTCAGAAATTGAGGTGCTGTGGGTTTGTTTTCACTGAAGAAGTTGAGGTGCTCTGGGTTTTTTTACACCCAGAAATTGAGGCCCTATGGGTTTGTTGAGGACCTGTGGGTTTATTTTACCCTCAGGAACTGAGCTGTTGTGGGGGTTTTTTTTTGAGGGAATTGAGGTGCTGTGGGTTTGTTGAGGTGCTCTGGGTTTTT
>VZTB01012899.1:36963-57259 GCA_013397245.1 Thryothorus ludovicianus | reverse complement strand
ATGGGAATGGGAATGGGAATGGGAATGGGAATGGGAATGGGAATGGGAATGGGAATGGGAATGGGAGTGGGAGTGGGAGTGGGAATGGGAGTGGGAGTGGGAATGGGAGTGGGAGTGGGAGTGGGAGTGGGAGTGGGAGAACTCCAACAGGAGCTCTGAGCTCACCGGTCCCAGGGTTTGCCTCCTCCAAATCCAGAAATTCAGGAAAAACTCAGGTTAGGATCTCACCCCATTGCATTTTTCAGACAGAACCTGACCACTTTCATTCCTGTCACCACTCTGCTCCCATTTTTTCTCCAGCTGAGTGGCAATTCCGGGAATGTTCCCAGCTCACAACCACCCCAGCTCCCCTCCTCTCCCATAAACCTGCAGGAGTTTGTTGTTATTTTTATGGAGTTATTCTGCTGTGCCCGGATTTATTTATTTCAGTGACTGCTGGCTTCTTGAAGGGCCAGATTATTTCGTGGAGACTTCCACTTTATGTTCTTCACAAATGAAATCTTTCACAGTTACACGGTGTTATTTTTATTTATATTTTATTCTCTCTTCCTGGCTATTTAGAATAAACTGCTTGCCACAGCCCCGGGAGACAAATCCTTCAAAGCTAATGACCTTGTTAAAGGTTCACTCATCACAGTAAAATGTCAAACAAGGTGCTTTAAGGTAGCAGAACTGGATGGCAAATGTAGCTTTACATTATTATTTAGGGCAAAAAAAGCTCCGGCAAACCCACACCTGGAGGTAGGGCTGTCGATTCCATGCATTTAAATGTCATTCTTGGCCATTTCTTGGCATTTTATGTCAGGTTGAATATAACAGGGACTCCACCACCAGGAGTTAACGGAGCTGCTTCTGCCACTAAAGATTGCTTTGCCCTGGAAAAAGGCACAAATGAGGATTTTGCAGGGAAAAAGGTCTGCAGGATTAAGGGTTTAATTTATTTTTGTGTAAGCACTGCTGTCCCAGGGGAGGCAGCTCAGCCGGCTGCTGCAGTCCTGAGCGCTCCCAAAACCTCACAACCCACAAACCTGGATCCCAAAACCTTCACCAGCTGCCTGACAAGAACTCCCTGGTGCTCAGACTCTGCCTGCAGCCCTGGGCTGGAAAATGAGCTGGAAAATGGGCTGGAAACCCCAAATCCTGCCAGGCCTCCAGGGATTCTACATCGATCCTTGTGAGAGATGAATTTTAATCCTAAAATGTGGGTGCTTCAGCCAAAGGAACGCCCAGGAAGGGTTTGGAGGGTGAGGCTTGAGGGCACCTCAGCTTGGAGGGAAGGACAAAAATCCCTCCCTGGCCTGGCAAAACTCCGCCAGGGTGCCAGCAGGGATTTCTGTGCTGGTGGCACTCAGAAATGTCCAGTCAGAAATGCCCAGATTTCCCATTTCCATGCTGGTGGTACTGAGAAAGTTCCGGATTTCCCATTTCTGTGCTGGTGGCACCCAGACTGTGACTGTGCTGGTGGCACACACACACCCCAGGCTTCATTTCAGGATCCCTGGGGCTCCAGGGCATGCAGAAATAAAAAGAAAATTTAATTTCTGAGCCCTGGGTAATGCCTGGACACCGCAGCCCCCAGGATGTGCAGAAATAAAAAGAAAATTTAATTTCTGAGCCCTGGGCAGTTCCTGGGTGCCCACAACCCCCAGGGAGTGCAGAAATAAAAAGATAATTTAATTTCTGAGCCCTGGGCAGTGCCCAGGTGCCCACAGCCCACAGGGCTCCCAGTTTGGAGCAGGACAAACGCCCCAAATTCGCTCTGGTGGCTGCAGGAGGCACCCAGGGAACGGCATCGAGAGGATCCTGCTGCTCTTTTCTGCTCCAGCCAAAGCCGAGGGGAGGGAGGAGCGGAACAAAGCCACGATTAATTCTAACGAGCTCTCCCAGACCTGTCTGCAGGGACTCTGCAGGTTGAACTCTGCCTGTGTGATTTGTTTCTTGCTATTTTGGGTGAGTAACTTCATTTATCACAAGGATCTGCTGCGGGGGGTGATGCGCTGCCCCCACCAAAGGCATTCATTTCATTTCATTATCTGTCTCAAGGAATAAAAACAAGAGAGCACAAAGCTGGCTCCGGGAGGAAAGAGGGTGTTCCCTAAACGGCCCCAGGAATTTGAAATAAAAGCCCCCAAAAGAAGAGGATCCTGCCCAGGACATTTCACAGAGTTCCTCACCCGTTTCCATCAGAACATTGGCTTCGAGGGAACACTTAAAAATAATAACTTGATTTAATTAACTAACGTGAAGGAAGAGCTGCGGATTAGCAGCTGATTAAAATGCTTGCAGAAAACAGTTCTGATTAAGTGAATTAATCCTCCAAGAAAGCCAAGGCTGCAGCAGACAAATCCAGCTCTGGGGGACGGGGCCCAGCTCAGAAGGCTCTGGCAGGAGCCCGGGTTCATTCCCAAATCCTGCACTCACCCCGAGCCATGGCCAGGCCACAAATCACCCCCAGCTCTTTATTCCAGTATTTAATTGAGGCACTTTAGGGTGCCAAAGGCAAAGCAATCTTCCAGCTAATGGTAGTTAAAAGGTTGTGTGTTTATTTTCGAGCAGCTGGACACGCAGGAGGGAACCCTCCAAAGGCACGTGGCAATTTCCAAAGTGCCAGCTCTCTCTATTTCCAAAGGGTTTAAATATTCATAAAATCATCCGAGACACCTATGCATATTCATCAGCTGATTTGTATGAAAATGAGCTGGATGTTCATTACTGTGAAAAACGTAGTTCACCTTTTTGGTAGGATTTAAAAGGTTTAATAAAAGACAATAAGGACAAGGCCATAAAGCAAAATACACGGCCAGGGGGGAGGGGATGTCTCTGTTTTAGAGACACCCCCTTCAATACCCCAGCCTGCTGCATACTCAGATTTATATGGATATTCAAACTTTTCTAAGAACTTATTTCCATGTTTTTAGGAGCTGTTTTGCATGGCCACTCCTTGGTCCTGCCTTTTCACAGCATGCGTGTTTCTTGGCTGTGGTTTTAATGAATTCTTCTGCTCAGTCTGAATTTGGGCCTTGGTCTGTAATTTCTGCACATGGTCGGTGCTGGAGCTGCTCTGGCAGTAGCAGGTTTTATCCCTGGGTGTTATCCCGACCATTCACTCACTACAGAGACACTTTATCAACTGACTTTACTGCTAAAGAAAACTCTCTCTTTAAACCCATTTCCACCCCACACACAGAGTATCCACCCCAATGCCATAATATGTATTTATAACAACCTTCTATGTACAGCACTCATCTGAATATTTGTGAAAAGCCAACTTTATAATGTGTGTTTGTAACATTACAATTGCACAGTTCTCTTTTTAACTGGGGCAGTGCTCTTTGCTTTGGGATTTGGAATTTGAGTTCATGAGGATGAAGTCCAAATTATTCCTGCTCACTTTGTCACCCCTTGGGCAAGGTCCAGGCTCCTTTCCTGGCTCTGAGGACAAGGCCAGCTGCATTTCTGGGTTCCTGGGTTTTTACAGTGCCCTGTGGATTTCCTATTGCTTAACTGAATCAAACACATGATAAATTGTCTTGGCTCTAACTACCCCAAATGATGCCTTAGGTTTTAGCTTTTATATTTTTACATTCTGGGCTGTTTTAGTGGGCAGTTTTATGTTTCATATTCAGTGCTACTGAGCTCTCTGCACAGAGCAGGGAGACAAAACAATTCCTGCTCCAGCTCAGCACCAAGGACAACTTCCAGGCTGAGAACAAAACCAACGGGGAAGGGAGAAGGGAAACCAAGGAGGATGGAGCTCAGAACCTGGGACACCTGAACAGATCCTTTGGGTGAGGAATTCTCACCTAGGACACCTGAACAGCTCAACATCTCTCCTGGGACACCTGAATGGATCTTTTGGGCAGGGAAATCTCCCCTGGGACACCTGAACAGCCCAAAATCTCCCGAGACACCTAAGAAGCCCCTCTGGACAGGGAAATTTCCCCTGGGACACCTGAGCAGCCCAAAATCCCCCCTGGGACCACCTGAAAGGATCTTTTGAGCAGAGAAATCTTCCCTGGGACACCTAAACAGATCTTTTGGGCAAGGAAATCTCCTCTGAGACACCTGAATGGATCCTCTGGGTGAGGAATTCTCACCTGGGACACCTGGACAGCCCAAAATCCCCCCTGGGCACCTGAGGGTTTGTCCCTCGTTGCTGTCAAACACCGACTGCCTGTTCTGTGATTCCCTCCATTNTTACAGGTCTTCCCTGTTCCATCCTTCCCTACAGCCAGGGATCAATTCTGGCCTCACAACAAAAGGTAACAACGGTTTAATAAAACAAAGAAAAAAATAAACCACAGAAGAAGGGAGACAGGAGAGATTGATTTTGCCAATGAAGACAGGGAGAAATAGCGGGGGAGCAAACAAGTCAAAAATATCAATAAAAGAGCCCATGGTGGCTGTTCCTGCCACAGGCACATTTGCAGCAGAACCAACAGCATTCCCTTGAAATCCTGTGTTCCCTCTGAGCCCAACAACTCATCTCTTTTAAAGCTGGGCACCCAAAATCTTGACAAGAAACCATTGCCAGAAAGGGACGGACCTGGGAGTCCCAAAGGGAAAAAAAAGGATTTTTCTGTGACCTTGTGGAGTGTTTGGAGTCATTCTGCCTCATGTAAAATCCCAGATTTGGCCATTCAGAACCTGATTGTTTTTCTTTTTGCCCACATCAATAGTGACAGTTTCGAGTTGCTGCCAATTGTCCCTCAGCACACCTGAAAGGGCAGAAACAGCCCCAAAGGGATGGGAAAGGAACATTTTAAAGGAGCTGCAGTGACCCACAGCGAGGTTTGGTCAGGGGTTTCCATCCATCCAAAACCAGCAGTTTATCCTGGATGAAACACCAGATGGAAAAGAAGGGGTTCATTCCCAGTTCCATGACAAAATTTCCAACTTTTCCTTTCCCAAAAGTTTAGGAGATGTGAGGGAGAGGAGTTTTTTCTGGGAACAGAGACACCACCAGTCCCCGCTGTCGTGGTTTAATGCCAGGGGTCTGCTGAGGAAGGCAGGAGGCTCCCTTGGAATGAAAGATGGAAACCCCCTCCCTCCCAATTATTAACATTTTGGCTTTAAGGGGGCTCTTGGGCAAAGATATGGGGATAGGAATAAGAGTTCTTTACTAGGAGAACTAAAATAAAACAAGCATGCAGAATTGCAAAACAAACAACCCCAGTGCCAGAGTCAGGATCCCAGCTGACCCCTGTGGCTCAGGGGTTGGTGGCAGTGCCATCCCATGGTGGCTGCAGCCCTCCTGCAGTGGCACAGGTGGCTCTGCTGGAGCAGGGATCCTGCACAAAGGTGGAGTTTCCCTCTGAAGGTGCAGTGGGGACGGCTGNTGGTTTTTATCAGCTGGGCCATGGACAGAAGATTACAGCACCCCTCACCCCAGTTCCAACAGATGAATAACTCAGCTCTGGTTACATTTTGCACTGCAACCCCTGACACCTGCCCATCCCTGCCGAGGGGATAAAAATCCTTTCTTTGCGCTGCCAGGACCTGCATCAACACCAGGGGATTCCCAGGCAATATTCCAGATCTCTAGGCTTAAAGGGATTCATGTGCTTGTCCCACTGGAGCAGATCCCAGTCTGATTTAGGGATTAATTCCCTCTGAAATGCTCTGGACATTCCCAAATCACATCAGGGTGAGGGAGCAACTTCCCAAGTAAAATTTAGGGATTTATTCCCTCTGGACATTCCCAAACCAGATCAGGGAGGGGGAGCAGCATCCCAGGTGAAATTTGGGACCAATTTAGGATCAGTTTAGGACAAATTTGGGATCAGTTTGGGGCCAGGGATGCGGGTGCAGCCCCCAGGGAAGCACCACTGGGGCAGATTCTCCGCAGCTCTCCACATCCCCAGCGACAGCACACAAACTCTGAAGGACTCAGAGCCTTTTGAGAAAACCAATTTGTGCAAAATCAGATAGAAAAGCTTTAAAAAAAAAACCCTTTTTCTATTCAAGGCATGAAGGGCCCCTCACCCCAGGAGCTGCCCTGAATTTCCAGCTGCTCCTGGAGGACGTGGGGGTCACTCCTCGCTCCGGGGGTGAGGGGTGCTCACAGCTCTTGATCTCAGCACAAGCAGCAGGAAAAGCAGAGCCACGGAAATTTGATTTTTAGGTGATGGCAGCGTGCTGAATCACGGCTTCTGGCTGCACCCAGGACCAGGGGATGGAGGAGGGGGGAGCGAAATCAAATCACACCCCGCGCCTGCCTGCGGGAGAAATGTCTTTAGAAGACGTTGAAGGGTCATCAAAAACCCCTCTGTGCAGAAAGGGCCCCTGAAATGAAATTAAAAACAGTGGGAGCAGCAGAAAGGGATGAAATCGTGGAAATGAAAGCGGGATTTTTAATTAAAGTCTCAAAGAACACTCATGGAGGTATAAATGCATATGCAAATGATATTATCTCGAGAAGTTGTAATTACCTGGTGTGGAGTGGCAGTTGTTTACACTGCTGAATTTGGGTTTATTTTAAGGCTCATTCTGGAAAAGCTCAGCTCTCCCCGCTGCACAAAAGAGTTGAAGGTGCTGGGCACTCTGCAAAACGAGAGAAAAAAGAGAATAATTGTGGCAAAATTTGGCATAAAAATCTCAGGAGTGCGGGGCTGTAGAGTGAAAACCCCACAGCAGCACGAGGGGGAGCAGAGCTCGGCTTTCCCTTTAAAAAGTCAAAAATTCACCCAGTTTTGAAAATGAAAAAGCACAAATCTGATTCTTCATTATTTACTCATTGCTTTTGTTTTCTTCCCAGAGCTGGCTTAGGCTGTATAAATACTTCATGAGCACCTTATTTATATAGTCTCAAATAAAGTGAGGCTTCAAACTCGAAAAATATTAACTCTGGGCTCCTCTGGTGCAGTAATTGCTTGCCTGTAAGTATAAAAGTTCGTTTAAAACTATATAAATACATCATAAACCACAATTCGAGTTAAAATGAAAAATTCAGGTTTTAAAAGCGGGAGACAGGCAGGGTAAGAAAAGCAATAAAAAATAAAAGTAACTTTGGCTCTGGGAGCTGGGACGGGCTTGGGGACACTCTGGGTGACAGGGACGGTCCTGGGGCTCTGTGCTAATGAGCTGTTAATTGGCTGCTGCAATTAACAGTGGCATCAGCTCAGAAATTACCAGCGGGGAGAGCAATCAATGCCAGCAGAGCTTCCAGGTGAGCTGGGGGGTCTGGGCACCCCAAAAATCTCCCGTGGACACGGGGCTGGGAATTCCAGGGAAAGGGAAATGCTGCCAGGCCAGGGGGGCTCAGAGCCAGCACTGGGAACAACCAAAATCTCCCAGCACGGCCCATTTGGAACCTTTTGGGGTTGTTTTTGCCTGGAGTGGCAGCTCTGAACATCCCAGGATTGCTGATCCCACCAACACCCCACGGACACAGCACCCACTGAATTCCAATGGGAATAATCTAAATAAAATGGGCATTTCTGCCCCAGAGCTCTTCCCACAATTTGGAACAGCCAAAGTCTTCCAGCGTGGCCCATTTTGCACTTTTTGGTGTTTTTTTTGTCAGGATGGGCAGCTCTGAGCACCCCAGGACTGCCATTCCCATCAATATCCCATGGGTGCAGCACCCACTGAATTCTGAGGGGAAAAATCCAACTAAAATGGGTATTTCTGCCCCAGAGCTCTCTCACAACTGGGAACAGCCAAAATCTTCCAGCACGGCCCATTTGGCACTTTTTGGGGTTGTTTTTTGCCAGGATGGGCAGCTCTGAAAACCCCAGGGCTGCTGTTTTCACCAACATCACCCACTGAACTCTGAGGGGAAAAATCCAAATAAAAAAGGAGATTTCTGCCCCAGGGCTCCCCCAACCAACTCTGAAAGCATTTGCCTGAATTTTCAGTCGATTTTGCAAAATTTCCTTCTGAGTTTGTTCTTTTGGAGGAGGAAGAAGCTCTGCTCTGCTCCTTCTGGGAAGAGCAGCTCTTAGAGAGTTTATAAACATCTCAACACACTGCTAATGGAAATTAAAAAGGCAAATGTTTGTTGTTTGGCTGCCTTCTAGGAAAATAAAAAGCAGGGAAAAAGGACTCATTCTCGTGTGTTTCTCTGGGGAATTCAGAGGGGGAGGCTCTGGTGAATCTGTCAGGATTTATTTCACTGTAGTGCCTCTTCCTGCAGCTGAACTGAGAGGAAAAGAGAGCAGGAATCTCAGAGAGAAAGGATAAGAAAAAGAAAAAGCAACAAGATTTTTTGAAATATTTTTTAAAATATTTGTGGTCCTGCAATAATTTTCCATTGCAATAATTTTCCACTTGGTATTTTGGCACTCCTTGGTGTTGGCTTCAAATATCCTGCTCAACACAAAGCCTGGGGAAGTGATGGAACGATGGAAGCACCGTGGGGATTCAGCTGGGATTATTCCACCTCAGAAACCAGGGAAAAGGGCAGGAGAAGGAAATCCCAGTTTTTATTTTTAACCTTGAAAAACCTTTTAACCTTGGAGAATACCCAGGGTTGAAGTTTCCCTGCCTGTGCCCAGGTGGCACCTGCTGAGAAAGCAAATCCTCCAAGGGAAGAGCTCCACAGAGCTGCTGGGGGGGAATTCTGCAGGCACTGGAATTTCCAGCAGGACCCTCCTGCCTTGGCACTTTGGTTTTTGGAATGATGGGATCTTCAACTTCTGCTGCATTTCCTCCAGGACGCTCCTGCCCTGGCACTTTGATTCCTGGATCGATGGGATCCTCACCCTTGGCTGAATTTCACATTCCTGCCCTGGCACTTCGTTTTTTGGGATTCTCACCCTTGACTGAATTCCACCCTCCTGCCCTGGCACTTTGGTTTTTTTTGGGATCCTCACCCTTGGCTGAATTTCCAGCGGGACATTCCTGCCCTAGCACTTTGGTTTTTTGGGATCCTCACCCTTGGCTGAATTTCACATTCCTGCCCTGGCACTTTATTTTTTGGGATCCTCATCCTTGACTGAATTTCACATTCCTGCCCTGGCACTTTGTTTTTTTGGGATCCTCATCCTTGGCTGAATTTCACACTCCTGCCCTGGCACTTTGGTTTTGGGGACTATGGGATCCTAATCCCTTGGCAGAATTTCCATGAGGACATTCTCGACCTGGCACTTCATTTTTGGGACAATGGAATCCTCACCCCTTGGCTGAATTTCCTCCAGGACACTCCTGCCCTGGCACTTTGATTCCTGGATCGATGGGATCCTCACCCTTGGCTGAATTCCACCCTCCTGCCCTGGCACTTTGTTTTTTGGGATCCTCATCCTTGACTGAATTTCACATTCCTGCCCTGGCACTTTGGTTTTGGGGACTATGGGGTCCTAATCCCTTGATGAATTTCCATGAGGACATTCTCACCCTGGCACTTTGATTCCTGGATCGATGGGATCCTCACCCTTGGCTGAATTTCACCCTCCTGCCCTGGGACTTTGTTTTTTGGGATCCTCATCCTTGACTGAATTTCACCCTCCTGCCCTGGCACTCTGATTTTTGTGCCAATGGGATCCTCACCCTTGGCTGAATTTCACCCTCCTGGATTTCCCCTCAGACATTTCTGTGTTTCCCCTTTGCTGAGCCCACACCAGCTCTGGGAACAGCAGCAAACCCTTAATTCAATTATCTCTGCTACAGCTGCTTTCTTTAAACACCAGCTCGCTCAGAATCACGCAGGGAGCGGCTGTAAATTATTGAATTCCTATTTTAATTTGTTTTCTTACATTTGTAGCTCTCCCCTCCACCCTCCCAACACCTCTTTATATATATAAAAAAAAAAAAGAGACACAACAACAACAAGCCCTGAGCAGGTATCGGGCTGTTAATAATTGATGAAGCATTTGTAAACCCTTAGCAATGAACAGGAGAGTGACACATGAATAAAACATGGGCAGAGGCTCTGTCTGACAGCAGAAAACAGCCGGGCTCACTTTAAAGCAGCTTTTGTGCAGCAGGAGAATAAAGCTGGGCTTTGCTTTGTGTGTGACAGGTGAGGGGAAGGGGCAGAACTCACCTGGGCGGGAGCCTCAGGCCTCCAGCAGCAGCCCTGGGATGCTCCTGAACTTCTATTTTAAAATAAAATAAACGAACAAACAGAAAATCTTCATTAGTATTGTTTTTATTGTTATTACTCTTACTCCTATTAATAGTATTACAATTACTATTTATTATTACTATTGCTGCTACTACTACTAATATTGGGATTTGTTATTACAATCATTACTACTATTACTATTATTGCCATTATTGTTATTTTTATTGCTATTTATTATTGCTATTTTTGCTATTATTACTATTATTACTACTATTGCTATTATAGTGATTTATTATTGCTACTATTACTATTATTACTACTATTACTTCTCCTATTACCATTATTCCTCCTCCAAGGGTATTTCTTTGTTATTTTCACCGTTATTTCACCCAATTCTTTGCCCACCACAGCGAGTGTAAAAGACAAAACAGATTCTCAGCCGTGAAATGCAGAGACTCCTTAATAAATCTGGAATAACTGACACCCCAAATTTCACTGATCCCACCCCAGTCCCTCTCCCTCCCCCCTGCCCTTTCGTTTGCAGGTTTTGGATTTTCCAACCCCTCAATCTGGATTTCCATTACTCCCAAACTGGGTCTCCATTACTCCCAATCTAGATTTCCAGTATTCCCTTTATCTGGATTCCCAGTACCCCAAATCTGGGTTCCCAGTACCCCCAAACCGGGTTTCTAAACCTCTCAAACTGGATTTCCAGAACTCCAATCTGAATTTTAACCCCCTTAATCTGGATTTCAACCCCCTCGATCTGGATTTCCAGTATCCCCAGTCTGAATTTCCAATATCCCCTCACTCTGGATTCCCAGTACTCCAAATCTGCATTCCCAGTAACCCCAAACCAGATTTCCAAACCCTCAATCTGGATTTCCAAACCCTCAATCTGGATTTCCAAACCCCTCAGTCTGGATTTCCAGTATCCCCTTTATCTGGATTTTCAGTACCCCAAATCTGAATTTCCAGTATTCCCTTCATCTGGATTTCCAGTACTCCCAAACTGGATTGCCAAACCCCCAAACTGGATTTCCAGTATCCCCAGTCTGGATTTCCATTACTCCCAATCTGGATTTCCAAACCCCTCAATCTGGATTTCCAGTACCCCAAATCTGCATTCCCAGTACCCCCAATATGGATTTCCATTACTCCCAATCTGGATTTCCAAACCCCTCAGTCTGGATTTCCAGTATCCCCTTTATTTGGATTTCCAGTACTCTCAAACTGGATTTCCAGTGCCCCAATCTGGCTTGCCAAACCCCCAAACTGAATTTCCAGTATCCCCAGTCTGGATTTCCATTACTCCCAATCTGGATTTCCAAACCCCTCAATCTGGATTTCCAGTACCCCAATCTGCATTCCCAGTAACCCCAAACTGGATTTCCAGTACCCCCAAACTGGATTTCCAAACTCCTCAATCTGTCACTCACGAATTCTCCACATCACCCATTAATTACCCAAGTCTCTCATTAATTATCCGAGTCACCCATTAATTATCCGAGTCACCCATTAATTATCCACGCCACTCCCACCCCTAATTCCAAACCGAGCTGGTTCCTGCAGCATTTGGAGGAGTCCCCTGGTCCCACACCCAGTTTGCTCCCAGAGCATCCCCGAATTTCCCTCTGGGGCTGGGATTCCCTCTCCAGGGGCGCCCCAACTGCAATATTTGCTATTTCCCCTCAGCAGCTGTCCTGGAGCGCGGGCAGCTGGAATTCCCTGCCCTCAGCCCAGCGACATTTCCCTCCCTGGCTGTCCCTTTAATCGCTATTGACTGCAGGAGGCGTTTTTGGCGCAGGCAGGAGGCAAAGTGATATTGATCCCCGTAAATGAACTTTTCTGTGGCCCCAGTCAATGGAGAAGGTGGTTTCAGACAGGGAACTGCAGCGATGTTTTCCAGGCTCACCGCTGAAATTCCTCCCCCTGCTCCAATGAAGGGCTCTGGGAGGAAAAATCACATTTCTGCTGCTTAATGCAAAAGAAAAAAAAAAAAAAAAAGCTGAGCTGCCGTGGCTTTGGGCAGGGTGAAAATCAGCCTCCTTTGCTCCTTGGGCTGAAACAGCAGAGGAGGAAATCAGAACAAAAGCAGATTTAACTTTTAATCTGCAGGAGAAGGAAATCTCAGTTTTTTATTTTTAACCTTGTATGGCTGCAGAATACCCAGCGTTGAAATTTCCCTGTCTGTGCCCACCTGCTGAAAAGGGAAATCCATCAGGGGAAGAGCTCCACAAAACTGCTGGGGCACTGGAATTTCCAGTGGGACATTCCTGCCCTGGCACTTTGATTTTTGGGACAACAGGACCCTCATCCCTTGGCTGAATTTCCAGCAGGACCGTCCTGCCCTGGCACTTTGATTCCTGGAATGATGGGAATCCTTTGATTCCTGGAATGATGGGAATCCTTTAATTCTTGGGATGATGGGAATCCTTTAATTCCTGGGATGATGGGAATCCTTTGGCTGAATTTCCTCCAAGACCCTCCTGCCCTGGAACTTTGATTTTTGGGACAACTGGATCCTCATCCCTTGGCTGAATTTCTCCAAAACTGGGGAAAAGGGGAGAAGAAGGAAATCCCAGTTTTTATTTTTAACCTTGAAAAACCTTTTAACCTTGGAGAATACCCAGGGTTGAAGTTTCCCTGCCTATGCCCGGATTTTTCCCCTATGCTGAAAAATCAAATCCATCAGGGGAAGAGCTCCACAAAGCTGCTGGGGGGGAGTTGCCTGTTCAGGAATCAAAGCCCAGGATCAAGAACTGGAGATTTTCTCCCCTCCTGTCCTTCCTGCGCTCATCAAGGGCCGCAGCCTGGGCTAAAAGAACCGGCCTGGAGGGCATAATTATCCCAGGAAAATCAAACATTAGGAAAAGCAGCTTGCGGGGCTTTTGTGTTTGACTGTCATTAAGGGGAGTGGGAAATGTAAATAACCTGACTAATTTACAATCGGGAGAAGTCGCGGCCGGAGGGGAGATTCCTCCGAGGGTGTGTTCCAGCGCCACGTGGAGTTTTGAGCCTGAGATCGGGGGTTTGGTTATTCCTGGAAGGGCAGAGCCGTGAGGAGACCCGAAAATGTGAAATTCCCTCTGCCAAGGACAGAGCCGGGGACATCCTCGGGGACCGGGGCTGGCTGCAGCTCCTCTGGGCACGGGCAAACTCCAACCCGCTCAAATCCTGGGCTGCTGAGCGGGTTTGCTCTTTGATTTCTTCAGTCTGAGCCCTGAAAATCCTTCCCAGGCACTCCCGATGACCCCAAAGCGCACCTGGGGGCCAGGGCAATGCTGACCCTCACATCCTGGGACTCTGAAATGTTTTGTGCAGCCCCAAATCCCACCCCAGGCATCCCTGGTCATCCACGCCCTGGGGGCCTCGCCAGGAATGCGCTGCTGGGTTTTTTTGGGATCACTTGGGATTGATTCTCCCATCCCAGAGTTTTGGCAGCTTTTCCAGGCCAGCTCTGAGGGGGTTTGGTGCTGCAGGAGGGGTTTGGGGAGCACAGGGTGCTCCCTTCCCTCTGGCAGCAGGAGCTGCTCTCCCATCCGGGCTCTGCTGCCATTTCTGTCTGCTGGAGCAGGAGGGCAAAGGCAGGGCTGGATCCACAGCCCCCAAAATCCATGGAAAAACCCCTTTAGAAAGGCAAAGCACCCACACAGAGCAGATTCACACACGGACCCCATCTGAACTGCAGGAAAAGCCACAGAGTTCACACCCCTGAGCTTTTATCCTCTCTGTTTTATCTTTTCCACACACAGAGTTTGGGCGCTGAGGGCAGAGCCCAGGGCACGGTTCTGCATCTCCCTCCAGCTCCTAAACCCGCCGCTGCTTCATTCCTCAAGGCTCCCGTGGAAGAAGAAAGGGAATTTACAGCAAGTCGGGCTGGGCTGGTGGAATCCCTACAGACCCCGCTGACCTCTCCCTCCCCTCTCCCGGCTCCTCATGGACCTTTGTCAGTGTGGAGACCCCTCTGGCCCAAACCTTTGCCCTACAGGGAACAGAAAATTTAAAGATTTATTTGTCAAGCAAAGCCAGCGCTGGGGGTTACAGACCTTCCCCAACATCCCGACCCTGCCCAGGCTTTTCTTCCCCAAGTCAGCAACTCTTTCATGCCAAACTCTGCAATGTGACTCCGACTGCTCAGTAACAATTCCCTCCGATCTGCTGGAATTAGTGCAACACGTTGTACATGCAAATCCGCCTTTCAAAGGTTTACTTTTTGCTTTAATCACCAGCATTAAAAGGACCTCGTGTTTCTCTTTCATCTGGCAGCAAATTAATTATAAAAGCTATATGGTAATATTAATATTGTCTTACTGGAGATCAATGGGTTTATTACCTTTGATTCTAACATTGCTCACTCGGTGACAAAACCTATATTTGTATCTCCCCAAACTTCAGGATGGTAAATTCAGGTAAAGATTTAAATAGAAATGTTTTATCTTTTTAAAATGTTGACTCAGTTTAAAGTTGGGAAAGAGAATTGGCTTTGGTTCAATGTTAGGGGAAGAATGTCAGAGAATCCCAAATATCAATTTCTGGGATTTTTCCCTTGCTTTCAGCATCGAGGGAAGGAGAAGATTCTAGGCAGCGTAACCTCCCCACGGGGGAATTTGGATTTCACTGGATTAATCTAGATCTTCATTTTCCAGGGAGAAAGGCAAAGAGCTCAAGGCCAGGCTGTCCCCAGATCCCCACAGCTCCTGTGCAGGAGCAGAGCCACACCTGGAACCACCTCTGGCCTCCCTGAGCTGCTCCATGAGGGAATTCCCTGTCCCACCGTCCCACCCCAGCTCGGAGCACAAACCCAGCTCCTCTTTTCCTGGAGATTTCCTTCCTGACAGGGCAGAGATTAAACTGAGCACTGCAGAGCAAGGCGAAGGAAATGCCTGGCTTGGTGCAGCCTGGCCTTAGTAAAACCTGATTGTGGGAGTGCAGAGAGCAGGGAATTGTTCCCCTCTGCCCATGGTGAACATTCCTGGCTTTCAGATCTCCCTCTTCACCCTCACTCCTCCCAGAGCAAGCACAAAGGGCCGTGGGATTTTGGGCATTAATTAAAAACCCCTTGCAGGTTAATGAAAGCCCTTCGGTGTTTATATTTCTCTCTTCTCCAAGGCCCTGCTGCAGGCACTCAGCTTTTGGGATCCAACTTTTTGCTGGGATTTCGGGATCCAAATTTTCACTGGGATTTTGGGACCCAACATTTCGCTGGGATTTTGGGACCCAGCTTTTCATTGGGATTTTGGGACCCAATTTTTCCCTCGGATTTTGGCATCCAGCTTTTCACTGGGATTTTGGGATCCAGATTTTCACTGGGATTTTGAGACCCAACTTTTCACTGGGATTTTGGCATCCAGCTTTTCATTGGGATTTTGGGACCCAATTTTTCCCTCGGATTTTGGCATCCAGCTTTTCATTGGGATTTTGGCATCCAGCTTTTCATTGGGATTTTGGCATCTAGCTTTTCATTGGGATGTTGGGATCCAGCTTTTCACTGGGACTGCGACATCCAGCTTTTCCTTGGGATTTTGGGACCCAATTTTTCCCTGGAATTTTGGCATCCAGCTTTTCACTGGGATTTTGGCATCCAGCTTTTCCCTGGGATTTTGGCATCCAGCTTTTCCAGGTGAACTCTGGATCAGGCACTGCAGGAACTCTTCTCAAGCTGAAGAGTTCATTCACCAAACCCAGGACAGCAGACCTCGTTCTCTGGATCCCAATTTTACCCTGAGACCGAGGAGAAGCCAGAAAAATATCAGAAACCAACTCACAATTCTGTGTCTGTGACTGTTTGGAGCAATATTTGCCAGGAATTTAAAGCTGAGGCTGAACTGAGAGGCTTTTCTTTCTTTAGTCCCCCGAATCCACTGAACACAGAGCTTTTTCCTTTTCACAGAGTCCCGGAATATCCTGAGTTGAAAGGGATGTGTGAGGATCATGCCAGTCCAACTGCCTGCCTCGGTAATGGCCCCTGCTCCTGGGCTTTGTTGCGCTACAAAGCCAAAGCCACTGAAGTGATTGGGAGCCTGGAGCTCCAGACACGGCTCCTCTCTCTCTCAATTTGTTGTATCCCACGTCTCAGACAAGCTCTGTGGATTTCCCATTTGCCACTGACACGGAAAGGCCTCGTCTTTATCCACAGCTGAGCTGCAAACCCAGCAATGCCCCTGAAACCCGCCTGGGGTGAGGAGCACAGAGAGCAGGGACTCATTTCCCTCCTCCAGAGGAGTCACTTTATCTGAAATTGAATCCGTGATGCCGGGATGGCTGGGGGACACTGCACAGCACACAAATATCACCCTGCTGCTCTCCAGAAATCCCAGAGCACTTCAGACACTCCGGGACCCGGGGAGGGACACAAAGTCAGCAAAGGCTGGGCAGGAGATTGCTTCGGAGGATAAAGAATTAAAAGACCAATTAGAAACAGGATCTAAAACACCAGGGTTGGTTAAACTCTGCATGAGGGCGCTGGTTGAGAAAATCTGAATTATGAGGAGCTCGTATTGGCTCAGGGCCAAGGATCTGCTCCCTACGGACACCCTGCAGCAGGGAAGGATCCCTGGATGCCAGATCCACGCCTGTGCACACAGGGCTGGAGCCAGCTCAGCCATGGATTGGCTGAAACTCCAGATTCCCATCAATTCCCACCCTGAAGAGGCAGGAGCAGAGCAGTTCCTGGCGGTGGGATCCCACTGGAGAGAAGTGGAGAATGGCTTTGTTCCCTGAGCCTGCTGGAACTGCTGCTCCCACAGAACCTGCAGGTGAAAATATCCCAAGGAAATCCCCTCTAGGAGACCCCATGTTGGTTTTCCCTCCCTTTGCTGGAGGGGTGAGACACAAATCCTGGGCTGGGACGTCTGCCCGAGCGCACCGCGACATTTCCACAGCACACACGAGTTACAGCGAGTGTTCAACCACCAGCGGCTGATGGCACCTGGGGCAGTGTTCTTATCTCTGCCAGGACCCAGCCCTCAAAACTCAGGGAGATGGGATATTCTCTGTGAATGGCCCAGCTGTTAAAAACCAGGTAAGGCAGTGTTTTTATCTCTGCCAGGACCCAGCCCTCGTAACTCCAGCTGTGGGTGGATATCCTCTGTTAAAACCAGCTGGGGCAGTTTCTGTATCTCTGCCAGGACCCATCCTCCCTCCAGGGTGAGATCTTCCTCATGGGCCACTGAGTGTCACTGATAAAATTCCAGCATCCCATTGGGAAATTCTCCATCCAGGGGAAGAGCCAAACATTCCTACCTGGATAAAAACCTGAGATTTGGGACACCCAGCAGCCTTTGCCACGGCATTCCCAGAGGGACACCAGGCCCAGCCATCCCCACTGCACCTTCAGAGGAAACTCCACCTTTCTGCAGGATCCCTGCTCCACCAGAGCCACATCTGCCACTGCAGGAGGGCTGCAGCCACCATGGGATGGCACTGCCACCAACCCCTGAGCCACAGGGGTCAGCTTGGATCCTGACTCTGGCACTGAGGTTGATTTTTTTTGTGTATTGCTGCCTTTTAAAATTGTAGTTCTCCTAATAAAGAACTGTTATTCCTATCCCCATATCTTTACCTGAGAGCCCCTAAATTTCAAAATTATAGCAATTTGGAGGGAGGAGGTTTCCATTCTCCTGTCTTCCTTAGCAGACCCCTGTTGTTCAAACCCAGACACACTCCCAGCTGCAGTGGGCACAACAAATCCTGCAGCTGCAGCACGGCAGATTTGCTGTTCCTGGTGCTGGAAATCCCATGGATTTACTGGGGCTGTGCAGACACGGGCAGGAAAAGCTGCTGGGACATGGCTGAGAGCTGTGGGAATTTCCCTTTGGAGCGGGGGATTTCTGGGGGTTTGCTCTCCAACACCTCCGTCTTGGCAGCAGAAATTCTGTGAGAAACGTTCAGCAAGGTGCAGGAGTGGTGTCACAGTTTTACTGATTGTGAAAGTTTTTAAATGCTAAGTTAATAGAGTGGAAATGGTGCTAAGAATTTTACCTTTAAGGCTTTTAAAAGTTTAAACTCCTCAATTATGAGATGCTACCTAATTTATTTTTACTTTTAACTCAATAACTAATTATTCATGTTTTGCACTGTGGATTTTTTAAACAAATCACACAATATTACNGGAGAAGGAGAAGGAGAAGGAGAAGGAGAAGGAGAAGGAGAAGGAGAAGGAGAAGGAGAAGGAGAAGGAGAAGGAGAAGGAGAAGGAGAAGGAGAAGGAGAAGGAGAAGGAGAAGGAGAAGGAGAAGGAGAAGGAGAAGGAGAAGGAGAAGGAGAAGGAGAAGGAGAAGGAGAAGGAGAAGGAGAAGGAGAAGGAGAAGGAGAAGGAGAAGGAGAAGGAGAAGGAGAAGGAGAAGGAGAAGGAGAAGGAGAAGGAGAAGGAGAAGGAGAAGGAGAAGGAGAAGGAGAAGGAGAAGGAGAAGGAGAAGGAGAAGGAGGAGGAGGAGGAGAAGGAGAAGGAGAAGGAGAAGGAGAAGGAGAAGGAGAAGGAGAAGGAGGAGAAGGAATGCTTTAAACTCTCTATCTTGTTACATATCTGTTACTATATCTTAAAACTCTAAATTCTGAATTTTTTATTGTGTGACATAACACACTTCTATTCAGCTCCACATCCATAATTTCAGTGTTATCACTCAATTTTTGAAATCTTTTCTACGGTTTCAGGTTAAATGCAGTGTATTTTTGAGGCTCAGTCCCTGCCAGCACAGAAAGCCTGAAATCTTCTATATCCCAAATTCCAACGTGCAGGGACCAGCTGGGGCTGTGCCAGGCTCAGGGAGGCACCAGGAGAGCCCGAGGAAATCAGGTGGGATCAAGGCCCAAACTGAGAACTGCTGGGAAAAACTGCAAATTTCCACTTTAAACTGGGAATCAAAAACTTTCTCCACTTCCTGTATTTTCTTTCCCAACATCAACTGATGGCTGAGTTATGTGGATAAAGGACAAAACTTTAAATCCCTGGAATGTTGCAGCCCAGATTTTGGGTGGATTCAGAAACAGCAGGAGGAGCTCCCTCCCAACACCTTCAGCCACCACATTTCCCATCCAAACCCTTCCTGCCCCAAAACCTCCAGGTTTGCCAACATTTCCTTTGGCTGAAAATGAAGGCAGAACCAGACACCACTCAAGACTGGAGAGGCAATGAAATTTGATTTAATTTTGGGCTTTAGGGTGGTTTTTTTCTGGTTTGACTTTGTTGTTTTGTTGTTTCTGTTTTTGTTTTTTTCATCTCCTCTCTAAACTGGCTCCTCCTCATGTTTTGTTTCTGGACCCTGCTGCCCTGAGCCCTCCATGACAAACAAGATGCTGCTGCTAAACCTTCTCAGGAGGAGAGCGGGGGACGATTTTCTTTTCTCCTTTCCTTGTTATGCTGTGCCATAAGAACAATAACATCCCTCCCTTTGCAGCATAATTAAAATAAACTGCTGTGCTGTGGCGTTTAGTCAATTGGAGCAGCCGTTTATTGCCTCGTATGCAACAAATCCTCCGAGATCCCAGCTCGAAGCACTTCTGAGTTTGGCTCTGGCTCTGCAGGAGCAGCTGAGCCACAGCTGCACATTCCAGGGGAGCAGCACTGGTGCTCCTCCTTGATCCAGGGGGGTTCCATGAGCTCCAAATTCAGCGAGGAGGAGAAAGCTCCACATGCCAAAGCGCCAGGGCAAATCCTGCCCGCTGGAATTGCCAAAGGGCCAGGGCAAATCCTGCCCACGGGAATTGCCAAAGCGCCAGGGGGCAAATCCTGCCCATTGGAATTGCCAAAGTGCCGGGGCAAATCCTGCCCGCTGGAATTGCCAAAGTGCCAGGGCAAATCCTGCCCGCTGGAATTGCCAAAGTGCCAGGGCAGATCCTGCCCGCTGGAATTGCCAAAGTGCCAGGGCAAATCCTGCCCATTGGAATTGCCAAAGTGCCAGGGCAAATCCTGCCCGCTGGAATTGCCAAAGTGCCAGGGCAAATCCTGCCCGCTGGAATTGCCAAAGCGCCAGGGCAAATCCTGCCCAAGGGAATTGGCTGCGTGGGAGCTCAGCTCTGGATTTGAGAGACGGGAATGGCACCAGGAATGGCAGCGGGGGAAGCCTGGGGACAGGGAGGGGAGTGGGGGGATCCAGCAGGTGCTGGGGATAAATGGATCCTCATTGGATCCTCACGGGATCTTCATTGGATCCTCATTGGATCCTCATGGGATCCTCATGGGATCCTCACAGGATCCTCATTGGATCCTCACGGGATCCTCACGGGATCTTCATTGGATCCTCATTGGATCCTCACAGGATCCTCATTGGATCCTCATTGGATCCTCAC
>VZTB01012899.1:23597-34200 GCA_013397245.1 Thryothorus ludovicianus | reverse complement strand
AGCAGGGACACTCCTGGCTCTGTCCCTGATGGACACAGCCCCTCCCAGAGTGTCACACCCCCAGCAGGGACACTCCTGGCTCTGTCCCTGATGGACACAGGCCCTCCCAGAGAGTCACACCCCCAGCAGGGACACTCCTGGCTCTGTCCCTGACGGACACAGCCCTTCCCAGAGTGTCACACGTCCCTCTGTCCCTTCTTGCAGCGCTCAGACAGAAACTCCTCCCCGCAGCGCCTCTGTCCAGGGCACAGGACAATGGAAAAAGAGGGGCAGAGATCCCATAAAACCCTGGATTTTTTGACAAATGGGGTCTGGCTGTGCAGCTGCCACACCCTGGTTGGTGGCACCGAGGGGACAATCGGGCAGCTGGCCCAGGCTCACGTCACATCTCCATCTCCCAGACTGTGCTCAAGAGCAGACAGCAGCCAATGGCTTTCCTCCAGAGCCAGAGAAACCAGATGGCTTCAAAAGATCCCCTCTGCCTCCAAGGCAGCATATGGAATATTAATTAATAATAGATTAATAGACCTTTCCCCACTTCAAAATGTCATCTGCTCGTGCCAGGGAGGCGCTCCAGAATAATGGCAGTGCTCAGAGAGTCCCTTGGGAAATGTCCTGCAGTGACCCTGGAGGGAACGGGGCAGGGACAGCGCAGGGGCCCCACAGCTCCCGGGATAGAAATCTGGGAGCACTTGGAAATTTCAGAGAGAGGAGGGTGGGAATCAGCCTGGGGAAAGCTGCCTGGAACTCCCCTCCAGGCAGGGGCAGGATTTGTGTGAAGGCATGGCGGGGATGTGTGTAATGCCCAGCAAAACTCAATTCCTGTAATGCTCAGCAAAAGCAGAATTTCTGTAATGCCCAGCAAAAATAATTTGTGTAATGCTCATCAAAAGCACAATTCGTGTAATGCCCAGCAAAAGCAGAATTTGTGTAAAGCCCAGCAAAAGCACAATTTGAACGGGGTTTTCAAGCCTTATTTAGTGGTATTTTTTTCTCCCCGCCGGGGTTTCTAATCCCTGGTTCTGTCTCCCTCACCTTCCCCGTCCCCTGGGATCTCACCTCCTCCTCACGAGCCAGGATAAGCAGCTTTAATTCAGTGTCAGCCTCATCTAGGGAATTAAGCCGGGCCCAGAAAAATCCCATTACTCTTGTGAGGGAAGGTGAATAAATGTGTATCTTGACTGATCGTGGATTAATCCCAGGATCCACTTAGGCCTGCCAGGAGCTGTTGCCTAGCAATGTAATTGAATGTAAGGCTGAGCGTGCTGCAAAAAGGGTCAATTGCTAAATAAGCCCCCAGAACCTCATTTTCAGGCTTTTTATTTTTTTTTCTTTCTGGCCTTTTCCTCGAGCTTTATGTTTTCTAAATATGAACCACTGGCAAGGAGATTCTGGGATAAAGCAAAGAACTCGTGGTTTGTGCCGGGCCTCGCTCAGCTCTGGGGTGTGAGAACAGCAGAGGGAGAGGAGAGGCTGCCAAGGGGCAGGGAAGAAAAGGAATTGTTTCAAATTTCAAATTTCAGGCACCAAAATCCATCCCTCACACCCATTTCCCCTGCCAGACCTGCACCCAGCCAGCACCCGGCCCAGCTTAGCTGGATAGGCTCCATAATTCCTGATTTTATCCCAAATTTCCACAGTGACACTGCACCAATGCTTTCCCCAATTCCTGTTCATTTTATCCCAAATTTCCACAGTGACACGGCACCAACACCTTCCCCAATTCTTGTTTCTTTTACCCCAAATTTTCACAGTGACACTGCACCAATGCCTTCCCCATTTTCTGTTTATTTTATCCCAAATTTCTACAGTGACACTGCACCAATGCCTTCCCCATTTTCTGTTTATTTTATCCCAAATTTCTACAGTGACACTGCACCAATGCCTTCCCCATTTTCTGTTTATTTTATCCCAAATTTCTACAGTGACACTGCACCAATGCCTTCCCCATTTTCTGTTTATTTTATCCCAAATTTCTACAGTGACACTGCACCAATGCCTTCCCCATTTTCTGTTTATTTTATCCCAAATTTCTACAGTGACACTGCACCAATGCCTTCCCCATTTTCTGTTTATTTTATCCCAAATTTCTACAGTGACACTGCACCAATGCCTTCCCCATTTTCTGTTTATTTTATCCCAAATTTCTACAGTGACACTGCACCAATGCCTTCCCCATTTTCTGTTTATTTTATCCCAAATTTCTACAGTGACACTGCACCAATGCCTTCCCCATTTTCTGTTTATTTTATCCCAAATTTCTACAGTGACACTGCACCAATGCCTTCCCCATTTTCTGTTTATTTTATCCCAAATTTCTACAGTGACACTGCACCAATGCTTTCCATAATTCCTGTTTATTTTACCTCAAATTTCCACAGTGACACTGCACTAATGCCTTCCCCAATTCTTGTTTATTTTTCCCCAGATTTCCACAGTGACACTGCACCAATGCTTTCCCTAAATCCTGTTTATTCTCCCCCAAATTTCCACAATGACACCGCACCAATGCCTTCCCCAATTCCTGTTTATTTTATCCCAAATTTCCACAGTGACACTGCACCAATGCCTTCCCCAATTCCTGTTTATTTTATCCCAAATTTCCACAGTGACACTGCACCAATGCCTTCCCTAATTCCAATTTTTTTCCTTCCCCGAAGACTCGCCTCAAACAGGACAAACACAGAGGAAAGGCCTTCGTGCCCCTGATTCCACGTTTTTTGGACAAACCTGTCCCTCAGAGTGGAGGTCCCTGGGGCACGCAGCTCCAGGAAATCCTGCAGGATCCATCCCCACCTGGCTGACAGCAAACACCATCGTGGTTTTGGATCATGGCTGGGGCACAGAAAGGAGGGAAGGGCCAGACCCACCCCCCAAATCCCCCCTTCACCAAGGAAATGTTATAAACACACATTATAAAATTGGCTTTTCACAAATATTCAGAGGAGTGCTGTACATAGAAGGTTGTTATAAATACATATTATGGCATTGGGGTGGATACTCTGTGTGTGGGGTGCAAATGGGTTTAAAGAGAGAGTTTTCTTTAGCAGTAAAGTCAGTTGATAAAGTGTCTCTGTAGTGAGTGAATGGTCGGGATAACACCCAGGGATAAATCCTGCTACTGACAGAGCAGCTCCAGCACCGACCATGTGCAGAAATTACAGACCAAGGCCCAAATTCAGACTGAGCAGAAGAATTCATTAAAACCACAGCCAAGAAACACGCATGCTGTGAAAAGGCAGGACCAAGGAGTGGCCATGCAAAACAGCTCCTAAAAACATGGAAATAAGTTCTTAGAAAAGTTTAAATATCCATATTTAAAGGGGTGTCTCTAAACCAGCAGGTGTGCTCTTGGCTCTTGGCCAGAGACCCCCTGGCCCTGTATTTTGCTTTATTGCCTTGTCCTTATTGTCTTTTATTAAACCTTTTAAATCCTACAAAAATGCAAACTTCGTTTTTCACAGAAGGGAGGGAACCTGAATGTCAGGATTGCCCACTGGGGAAATCCCAGCTCTGCTCCACCCCCAGGATTTAGGATTTAAGCACTGCCAGCACCCTCATTCCCTTTTATTTCTCCCTGTTCAGGGTTTCCTGAGGAGGAAACCTCTCAGGGTCTGCTGTTTCTGTGAGCACCACAACATCCCTGGGTTGGAATTCCAGAACCTCTTCCCACCCCACTCCTTCTCCCCACGCATTCCCATTGATCTGGATTGGCATTTAATGGAAAACAGGCCCAGAAGTGGGGAAAAAATCCCCCAGAAAATCTGTCCACAATCAATAAAAATAAAATCCCAAGGGGTGCAACAAGAGCCATCCTACCAATGTGGCATCAGCCTGCAGCACAGGGAGGATTTTTGGAAATATCTCCCTTGTTGCACAAAAAAACCACATTAAAATATGAAGGATTTGGGTTTTTTTTCCCCTCCTCTGTTGATTGCTGTTGCTTGGAGTTACCTGAGCAGGAAACATCTGCTTTTTCCCCATTAAAGAGCAAAGATTAGCAGGTTTTAGTTAAACCTGGCATTCTGTAGTTATTTACTGGGACTTGAGGAGGGAAAAAAAGAAAAAAAAAAGAAGAAATTGGAACCTAATTACAGAGCAGATGCTGAGAGTGGTATTTATTCACCAAAACCACACAGGTCATCCATTAAAATCTCAGTTTTAATTAGCAAACACCTGTTTTGTGCTTGATTTTACACTGATCTGGACTGGCTGCAATTTGCTTTCTTCAGGAGGTGCAATCCCAGGGCCTGACAGGGGCAGGGAGGGCAGGGCCAGCCCCAGCTGCCCCAAGCTTCAGGGATTTCCCTGCACCCAGGCAAGAAATAAAACCAGGAATAAAACTTCAGCTTGGCTCAGGGCTAATCCTAACAAAGGAGACCAGGACTCAGTTTAATGTGAGGAAGAAAACAAAACACCTGCTGGAGCCCAAGCAGCTCCTTCTCCTTGGGCTTCACAGACCCGAGTCCTTGAAAAGTGCATTTAACACAACGCTGAGCACTGGAAATGCCTTTTGATGCCAATGCTGAGCTGAGCTGTGTTTTTGTGGATGCAAATTAGCCCCGATAATGAATTCCTCTTTGAAATGGATGGATTTGAAGCTCGTGTTCTCCATCACAACCACACGTTGCTCATTGTCCTCAAAGCACTTGATTTTCAAAAACATTCTGGCACCCACACAATCGCTGTTCTGGAATTTTTCAAAGCCTCTGAATCAATACCTGCCTCGTCCTTTAAATAAGGATGAAATAAGTCTCTAATTCAGAGAATGATGAGGCAATAAACCAATTACAGTAATTAAAGCATTGCTGTAATGAGGGTCACCCAGACAGGCGAGTGATACAAGTGATACCTGTGATTATAAAATTATTATAATTTAGGAGACGTTTTGTCCTGAAAACATTCCATCTCCTGAATTTCTGCCCCTGCTTTCCTGTGTCCTCAGAGCCTGCTGCCCTCCCCACCTACCACAGAAATCCACTGCAAAAGGGAGAAAACCTTTCCCTGGGGAAGGTGAAGAGATTTGGGAATGAAGGAACCCACTAATTAAATGTACCTGTGCCACGGCTGGTTAATTAATCCAGGCCTCTGCCTGTCCTGCAGGGGGAGGGTGTGAAGAATCTCAGGGAGGAGATTTGGGGCAGCTCCAGCCCTGCTGTTGCAGGGGATGGGGACACGGAATTTGGGAATCTGGAAGCTGGGAGTGTCCTAAACGAGACCCCAGGTTTTAGGATCCCCCTCATGATGAACATTTGGGTTTTCAGAGGCAGCCCTTTGGCTTTGACAGCCCTCAGTGGATGTTTTAACTCACAACTCAACACCAACAGATCTGAGAGCGATGGCTGAGAGCCCTCTGGACATTCCTCACTCAGTTCCTGCTGCTCCATAAATTTCCTGTGGCGATGGCTCTGCTGGAGTGGAGCCTCAGGGAAAGGGAGGCACAAACCAGAGAGGCTTTTGCCTGCCCTGAGCCCGTGTTTGGCATGGAAACACTCCAAGAGAAAAGAATCTGGAGCTTCAGGATCAGCCTGGAATGCTGGGGATGGGATTTAGCAGAGTTTATCCCTGCAGGATCCTCTGCTGGCTCAGTCCATCCCACACTGCAGAGTTCCACCTCCCAAAACGATGGCTCTGCTGGAGTGGAGCCTCAGGGAAAGAGAGGCACAAACCCAGAGAGGCTTTTGCCTGCCCTGAGCCCGTGTTTGGCATGGGAACCACTCCAGGAGAAAAGCATCTGGAGTTTCACGAGCAGCCTGGAATGCTGGGGATGGGATTTAGCAGAGTTTATCCCTGCAGGATCCTCTGCTGGCTCAGTCCATCCCACACTGCAGAGTTCCACCTCCCAAAACGATGGCTCTGCTGGAGTGGAGCCTCAGGGAAAAAGAGGCACAAACCAGCCCTGAGCCCGTGTTTGGCATAGAAACCACTCCAGGAGAAAAGGATCTGGAGTTTCATGAGCAGCCTGGAATGCTGGGGATGGGATTTAGCAGAATTTGTCCCCACAGGATCCTGCTCTGGCTCACTCCATCCCAGACTGCAGAGTTCCCCTGCTGCAGGGATTCACTCCTCAGCCAGGAAGAAGAAAGAGCTCAGGGTTTCCAGAATAATTGGAAGTGCCACGACCCCAAAGCCTCTCCCCAGAGAACCTCAGCAGCTCGGGCTGCTCCCTGCAAATCCTGGCTCAGAAATTCTGAGCTGCTCCAACAGCCCCAGCACAGAGCCCTGCCTCGCTTTTCATCCTGACATCCTCCTCTGCCTCCCAAACGAGAGAGTCCCAGCAGACCCTCCTCAGGTGAGTATTACCCAAGAAATTCTCTCCTTTTGGTCCGTCCTCAATGGCCCTGTCAGTTCAAAGCACTCGGGGTCACAGCAATTGCTCCCCCAAGAATAAAAGAGTCTCAGGAAGACGTGAACTCCTCAGAACCAGGTCTGCTTTTAATCAGCTTTAATATCAGAGCAGCAGCAGCAACCTTCCTGCTCAGGCCACAAATGACAGGTTTATTATCCTCTCTTTTGAAACTGAGAAATTGGTTCAGACTTTGGGATGGCTTTTAGCTACCACCAAGAGAAAAAAAAACCAAACAAACAAACAAGGAAAAAAAGCCAAAAGGAAAAAAAATAAAAGAGGAGAATAAGAAGGGATGGAATAAAGGAAGTGGGTATCTTGTGAGATTTTTAAAGCTTGGTAGGAAATGCAGACAGACAGACCAGTCATGCTGCTGTCATCTTGCTTCCACCAAACTTTGGGCAGATTTAATAGGAAATGTTTGGGGGTTTTAACCCTCTCTGTGCCTGGTGGGTAGATCTGTCCAGCAGCTGATCTCCCTTCGCAAAGGGAGAAATAGATCCTGTAGATCAGAGAGGTTTTATTGCAGAATGCAGGCTTATATTAGATTTATTCCTAAATATTTAACAATCATTTGGTGTTCAGGTAAGGGGAATTGAGAGGCCAGTGGTAAAAAAAACGCTTAAAAGACACCTAAAACCAGCAACAATGCTCCTGAATTAACTTAAAGCCTGACATTAGTCCCACTAAAGACAGCAGGATTATCCCAGGGCTGATTTTCTCAGCTGATGAACTGTTTAATTGGACTGCACCCACTGGATAAACATCTACCCCGGCAGCCCTGGGAAGGCACAAAGGAAAACAAATGAGCAGTAGAAGCAGGTTCCTTCCAGCAGACTTTGGATATTCAGGAATTATCCCTCCTCTTCCAGAGACAATGGGCAATCAAATCACTGCAATTAAAAAACTGGCAATTCCCGGTGGCAGGGAGGAACGTTATTGTCCTGAGAGGCAGAAAAGCACCTTTTGTAGACAAAGCAGCTGCTTTTTGTTTTTCTAGGGGTAATTTCAACCTCCTGACACCCGCGTGAAGGGGTGGCTGCCCACGGGAGGAGACTCAGCAGAGAGGAGGAACAGCATCTCCTGACAAAATCCAAATATTTACCTGGTGAGGCTCTGCAATAATCCAGGTTTTGATCCCCCAAACGAGAACTCCAAACCCCCGGCACTGTTTAATCAACATGTTTGAGCAAAGCAGGGAACATTCCTGCACAAACCTGAGAGAGGCAGAGCGCGTTTATGGACATAACCCTAATTAATTTGGTGTGTTTGGGGCCCCGCTGAGCAAACGGCAGCAGCTGCAGCTGGGCTGTGACGAGGAGCCAGCCGTGCCCGGCTCTGCCTCTGCTCCAGTCTGCAAATATTTGAGGCTCCTGCGTGGGCAGGTTGACACAGCAATGCAATCAATTAAACAAACAAGCTACGAGGGACGATTGACTGGGAGCACAACTCTGGCCGGGGGAGGAAGGGGGGGAATGAGAACAAAAAATGGGAATTTTGTGAGGTTTTTTTTCTCCGTCAAGGAATCCGTGGTTCTGCTCCACTCCAGAGCAGAGAAACCCGAGGTTCTGATTTATTCATGGCAAAATGCAGCGCGCATAACAAATGGTGGAGAAATTAAAGGATGTGCTGATTTGGAAATGACTCCGGCAGCCCCGGGAGTTGGTGGGGCCAGCTGGAGATGAGCTGAGGCGAGGATCTGCCAAAATTTCCTTGTGTTCCTGAACCAAGATCCACAGGACTGAACGCCAAGCATTTTTCACTCGAAAAATCCGCCAGCATCCGGGATGTGCTGGCCCAAAATGCTGCCCTGAATCCCATCCCTGGGCATTAATGGCAGCACGGGGCTGGAAGCTCATTTTTGGCACAGTTTGTGAGCAGCCCTGGCTGATTTGGAGTCCAAGACATTCCTGCAGTGTCCAGAGCGGTCCCAGCCCCTGCCAGGGACACCCAAACCAGCCCCAAGGCATGGAGCAGCACCAGGATGGGGAACTTGGCTCTTCCAGGATGGAGCTGGAGAGGGAGGAGAATTCTGGAACAGGGGGAAAACCTCAGGGGGATCAGAGAATCACTGAATTACAGAATCACAGAATCACTGAATTACAGAAATCATTGAGTCAAAGAATCACTGAATTACTGAATCACTGAAATCATTGAATCACTGAATTACAGAATCACTGAATCACTGAATTACAGAAATCACTGAGTCAAAGAATCACTGAATTACTGAATCACCGAAATCACTGTATCTCTGAATTACCAAATCACAGAAATCACTGAATTACAGAAATCACTGAGTCAAAGAATCACTGAATCACTGAATCACTGAAATCATTGAATCACCGAAATCATTAAATCACTGAATTACAGAATCACAGAATCACTGAATTACAGAAATCACTGAGTCACAATATCACTGAATTACTGAATCACTGAAATCACTGAATTACAGAAATCACTGAATCACTGAATTACAGAAATCACTGAGTCACAGAAATCACTGAATCACTGAATTAAAGAATGACTGAATTGCAGAAATCACTGAATTACAGAAACCACTGAATCACAGAAATCACTGAATTACAGAATCACTGAAATTACAGAATCACTAAAATCACTGAATCACTGAATTACTGAATCACCGAAATCACGGAATCACTGAATCACTGAATCACAGAAATCAGTCACAGAAACACTGAATTAGAGAATCACTGAAATCACTGAATTACAGAATGACTGAAATCACTGAATTACTAAATCACAGAAATCACAGAATCACTGAATCACAGAAATCACTGAATTACAGAATCACTGAAATTACAGAATCACTGAAATCACTGAATCACTGAATTACTGAATCACAGAAATCAGAGTCACAGAAACACTGAATTAGAGAATCACTGAAATCACTGAATTACAGAATGACTGAAATCACTGAATTACTAAATCACAGAAATCACAGAATCACTGAATCACAGAAATCACTGAGTCACAGAATCAAAGAATTAATGAATTAAAGAATCACTGAAATAATTGAATCACGGAATTACAGAAGTCACAAAATTACAGAATCACAGAAAGTATGAAAAGATAGACATTTCTGAGGGAGGGATGGACATATCTGAGGGAAAATGGACATTTCTGAGGGAAAAACGGACATTTCTGAGGGAAAAATGGACATTTCTGAGGGAAAATGGACATTTCTGAGGGAAAAATGGACATTTCTGAGGGAAAGATGGACATTTCTGAGGGAAAGACGGACATTTCTGAGGGAGGGATGGACATTTCTGAGGGAAATGGACATTTCTGAGGAAGACGGACATTTCTGAGGGAAAATGGACATTTCTGTGGGAAGGATGGCCACTGCAGCATCCCTGGCTCTAGCAGTGAAGCAAAGGAAGCTGCAGGAAGCAAAGCCCCTGACAGCCCTGAGGGTGAAGAACCAAATGTTTGCTGTGGAGAAGCAGCTGGAGCTGCTGTCCCTGGCAGCAGCAGCAGCAGCTGACCCCAGCCTGAGCGAGCCAAGAAATTCAGAATCCATGGATTACAAATGGCTGCTCCAGCTGCAGGATTTGCTGCCTGCATTCCCTCCTGGAATGTTCTGGGATGGGGCAGATGGAGCCTGGCTGCTCCAATTAAAGGGTTTGATGCCTGGATTTCCTCCTGGAATGTTCTGGGATGGGGCAGATGCAGCCTGGCTGCTCCAATTGCAGGATTTGCTGCCTGCATTCCCTCCTGGAATGTTTTGGGATGGGGCAGATGCAGCCTGGCTGCTCCAGGCAGAGCTTCCCAGGCTGCTTTTCCGTGGTTTTTATCATGGAGCTGGTTTAAAAACTTCCAAACCAGGGATGAAACTTCCCAGTCTGATGCCAGGAAATTGGCTCTTTGGGCACCTGCCTGAGCAAAAGCTGGTTACTCTGGTTAAAGTCCCACTGAAAAGAAGAATTTGGGCATTTCAAAGCTCCTTTTTTGTTTTGTTTTGTTTTTTTTTACATTTGACACTTCAGAAGAGCCCAAAAAGCCCCAGGAATTTGGGAAGGCTTGGACTCAGCACCAAGGGACTGCAAGAACCACCCCAGAGCGAGCCCTGTCAGATTTTCCCTCCTGTGCCATGCAGGCAGGAAATCTTCCTCACTTCCCATCTTTTTCTTGTCACCCTTTTTGTTCCATGTAGCTGCATTTATGCGAGGTGTGTTTGTATTTGTATTTACATGACTGTTATTAGAGAAAGAGCTGCCAGTTTGACACTGCATTTAG